>CM074183.1:43476884-44026884 GCA_037179385.1 Holothuria scabra
TTTGAAAAGTTGGGGGATTACTGACGAATCTGAATTCTTTGTGGCAAACCTGAGATTGCTCGGCGACCAAAAATCGCTGTTCCTACACAATATATTACGGTATCTAAGGCCTACGAATTGAGACTCTCCAACGACATTTTAAAATTCGAGAGCCTATATTGGAGAAAATATGAATTTGATGAAAGCAAAATTGATGAAAATAGCCCTGTAGTTGCCGATCTCACTTTATGATCTGGTGTCTCATATGGAAACTTTTCGATTTTGTCATTTCCAGAGCTAGGAAAAGTTTACTAAACTGATTACTGCGCGAGCAGTACTGGATTGAGAATGCCAATTTGTGGCTTTTTTGAACAAATAATTACAAATATCCAGCTTTAATTGAGGAGAATTCAATTTCACCAAGAAGAGTCGGGAAAACCACATTGTACTTGACTGTTTGCACAATTGTACACACTCACACACACACACACGAACAAACATTCACCCATACACGCATATACACAAAACATTGATAGGAGGTGCATTAAAAATGCAGTATTTTCACTTTAAAATAGACTCAAACTAACGTTTTCTCGAAGCCTCAGAACATCTGCATACTACAATGCTATATTTTGCTTATTCGCCTTGTTGTTTTTTAGATCTACCTGAATTATTGGGGTGCGCCTTTTCCCCTAATGTTTTCATTGTATGGACGATCCTATGGGCGGCCATCAGGGCAAAAAAGACAACACCGCGAAACAGAAAAGACAAACGTCAAAAGGAAAAAACAACGCCAAAAGGAACATTCAAACGTCTAAAGAAAAAGACAAACGTCAAAAAGAGAAAACAAACCCCGAGAGGAAAAGACAGAGCCAAAAGGAAAAGTTAAAACCCAAAAGGAAAAGACTAACGTTAAAGTGGAAAACAACAAACGCCAAAAGGAGCAGACAACGCCGAAAGGAAATGACAACGTCCAAAGGAAAGAAAAAATGCAAGGAAAAGTTAAAACCCAAAAGGAAAAGATTAACGTGATAGTGGAAAACAACAAACGCCAAAAGGAGAAGACAACGCCGAAAGGAAAGGACAACGTCGAAAGGAAAGGACAAATGCAAGGAAAAGTTAAAACCCAAAAGGAAAAGACTAACGTGATAGTGGAAAACAACAAACGCCAAAGGGAGAAGACAACGCCGAAAGGAAAGGACAACGCCGAAAGAAAAGGACAACGCCGGAAGGAAAGGTCAAACGCTCAAAGGCAAAGACAAACAGGCAAAAAAGACAACACAGCAAAACAGGGAAGACAAACGCCAAAAGCTAAAGATGAAAGTCAAAAGAAAAAGACAAAGTCAGACAGTGGCGTACGAAGGGGGCATTGGGCCATGCAACCCCCCCGCCCGCCTCACGGATGCCAAGGTCCTAAAAATACGTACCCATACTTTAGTAAGACAGATTTTACTTTAAAAGATAGCATGTGTGGCACCAGATTGCATGTAAGAACACCCAATTTTTCAAAAGTTTCAAAGGGGAAGGATTGTCTGTGCAAGGCCCCTCAGTGATGCCATTTCTTCCTTTTCTTTAATTCCTAAAAGTTGGCAAATTTTGTCAAATTCCGATGGCACCGATTAGCTCTAAAGACACCTACCTTTTTTAAGGATTTCCAAAAGGGAGCGGCCCATCCCTTTCCCGACCTACATAGACGGGTACGAGACGGGGACAGGGAGGGGAGGGTGTTCAGGTGCGTTGACAAATAGTTTGCCATTTATCACGCAAGAGATGTTAGAGATAAAATCATTAATAGACGGAAGTTCGAGGAGTCACAGAAAGTTTCATCAATTCAGCGGATCTTTAATTTAACCGAGTGAGAGACACAATAGAGAAGCATTAGCATATTTTCAATTCCGTTGTATAGTTTCCCCGGAAAGAATAAAGACAATGTAATGTAATAGCGATAGTACATTTTACCTGGTTATTTTCTGATCACTTAGCATGTTCCTGATTTTATTCTTATTGCAAACAAAAGCTAAACATAAAGACTGCATGTTTAGATTCTCTTTACAAGAATAAAAACGCAATTTTCGGCCAGGCTGAGGGGTCGCGATTATTTCCTAATGGTGGCACTCCACTTAGATAGTCCTTCGGGCAAAATTACATTTTGGGGGTCAAAGTAGCTCTTAAGGGCCAAACCTCTCACCCCAAACTACAATTTTGGTACGGGGGTTCCGAAATCCTCAATTGGCTCAGCTCTTTGATTGACAGCTAATTCAAACAATGCCGAGTACCAAAGCTTACATTACACAGCATGAACGGTACTTAGAGTGTTTTGATTATGTAACTGAGTTTTTCTTTACTCACCTTGAAGCAATAAACTGAAATTGTATCTGGATGAGCATGAATTTCAGACAATTGGGGGAGGGGCTTAAGTAAGAAGGTTAGGAGAATTGGTACTGGTTGGGGTGAGAGAACTGGGCCTTTAATAACTCTCTGATCACTTTCCAGTTTGCGAACATATTTTGAAGTGAGCATTTTATTGCAGACGACCATACTGCATCCCCCCACTTCATAGCAGCAGCGTAGCCAGCGGGGGGGGGGGGCAAGGGGGGAAGAGTGCCCCCCTCACAGAAATTTTGGGGACGCGATGGGCGATGTTGAAAAAATGAAGGAGAGCCAAAAAAAAAATTAAAAAAAAGATAAACGGCAAGAGGAGGGAGGGAATCGGGGGCATTTTTTACAGTTTTTCGAGGGGGGAGGGGGCTCTAAGTCGTTACGATAAAGTATGCAGTCCCCGATGGCGAATAGTCTCCACGATGGTTTACCTGTTTTTTGCTCTCAAGGGACAATTTCCCTAATAAGAACCCCAAATTTTCGGCGCGCTACGCGCGCTGTAGATTCACTCCAGTTTTTTTCAATTCTTCCATTCCACATATCTAGGGATTGTAAGTCCTGCCAATTTACCAAGTAACGGGTAGGCAGAGTACACAGGTTTTGTAGAGGTCGTAAATTTCATCCCATATCACAAAGCCTAGTTGCTGTTCTCTTGTGTGTGTCTGCGATAGGTCAGTTGGTGAGCGACTCACGGAGCATAGTTTGGCTATTTTATCGGGTTTTCCTGGCATGGTTTTGACACAATGTATGTTTTCCCCGATACGGTCTACAACCCCTAAAGTTTCTATTTTTTTCTTTTTTTGTTCTTAATGATTACATAGGCTATGTTATTTTTGTAAGCCTACCAAAAATTTTCGCGCGCGCTTTGCAATTTCACGATTCAGACCCAAAAGAACACTATCAGTGCGCAACTCGGCTTTTAAAATATTAAGTAATATGGTGCAAAATGTATACTCCAGGCCGCAATGACGTCGGATAGTTAGGCTCCTTCCTATCCCCTTCTCACCACCCCCTCGACATAGGGGCTGTCGGCTGTTCTGGTCGCTGGCATGGCCCGCCCCTCTGTCGGGAATAATCTGTCGCCTTCCCATAGTCGGTTTAGTTATTTTGGCTTTCAAAAGAGTTATTTCTGCGATAGAACCCAAAATGTTCGGTACGCTTTGCACACTCTTCCTCAGTTCCGTTACCTAGAGCTAATAAAGTTTAAACCCTTCCCATCTTTTCAAGTAAATTAATAAGTAGAATAAATGGATTAATGTACATGTCGGAAATTTCATCTCATTTCGCTAAACTTAGTTGATAATCTCTTGTGTCAGTCGTGCGGTACCGACTCGAAGAAGGAAGTACAATATAAGTTGTGCCCGATAGGGCCCAAATGCCGGGACAATTGACCTATATAAGCTTTAAATAAGTACAAATTCTTTTTATAGTGTGCACTTACTCCCGCCCAGACCTAAACACAATTCCCTAGGGCCCCATTGACTCGTACAGTAACCCTCTTACAGCCACACGCTTACTCTCGAGGGAATAAGAAAAACATTGATACAAGATTGAAAATGTCAAAAAATTCCAGCGTAGGTGTTCACCAGATCGCTCAATTTTGATGTAAAATTGCAAAATCTCCTTGGGGAAGGAGGGGGAGAACCATGCCCGCTTCCCGTTCCTTCGCTCGGCTCCTCACTTGGGCGCTTCGCTCCCTCAAGAAAATGCCGCACCCCAGTGGCGGCGATGAAAAATAAAAAAGTGGGGGCTAAAGGTATGTTCAGACCCTTAATATTTGTCAAGTGCTCCAATTAAGAAGCGGGGAGAATTTCGAAGTCTGGCTGAACATATTCTTGCTTAGAACACTCGGGAAGTGCCGTTTTCGGCCATCTGAGGGGTTTGTAAAGCCAAAAATTTCCTGGTACGCTCCGTGCCAATCGATGGTAGAGCCCAGCTTAGAAACATGTATTAACATGTTTCATAGACTGTTATTATTATTTTTTTTTTGGCATTAAATGAGAAATTTCAGAAAAGAGATCCATATTTCCAGGCTGGTAACATGCAGCATAAAACACTCGGAAAGTGCCGTTTCCTGCCGTCTGAGGGGTTTCTAAAACCAAAAATTTTCTTGTACGCTCCGCGCCCACTGATGGTGGCGCTCCGCTTAGATAGTCCTGTCGGTCAAGATTGGGGACAATGAGTCGACTTCCCCCCCCCCCCCACACAAGAAAATCCTGGCTACGTCCCTGCTTCATAGAAATCCTGTGTACGCCTCTGAAGTCAAAAGGAAAAAAAGACGACCGTCGAAAGAAAAAGGCAAAAGTCAATGAAAAAGTCTACAAATATTAAAAGAGAAGGTAGAGCGCAGGAAATTTCCTGCGCTCGAAAAGTAAATCTCAAGAAAGACTTAGCCATTCACACTGTCCGGTGTGTTTATTGTCAGTTCCTAACAAATATTAAATGTTATTGCGTTAATGTTCCACTTACAAGTTACATACGCTGCCTAACTTTAACACTGTGCACACTGTGGCCTAGTATAACTTTAAGCTCAGTTCGCGCGAATCGAATGCTTGTGCATACAGTAATTCCACATTTCAGGATTAATTTTACAAAGTGAGAATAAATTTCATGAAATCCCGTGATCATTTCCCACATTTCATCGGTTTTCAGATCTAGTAACTGTCGGATATGTAAAAGTACGTTTCTCATTATAACTTGAAGCATCTCAGATATTTCTTGAATCTGTTTAAAATTGCCAAAATTTCTCATACCTGTAGAGAGCTTTTCGGAAAGGTGGAAACAGTGTTTCATGACACCCAGTGTGGGTTAGTACCACTGACTTCCTATACATAGACGAAGTATACTGCACGTTAGATAGTCACGGTACGTGTGAGTATAGGCGTAGCGAGATGGCTGTCTGCTGTGGTTTTGTGTGTGAAAGTTTGGACTTGCTAAAGTAGTTAGAATCAACAGATTTTGCAAGAAATTTGAAATATTTTCGGAATAATACAAGGTAGGTCAATATCATTACATGTATTGCATGAATATGATATTGTTACTCATTCAAGTTAAACTTCTGTTTAAAATATTACAGAGTTGTCGTCAAATCATACAAATTATAGCTTCACGGCGGCCATCTTGGTGCGACTTTTTTGTCCTAGTCGGTGGCGACAGTCTACGGATAGGATATACGCGTTACATGCTCTGTCTATGTATATAGGAAGTCCGTGGTTAGTACCCGCTTTCTCTTCTCCTTTTGATGTTTTCTTGTCCTTTTGACGTTACTTTGTCTTTTCCTTTGCTCGTTGTCTTTGTCACATTTCGTTAGTCGATCGTTTCCACTTCACTTTTGCGTTTTCCTTTGACTTTGGTCTTATTCTTTACACGGTTGTCATTTCCTTTGGTCTTGTGTATTTTCCTTTCGGCGTTTGTGTTTTTCTATCTGTGCTTGTCCTTTCCTTTTGGCTTTGTCTTTTCCTTTCAGCGTTCGCTTTCCCGCTTTGCTCTGTTGTATTTTTTGCCTGTTTGTTTTTTCCTTCTGGCGTTTGACCTTTCCTTCCGACGTTGTCCTTTCCTTTCGGCGTTGTCCTTTCCTTTCGGCGTTTTCTTCTCCTTTTCGCGTTTGTTGTTTTCCACTTTTACGTTAGTCTTTTCCTTTTGGGTTTTAACTTTTCCTTTCGGGGTTTGTTTTCTCCTTTTGCCGTTAGTCTTTTTCTTTAGACGTTTGAATGTTCCTTCCGCCGGGCGTTGTTTTTTTCCTTTTGACGTTTGTCTTTTCTGTTTCGCGGTGTTGTCTTTTTTGCCCTGATGGCCGCCCATACGATCCCCCTTCCCCCAAGATCGACGTCACTGACTCTACTTCTACTAGTAGAGGGTTGTTATTTCAAAATCAAACAAAAAAATTGCAGATTTCCGTGGTTATATACATAAATATAAATATATATATATATATATATTTATATATATATTTGCCTCAATCCTACCTTAGCTGGACATAAAGTCGTCTAAAACCGCAACTTAGGTGAACATCATTCTTTAGGCAGACATTTTGGAGTCCAGCTAATGTTTGCATCATAATTTGTCCCCTTGTACTCATGCTAGTTCAAAAATTTCGATACCTATGAAATAGTTGTATGGCCCTTGGCTTTGGGTTACCGTGTGAAAACCGTACACAAAACGCACTGCGTATAGTACACCACTGGAATATTAGTTATATTGTTAAAAATGTCCTGTGAGGGACACGCATGTATTAAATATTCAAGTACATATAACACGTAATATTTTGTTTATTTAATTAAATGTTCTACATAGGCAATTTATTTAAAAGACAATTACTATAGGTTATGGCCGTTATGCAAGACTCTTATGGTATTTTAGTTATAAATGTCAATGACTCCTATATGCAATGCAAATATATGCCAATATTTGATTTTAATATGTGACCTTCTAAGGTCTCATTTTAACGAATGTCCGCCTAAGGTATGATTTAGTGGTATATATATATATATATATATATATATATATATATATATATATATATATATATATATATATATATATATATATATATATATATATATATATATATATATATATATATATATATATATATATATATATATATATATATATATATATATATATATATATATATATATATATATATATATATATATATATATATATATATATATATATATATATATATATATATATATATATATATATATATATATATATATATATATATATATATATATATATATATATATATATATATATATATATATATATATATATATATATATATATATATATATATATATATATATATTTGACTAAAGGGGTGAGTTACCAGTGATATTTCAAAAAAGTGCTTTAATGCGCGAAACTTCCATGCATGCTACCGCAGTGAAGTCGAGGAAGGACCTGCGTTCGTTGATTTCCCCCGTCCCTCCAAATAAAATAATAGTCTCAATTCTACAATTCTATTGGGTACGTATATGCCACCTGGCCACTGTTGGCTGAAGATATTGTATAGAATGGTGAAAAGATGGTAAAGATCCTATGTTGTGTAATGTTTCTTTACTCTTGAACCAACATGGGCGGATTTTTACCCAACAATATATCAGGTGGCTCATTTTTTAACTAATTTAAAAATGATTTTATTTTGCAGACGAGAAATCACAATGCAATCAACAACTGAGGACACCTTACTGCACAGCGTTGAAACTACCCACGAGGATTTAGGTCACGTCAACCGAACAGAAAAACCACCTCCGTTTTATCCCCCGGCTCTACCGCCAGGATGGACCTATGAACAGTTTCTGAACTTACGCACTTTATATGATATTAGAATGGTGCTTTGTGGGATAGGTCTATTCACTAACAGTCTAATACTTCTCTTGCAGCTAAAACTGAAGACTTATAAGAAACCACAATTAATATTCGCTTTGGTATTGACCGCTTCTGACGCAATCAGTTGTCCTGCCATATTTATGCAAACCTATTACTATCGTAACAATTACGTTAATGTTCCTCTTTTGTATCAAATAATTGCCAATGGAACTACGGTCATGTCTGGATTGGTCATAATTGCCGTAGCTTTCGACCGATATCTGGCTTTATGTGCCTTTCCTTTACAATATAAGGTGTTGGTAAATCCAAGAAAATACACTTTTGTAGTAATCGCAATGTTTGTAATTTCAATGGTTTACGGATGCATATTCGGTTGGTATTTGACGCTCGAAAGTTTCTTGTCCACTGCATTAATATATTCTATTGTATCAATCACTTTGGTCGGGCTCACTACAATGATTTACTTTTTTGTATCATTTTCTGTTTCAAGATCACTTGACAAACTGTCACTACCGGTAGCCATTAAAAATGTCCGAATTCGCCAAACGAGACGTATTATGTTAGCATTTGGATTAATTCAGGGTACTAACATTATTTTTAATCTGCCTCAAACATTTTTCGCTGTGTACATCATTTTTCAACCTATTGGTCGGGGTTACTCTTTATTTAAAAACAATTTGATTTCCAACTGGTTGTATAATATACTCTGTTTAAACTATACATTTAACCCGTTGATTTATTGGTGGCAAATGCTGTTCCGGGAATTTTCACTCCTCGGGCGGAAAAGTACTACCAAGTTGAAAGCAGATGAGGGGGTTTCAGCCATACCCACAAAGGAGCTCAGTAAAATTTCCACACATCAGTGATATGTTGCAGCAAATTGGTGTTGTTTAGGTTTATGTAAGCTGTTTAACAACAAATATCTTGATTGGTAATGTTCAATGTATTATACTTCATTGTTTGATAGGGTTAGGAATTAATTCAAGCATCCGAAAATACCAGTTGTGTTGATTTTGGTATAATAAAATGTTTACGTTGTATGATATTGTTGTATCTAAATACTTTCAATGTATTTTTTTTGGAGGGGGGGGGCTGCTATTTAGCCATATTGAAAACTTTACGCAAATGTTGTTCCCGGAACACCGTACAGTTGCTTCTGCAAAGGTACATGTCTCGTTTGAGGGACGAGGGGTCATATCCCCCACTTTCTAGAGTGAAGGGGATACTGAAGCAAAAAAGCCCTCCATGCCGAGGGCCACTTTTGTCATTGACCTGAACCAAAAAGGGAGGTTTTACGAAAAACTACATGTAGGTTGTGTGAGATTTAACTTCTGCTATATAATGGTGTCGACCGATACTCGTGCCTCGCAGGCTTGCTGTCCACACATAGGCCTACTACCTATATTTACTTTGCAAATCACCAGTCTTTACATGGGCGCTTTCAGTCTTAATGATGTACCAGGGAGATGGATTGACATAGCGCCTCAAAGATATATCACTATTCATCGGCCTACGTACATAAATAGGTCGATTATTGGTGTACATAGGCCAGTCGGTGTAGTTATGGAGGAGTCACTGACTTACTATACATGGGCAGAGGATCACGTGTCCTTAACGATCGCCACCAAGAGAACCGAAAAAGGAGTGTCAAGATTGCCGCCATGAAGCTATAATTTGTTTACTTTGACGGTGACTTCACACAATCTAATCCTTGAACGGGGAAAACAATCTCCACATTCCTTCAATCTGTGTAGTGATTTTGACCTTTCCTTTGATCATTTCGAAAAAAAAATCAAGTTTCCGCAAAGTTTGTCGATCTTGACCACTTGAGTAAGTTTACACACAAAACCATAGCAGACAGCTATAGTGCTAAGCCTATACTCACACGCACGGTAGCGACAATCTACCATAGGACGAAGAACAACAGCCATGTGAAGAAGACTAATTCTTTTCCTTCGATATATTTTAAAATCTATCGTAATAAAAAACTGACACCTAAAATTAATGCCTATTCAGCAGACCCACCTTGTCATTGCCAACTCATTTTACGGAAACTTGAAAATTTTGTCGATACAAACTCTGCATACAACTTTTTCGGGAAAATATTTGATTTCTTATTCAAATTTCGACACCCGACTTGCCACGTATTTGTACCCATTCGGTCAGAGTCCAGAATGTCAAATTCGGGCGGGAAAACTAAGGTCAAAGGAAAATATTAGTGGCGTAAAAATTTTCGATCGCAGCCCAAAACAAAGCCCGAAGCGCGAGCTCTTGTGGGTGGGGGTTCACAGGGGAAAGCCCCGGAAGCTCTAAGGTCAGTTAAGCATGTCTCTGGATGAAAAATTAAATTATTTCTTAGGAGTGGTATATTCTTTATTTTTTCGGTTAACCTAACTCGTCAGTATGACCTTACTCGGAGGAGGTGGAAAATTGTTGGTAAAAGACAAATTTTAGGGGTCAGATGTCCCTCCTCCTCCCCACCCTCACAGCGCCGTTACCAGGCTAATGTTCACCCACTTCATCTTATGACGATTATTAGGGAAATAAATACACAAACGTTTGCGAGCTAAGACACTTCCCTGGAAATTGCAGGTACAATTTCATATTTTTTTGCCGTGGTATGATTAGGAACTGTTTGAAAGAATGGGTGTATTCTAATGGTTTTCTATAAAATCTTACACCGGTTGGCATCAATGCCTGAGTTCACAGGTGCGTGTCATCCCTGGTCCCTTCGATTTTCGATTTTCTCAGTAAGGTTGAAGTGTGTTTTTGGACGGTTCATTGTATACATGTTCAGATGGTTTCTGATCCATCAGAAATTTTGCAAATCCACATTATATAAATTAGTCAAATTTTCGTGTGATTCGTACCACTCGTCTTGTACACTTGAAAAGTCCGGCGAAGTAATTCTGTAACCCACACTTATGAAACAATCCTTCGTAAGCTTTGAAATTTTTCACAAAGTATATGCCATATTTGCGGTGATTGTAAAAACTTGAGTTGAACGTTTTAATAAAAAACATAATCATCTCATGTTGTTTTTAAAGGATTCCATTATTGCTTGAGCATATTAGTGTTTGTATATTATTAGTTGTACTAGTTATCATTTGAAGTATATTTTGGGAAGTGCCACCTTTCATGTCATACCTGACAACTAGTACAATTTTGGTATAGTTTTTACAATTACAAATTTCCAACAGATATCACGAATGATGGTCCCCAAATTACGATTTCACGATTCAGCATACCATCTTCTCTTTTGCTATTCCTGGTCAAATGTCCGCATATTTTACAAGTAGAAACTGACTCTGTGAATGAAGATATTTTGATGATTTATTTTTCCTTTTGTTATTTTAATTTTTCACAAGTTTGATTTCCGGATGGGGACAAGTTCCCCGGCTTGCCCCCTTGCGGACGCCCATAAAGGTAGAGGGTTTCCCTTTTCCCTTTGAAAATTCTTGACCTTTTCAAAGAGCTTAAATGCAAAATGGTACAATATTTTTAATTTTTCAGGAATAGTCCTGAAAGTTGAATTGTGGTGGTTAATGGGTGAAACTGAAAATTTGTGTCTAAACATGCAATCAGACAATGGCGTAGCTACTGGGGGGCAGGGGGGGGCAAGTTGCCCCCCCTGGAAAATAATTTGGGGAAATTTGATGAAATGATATGCCCTGTTCCCATTTCTCAAAATTTTTGTTAGAATAAGAAATTGCGAGACATTTCTCCTACATAATTCGTATTTTTATGCAACAAATTAACCCAAATTTCGTCAGAGTCGCATGAACCGGCCCGACTCGCATTCCACAGAAATGTCCTCTCCGCGCAGCAGATTCAATGTTTTCTAGCATGTATACGCACAGGTGTTATGATCAGTGTATTTCAGTGCACAGGAAGGTGTTATTCAGGAACTTAACAGCTCATCACCACAGTGAAAGGTTGTAAAGCCGAACTTAAGAATATGATCACCTTGTACACAATCTCTGCGTTGTACACTTTGGGAATTCAGTGAAAGGATGTGAAAATTGATAAGTCAGTAAGGTAGAGCCCCAAGGTTACATTGTCCTACAAGCTAGTAGCGGGAGGGGTTTAAACTATACAGCACTAGCGTAGCCAGCGGGGGACAGGGGCAGAGTGCCCCCCCCCCCACAGAAATTTTGGGGACGCGATGGGCGATGTTGAAAAAATGAAGGGGAGCCAAAAAAATAAAAAAAAATAAATAAACGGCAAGAGGAGGGAGGCAATCGGGGGCATTTTTTACAGTATTTCGGGGGGGGGGGGGCTCTTAGTCGTTACGATAAAGTATGCAGTCCCCGACGGCGACTAGCCTCCCCGATGGTTTACCTGTTTTTTGCATTCAAGGGACAATTTCCCTAATAAGAACCCCAAATTTTCGCGCTGTAGATTTACTCCAGTTTTTTCAATACTTCCATTCCACATGTCTAGAAAGTGTAAGTTCTCTCAACTTTACCAAGTAACTGGTAGGCAGAGTACACAGGTTATGCAGAGGTCGTAAATTTTATCCCATATCACAAAGCCTAGTTGCTGTTCTCTTGTGTGTGTCATGCGATAGGTCAGATGGTGAGCCACTCACGGAGCATAGTTTGACTATTTTATCGGGTATTCCAGGTGGTTTCGATACAATGTATGTTATCCCCGATACGGTCTACAACCCCTACAGTTTCTATCTTTTTTCTTTTTGTTCTTAATGATTACATAGGCTATGTTATTTTTGTGAGCCCACCAAAAAATTTCGCGCGCCTTGCGCGCTTTGCAATTTCACGATTCAGATTCAAAAGAACACTAACTCGGCTTTTAAAATATTAAGTAACATTGTGGAAAATGTGCCCAAGGCTGCAATGACATGGGATAGTTAGGCTCCTTCATACCACCCCCTCGACACAGGGGCTGTCGGAACTTGTGGTCGCTGGCATGGCCCGCCCCCTGTCGGGGATAACCTGTCGCCTTCTCATGGTCGGTTTAGTTACTTTGGCTTCACAAGAGTTATTTCTGCGATAAAACCCAAAATGTTCGGTACGGTTTGCACACTCTTCCTCAGTTCCGTTACCTAGAGCTTATAAAGTACAAACCCTTCCCACCTTTTCATGTAAATTAGTGAGTAGAATAAATGGATTAATGTTCATGTCGGGAATTTCATCTCATTTCGCTAAACTTAGTTAATTATCTCTTGTGTCAGTCGTGCGGTACGGACTCGAAGAAGAAATTACAATATAATTTGTGTCCGATAGGGCTCAAATGCCGGGTCAATTTATTGACCTATATAAGATTTAAATAAGTACAGATTCTTTTTAGTGTAGGCTAACCCCAAAAATTTTTGCCCCCTTTTCCACGGAAATATCTTCCTCTAGCATATACAAATTTGATGTATATGGCTCGCAATGGCAGGTATAGTGCACAGGTTTTCTTCAAACCTCCCTCACCAACTCATCGACGGCATCCTGGCTGTCAGGGCTTGGGTCGCTACCCACCCTGCCCCTCCCCCGTTCGGAGAGTGACCCTTCGTCGGGCAAATCCTGGCGCTAAGCCTGGAGGGAAGACATATTTTTCCAGTTATGACTTGTATATGTGTAATGAAGCAATGAACTAGAAATGGAAGCTGCATTTTTTGGAGAACGGCAACTATTTTGGAGGGGCTGTCAATTTCACTAGGAGGACGTGTCGGCCCTCTAAAACCCCCTGTGGAGAACACTGGAATCTAGTATAAAAAGAACAAAATATAGCACCATATTGCATGTAAGCTCTCCGAGACAGCAAAACATTCCAAAAGGGGAAGGTGACACCCATGGAGACAGGCCCGTGGTCAAGGGGTTCAGGGGGTTCGCACTTAGTCCCGCCCATACCTAATTTTTCTTATTTTTAATTTTCTTTTATTTAAATGGAGTTTTGGCATTTTTCAGGGCAAAATGTCAATTCCGCTGGTTTAGCCAAATAAATGTAAGCCTTATGAGTAGCTGTTTTGTTCCAGTGCGACACAATTCCCTAGGACCCCATTGACTCGTACCGAATAACCCTCTTACAGTAACACACTTACCCTGCTAACTCTCGAGGGAATAAGGAAAACATTGATACAAGATTGAAAATGTCCAAAAATTCCAACTTAGGTGTTCACCAGATCGCTCAATTTTGATGTAAAATTGCAAAATCTCCTTGGGGCAGGAGGGGGAGAACCACACCCTCTCCCCGTTCGGTCGCTCGGCTCCTCACTTGGGCACTTCGCTCCCTCAAGAAAATACCACACCCCAGTGGCGGCGATGAAAAATGAAAAAGTTTGGGCTAAAGGTATGTTCAGCCCCTCAATATTTGTCAAGTGCTCCAATTAAGAAGCGGGGAGAATTTCGAAGTTGAGCTGAACATATTCTTGCTCAAAACACTCGGGAAGTGCCGTTTCCGGCCATCTGAGGGTTTTGTAAAACCAAAAATTTTCTTTTACGCTCCCCGTCAATCGATGTTGGAGCTCCGCTTAGAAACATGTATTAACATTTTTCATAGATTGATTTTTTTTTTTTGGCATTAATTGAGAAATATCAGAAATGAGATCCATATTTCTAGACTGGGAACATGCAGCATAAAACACTCGGAAAGTACCGTTTCCTGCCATCTGAAGGGTTTCTAAAACCAAAAATTTTCTTGTACGCTCCGCGCCAACCGATGGTGGCCCTCCGCTTAGATAGTCCCGTCGGTCAAGATTGAGGACGATGAGTCGACTTTGCCCCCCCCCCCCCCCAGAAAATCCTGGCTACGCCCCTGCTATACCGATTTTACTCTGTGTACATAACGATGGATGGGACTGAAACAATCCATGGCTTGCGATAAACATAACATGAACATAACGTTAGTCTGGAAATCAGAATGGACGGGATCCATGGGGATACTTAGATTTTGTTCATTAACCTTATCCTTGGAGGCTTACAGACTAGCTCGGGAAAAATCATTCTGCTCACTTGGGGTGTAGCAATAAACGGGTCCATGAATACCCTGTCCTACGCTAGAACTTACTCAATGATCTGTGGCGTACGAAGGGGGGGGGGAGCATTGGGCCATGGCCTCCCTCACGGATGCCATTTTTTGTTCTAAGCATACGTAGCCATACTTAAGTAACCCAGATTTTACTTCCAAAGATGGCATATGTTGCACCAGATTGCATGTAAGGACACCCAATTTTTCAAAAAATTATTAAGGGGAAGGATTGATTCTGCAAAAGCCCCTCAGTGATGCCAATTTTTTTAATTCCTACAAATAGGCAAATTCTGTCAAATTCAAATTTTTCCTTCAAGAGATAGCCTCTGTATCCTACTGGAGGCAACGATTGCATAAGAACACCTACCTTTTTAAGAATTTTTAAGAGGAAGTGCCCACCCCATAGACTCCTTCCTTGGATGGCAGAGACGTCGACGTACAAGACGGGGACAGGGGAGCGGAGGGTGTTCAGGTGCGGTGAGAAGTAGTTTGCCATTTATCACGCAAGAGATGTAAGGGGTAAAACCATTAACAGATGGGAATTCGATCAGTCACACACAATTTCATCAATTCAGCGGATCTTTCATTTAACCAAGTTAGTTCGCTAGTTAGATAGAGTTTTTGGCCAGTTGGCCCAGCTTCCAACCTTTTGGTTTAAGTCGAGCCGGCCACGGCCCTTTTTCCAGTTTCCAATTTAGCCAAGAGTCACAGCAGAGAGGCATTAGCATATTTTCAATTGGTTGTATAGTTTCTCCGAAAGAATTAAGACCATTACGTATAGGCCTAGTGGTGATAGTACGTTTTTGTGATAATTTTCTGATCATTTAGCGTGTTCCTGAATTTTTTTCATATTGTAAACAAAAGGTTAAAATAAAAACTGTATGTTAAGATTCTCTTTACAAGCATGAATACGCAATTTTGGCCATCTGATGGGTCTAATTTTTCGAAATTTTCCCTACGCTCCGCCGCAACCAATAGTGGCGCTTCGATCAGTCTTTTGGGCAAAATTACATTTTGGTGGTCAAAGTAGCTCTTAACTCTCTGATTACTTTGCAGTTTGCGAACATATTTTCAAGTGAGTATTTTATTGCAAACGACAAAAGATAACGACTAGTTAGATTCTTCGTATAAGTCTGGAAAATGCTATTTGCGGACATCTGGGTGGTCTGATTTTTCGAAATTTTCGCTACGCTCCGTGCCAACCAATGGTGGAGCTCTGTTTAGATAATCTTTATGACAGAATAACGGTTTGTGGCCAAGAAAAAAACGCAAACTAAAATGTTCCCTTTCGCCTATACCGATCGAAGCTCTTTTATTCTGACTCCTAAAAGTATGCCTATTTTATGACAAGTTTTACTTCGTAAGGTAGTGTGAATGGCATGAGAATGCATGAAAGACACAAAAGTCTCAGTTGTATCCTCATGAACCACCACAATTCAACTTTTAACACTGTTCCTGTAAAAGTCGAAAATCTTGCACCACTTTGCATCTAGGCTCCTTAAAAACTCCAAAAAAGTTCAAAAGGGAGGGGTTCCCCCTCCTCTTAGACCCCTCCCCCAGGCTGACGATCACTCAACAAACTGCATGCCCTCCTTCAGAGAAATCCTGCGTACGCCACTGCGTTGGCACATACAAATTAACAAGATATTGTTGACCAAAATAAATATATGGCCTAAGAGTTGTTATTTCCAATTGCTCTATGTTTAACTTTAAGATTAAAACACAGGTAATATTACATAATAACATGGTAATGTTGTTATACTAAGTCTTGTAAAATTTGCATATTTTATATGAAATACTTACACACTGACCGGGAGAGGTTTTGGGGAAATTTCATGCACTTGCCCCCCCCCGCCCCACCCCCCCCCCCCTGGAAAATATCCTAGCTACGCCACTGCAATCAGATGCCAAACGGTACCGGTACCTATTCGCAGTAAAATTTGTTTTAAATTGGCATACTTTTAGGAGTCAAATTAACAAGACGAACGTCTAGACGAGTTGCGGTGCCGACAAACCAAGTCGTCTTGAACTTTAAAGGTGATTTTATATTTTAGGGGAACAAAAATACCATTCCAAAATACTTGTATTGTGTTTTGCCCAATAGCAGCTAAGTTAACTTCCACACTTGTAATCCAGGAACATTGTTCATTCACTTTAGAAATGTGGTTGAGGTGGAACGTGTAACACACCAAAGAAATACTCGATTGCCGGTATAATGAGGTTTGCTCATTTTGAACTCATAGTTGACAGTAAATCAGGAAAAGATGATACAGCAGTTGATTTAGAACTGTAGAAAGAGTAAAGCGTCACATCAGATAACATTTCAAACGTCCTTTACAAGCTGTTGCTTGTGCATTCAATATAAGGTATCCCTAATGTCCCGGCTTCTTAGTAACTCCTTGTACAGCATGAGGGTTTCTGATAAAAGATGGTAAAGAGCCAAAGGCTCAAGACAGACCATTCGACCAAACAGACGTTAGTCAAAATTGTATTTTAAGTAGTGCAGTTAATAAGGAAAAACATGCCATTTGTTTAGCTGTTTAGTGAATACAAGTGGAGTACACTGTTATGACGTAATGTTGGAAACGATAATGAGTCTGTATATACATGACAGTAACGTTGTAGTCACTTGGTTGAAGATGGATTTATGTTAATGAACAAAAGGAAAAAATTTCCAATGTTGAACATAAAGAATTTTTAAAGATTAATGGTTTTTAAAAAGTTCTGTACGCTCCGCACCAAGTTTACTCTCAGCTTTCCTAATAAAAAATTGTTGTAAGTAACATGTAATAACAAGTTAACGAGAATCAAAAGAAATGTCGATATCTCAGATTTACCATAATCTTTACAAATGATGAAATAAAATAAAAAAAATATAAAACAGCAAAGTAAAAATTCCTTTGTCAGCGTTACTTACACCTACATTCTCTCAACATAAATGTTAATATGATGATATTTCACTCTAGCCTTAGGCCTATTAATTGTCACTGTTTCTCCGATTTATATTAATCCCGCACACATACGTCACTACTAACCCTTCGCCAGTAACTTCTTACTTCAGTAATGTATAGACACTTGAACAACGTTGACCTCCACAAATCAGAGAACCGAATCAATCACTTTCAAATCATAAAAGATAAATTGCAACATCTGTACGTCCCTTCATGAAACCCGAATACCAAAAATATCGATGTCCCTAGTTTATAACTATTAGCGGCGATTCGTCTGTCATCACATCATTAAACAGTCTCGCTTCTTCCTACACTCTATATCAAGAACTTGTTGTCGCCTTTCTGACAGTGACTTCTTACTACGGAACAAAACTGTTGCCATTGCACTATATAAAAATTGTTTTAATAATTTCCATGCATTTCTTTTCTTATAAAAATAATAATATAGCAAGTTTATGTATGGCCACGACTCGCAACTGATCAAACGATAACCTAAAATATGTAAAAGCAATAAGAAAGCCAGGTCTATGAATAAGACTGCACTTTCCAGTAAAAAACTCCGTAAAAGACAAATTTCATCATTCCAACCACCCATATGCAATAGCTCAACAAATCACTTTCAAAAAAAAAACGGACTTCATGAAAATTAAACGTTTCGCTGATAACACCACAGCCAGTGACATAACAAAAAAGAGCATAACTAGCTTATAAATAAGTGTCTTGCTACTTTACCATTTACGAAATGAACCACATGACTAAAAATTTACAATTGCGAATTTTCTTGTACCTGTTCAAAACTTCGTTGTGTAAGCTAACAATCTAAACCCTCTACAAACGGTCCAAATTTAATGTTTACGTTTGTTTAACATAAATATAAAAAAAATGATAAGGCAATCATTTTTAATTGTTTTACAGTGACGTAAATCCCGGAAAAGGCAAGGGATGTCTTTGCTTCCTCAAGTAAAAAAAGGAAAGCCAAACTGTCATATGGCCCCCTCAAAATTTTAAATAAACATTTCAAAATCAACACATTTTTGACAAGAGATGAACTATCCATGGCCTTTAAAAAGACCAAATCAGTTGGTTTTTAAGGGCTTCTCCCCCAACAGAAGACCCAAAGCAGTCCCTGAATGATTGTGCAAAACCATCATTCATGCAGACCTCTTCCCAATATCTCAAACAGATCACCGCCCAGCGTAATAAAAAATGGTTGCTCCCATCACATACAAATATAAAACGAGATATGAATGAACATGTTAAAACCCTACCGTGACTACTCTTTACATTAAACTATGTGTTCATGTTAACACTTCTTCATCTTATGATGTGCTCTTCCCCCTAAATGTATAAATATCCCCAAGAACATTCCCTCTGAATTTGGTTTTTTAAGCATTCTTCTTTAGTGGAGCTTCTGAGCAATGGCAGCTCGTGGTGTAAATATGTGGAGGGGTACATACTGAACTTACAATGACTTGTCTTAAATAAAGATGATCATCTTCCCTGTAACCAATAATGCCAAACACCGAAAAAAACAATTACCACCCACAACAACGAAAAAATAAAATGTACATGTAGATCTTTCGGAACGTATAAATAATACATCACGATCGTCATGTTCCCTACTTTCCCCATCATCACACCTTTGACTCTTTTCATATCCACTAGAGCCTTTTTTTTGTTTGATCCCAACTCTGACATCATCATTTTTCTCCCTTCATAACTTTTATCTTGAAATTCACCCCCATACTTTCTTTTTCTTTGTTGCCAATCTTTCCTTTCTACAAAAAAATCTTTGAAACGGCCCTTCTTGGGCATTGTTATATTCTCCACATAATTTTAAACTTTAAAATAACAAATTTACCATAACCAGACACCTTGATATAACACAAATATTAATACTCGCCAACTCATACAAATAATATTTACCTACCAATAACAATGTTTCCCTCCAACAGAAACTTACTTTATGAAAAAACAGTGAACAGAACTCCTCTAAACTATCAAACTTTTTACTCCACAGCAACCCCGACCATGTCACTTGAAAAGAATAAATCTCTACAAAGAAATCCTCATATAAATACTCAAAATTCACTAAACACCTCGATGAATTAAAAAAACAACCAAAATGACGGCGCTGTGTTAAATTAAACAACATATTATTCCCCAGAGTACACACGGACCTGGTTTTTCCGCAAGATTGTTACTAAAAATAGAACACGTTTGCAAATTTTACGTGAAAAAACCCCCAATTTTACACTCTTACAAAAATCATATTTCCACCAAAACTTAAAAACACGAAAGAGAAGTACCATCCCTACAAATTGCACTAAACCGTATTTCGATACCACAAAGCATCTAGAAGGAGATAGAAATAAAGTGCCGGAAAAGTCAGAAATTGACATCGCGATAGTAACTGCATTAGTTGCGGTTGCCTGCAAGGCAGGCACCGCAACTAAAAAGCATCAGTCACGGGCCTAAGGGCACGGGAGCATGTCCGTTTTTTTGTTTTTTGCACGAAAAAGTTATTCTACAAAAAATACAATACTATCCAAGTTGAGCGTCTTTATCAGTTGGTGTTGAGAGAAAACAAAATTTCGAAAAAGAAAAATCGCTGCTCCTCAGATGGCCGAAAATTGTATTATCATGCTTTAAAAAGTGTATCTAAATAGTTTTTACTTTTAGCTTTTGCAATAATTAAAAACCATCAAATTGCTAAGAGGTCAGAAATTTGCCAAAAAATGTGCCATAACATTAGATGAAATGGTAGGCTATTTAATCTTCCCGGGGGGGGGGGGGGGAGGGGGAAACTACAACGGAATTGATAATATTTTGTTTCCCTACTGCAACTCTTGGCTAAACTTAAGATCCGCTGAATCGATGCAATTTTGTACGTTACTGTCCGAACTCCCGACTATAAATGGTTTAACTTCACACACCGGTTGCACGATAAATGTAAAACTATTGCTCAGCGCATCTGACCATCCTCCACTCCCCTGCCCCTTTCTCGTACGTCTTTACCGGTTGTGGAACGAACCTGAGGGATGCCCCTTACCCTTTGAAATTGTAGAAGTTGGTGTCCTTACACACAATTTGGTGAAACATATGCTACCTTCTGTAAGGAAAGGGGTTGGGTGACATTGCCCAATGCCCTCCCTGGGTACTTCACCGTGTGGGGTGAGATAAAATTTATTGATATGCATCATAAAATAACAATGGACAAAAAGCACTCACTTAAAAAATAAATAAATACATAAAAACGTTATTTATGCATCTTACAATGTACGTTACACTTAAATTTTCTATTTTTAGACATTAATTATCTTACTTAAATAAAAAAAAAAATAGAACAGCAAATTTTGGCCGGCCTCGAAGCGAGACCAGGACAATTTTCGAGACCGCAAGAGTCCTAGACCGAGACCGGGACTACAGGGTGTCGAGACCGAGACCGAGACCAACAAAAACCGGTCTCGAGCACTACACTACTGCATAACATACTGCAATTTTTGCTGTCTGTAGGGAGCAGACGCTTTTGTCGCGCAGCTTCAGACTGTAGGTGCAGGTCGTGCAAATCTTGACGCTGTCCCGGTGCTGAGATTACCCACCTTACTGCAGTACAAGTCTTTAGAAGAAACTGAAGAATTCTAGCGAGCAAAGCAAAGAAGTCCTGCTCCCTGCACCCCTTTTTGATGCTGCTATATAGAAAACCAACAAACATTTACAGGCCAGGCAAAAATGGGAAACATGGAAGCATTACAACACATTGTTTGGACATGTTTTGTACAGCATGGAATACGGTACAATACTTTAGGATGCGGAAGAAAGGGATCGTGCGTTTCAGTTGCTCTGGATTCCTTTCCCCGGAACTTTCACTTGTACGTCGTGCAGCTGTACACTTAGCGTACATGTTACACATATATTCCAACAGATTTCTAACCCCGCAATAAGCCTTTTCAGTCAGTCTAATTGTCCCAGTTTAAGTCGAACTCCGAATACTTTTAGATATTTTATTTTCCTACCACTTACCACAATATTTGTATTCAAGTGTACCTACCCTTCTTTGTTTAAAATGATGTAAAATATTTTTCCTCTCCCTACCAACAGACCCCCCCTTCCCCCTTCAAAAAAAAAAATGGTTGTAATGCTGTATTATTTGTGTTTCCAGTGATTTGCTTAGAGCATTTAACAATTTGTAAGTAGTGTAAAAATGTTCATGATAAAATAATGCAGTTATTTCTTCAGAAGATTACATAGTTGGGTTCAGTGATGCCAATATAGGACTATCGCTTTTTACAGCTGTTTTTCTTTTTCTTCATTCTTCTACATTTTAGCGACTCCTTTGCACTCCAACTTTTTCGCTTCGTGCTTTCTTCACGGGGCCTTCTCTCTTAATCAAAACCTTCTGTAAACTTCGAAATCATGTTAATATGGACACTATTGCATATGACCTACATGATAAGGTCGATCAACGTTACCCCCCCCCCCCCCTCCTTCAACAAAGTGTTCCGACTGACAATTATACATGATTTTTAGATTGGTTTCCCATTTTAGGAAAAATACTACTTCATTTTTAATGTAACTAGCACTTGATTGGAAAAACTTCAGTTTGATCCGAAGCCCCGACTACGAATGAAGCTGGGGCTTCTGATCATATTGAGGGAATATTTGTATATCTTTCAAGGGCGGCCCTTGGTTTTAGTGGAAAGCTTTCTGGAATGAATATTCATAACTTGTCGATGCAAAAAAGCTTTTTTCTACTTTTAGGCTTAAAGGCATATTTTCATCATCCCAAACAGTTCCAATTCTCCCAACCTACTTACTTCTAGCCCCTCCCACATTTATCTAAAACTCATCTTTATCCGGACACAATCCTAGTTTATTGCTTCATGGCTTGTCCCAGTGGCCATACAAGTCCATAATGTGTAATCAAGACACTCTCAGTGCCCATGCTATGTAAGCATTGTTTGAATGTGATGCCAATCAAAGAGCTTTACCAATTGAGAGTTTTGATATATGTATACTGAAACTGTAGTTTAGAGTGACGAATGACTGCCTTTAAGCACCCAGGTGTCTATTGTCCTCGTGGCATGGTTTGCTGATTTGTAACAGAGACAGTGGTTCTTTTGAACTTGACCAAGCCTTCCTGTGTTTACTTATTGCCATATTGGCACAAGGTACAGTAGCTTTCAGAAAAACGAAGAAATACAAAGACTGTAATTTGAGTAGCACAGCAATGACCTCACAAATTATTGCCCAATGTAGCTTACCATTTAACTTGAATGAATCAACTTCCACATATTTGAGCTCAGAAATATCCTGTGAATGTGTTGGTTGGACTCACGGACTTCCTATACATGGACAGAGCATACTGAACGGTACATTCTGTGCCTGTTAGACAAAGCGCACCAATATGGCCGTCTGCTATTGGGTTCTGTGTGAAAGCTTGGACTTGCTCAAGTATGCTCCATATTTTGCAAGAAAGTTGAAATATTTTTCAAATATGGCAAGGTAAGGTCAAAATCACTTCACCTATTGCAGGAATATGATATTGTTTCCCATTCAAGTTTAAATTTTGTTTAAAATATAACAGAGTCGTCGTCAAATCAGACGATTTATAGCTTCACGGCGGCCATCTTGGTGCGCCTTTTTTGTCCCAGTCGGTGGCGACCATCTGTGGATAGGACGTACACGTTACATGCTCTGTTCATGTATATAAGTCCGTGGTTGGACTGTTTAAATTCATTTTTTCATGCTATGTAATGTGTATTTTCGAAATTTTAGGCTTGAGGTACGTCTACGTTAGGAAAGAAATGGAGTTAAGGTAAAAAAAATTAAGTAATATTTTTAAGATTGTTAGTTCATTATATACATTAAATGACATTACCCTTGGCAGCCACCATTTTGCTTTTGAAGTCTGGTTCACCTGAATTTCAACAAGAATGTTTTGAAATATCATTTATGATTATTTTCATAAAATTCTGTGTATAAAAGAATATCTGTGAAAAATGTTAAAAATTATTTTCATTATCATCTTAATACACTTTCATTTTAAGTTTTGGTGGCCATTTTTATTTTTCGCCATCTTGGTTTATCCTAATCTCACAAACAGTTCAAAAATATGTGTGCCGTTTTTGTACTTTAACTTTTACCCAATCCAAATGTTAGAAATATAAAAAATAAACTTTTTAGAGAATCCTGTCTATGCTACCTTCAGTTAATGTCAAGTATGTACAACATTGTCACCATTTTGCTTTTGGCAGCCATTTTGAATAAGTGGGACAGAAATTGGTTACCATTACACCTTGATTTCGAGTTCAGGGACCATTACATTCAAAAAATGTTGGGTCCAATATGTTCGGGAGGGGTTCTCATTAAACGCCCCTGGTCCATTAGATATATCAGCCTGGGCGGGGAAACAGGGGTTACTTGTCGCCTGGAAATCCTCGTTTCCCCCGTGTGCCCCCAGATGAGATTTGGCATTTTCAAGTTAGACCAATAATTTTGAGACCTGTCAATAGAATTACCCTCAAATGACGACTTTAATGTATCACAAATACCTTAAAACCCAGCACTTCCGGTGTATCACCCGATGGACCTCCACCGGAGAGTTGCCCGTGTACAAGACCAGGGGTGCTACGGCGGTCCCCTGGACCCCACCCGATACGGCCTCGCGCCGTTGCCATGAGTTGTTGTACCCCAGTGCGGCCCTTGATTTGAAAGCGAAGCCGACTTCGCAATAAGCAATGTGATTCATTGCTAGTTTGATTGTTTTTAATGGATTTCTTGACCTTGAAAACATTTTCAGCCAGCAGAATTATGAGTTGCCTCTGACAACGAGTTATAGCTGGATACAGTTCCCCAATATCGGCCATTTGGGGGGGAATAGCACACATGCGTTGTTTTCACCCAATATTTTCCTAGCATTTTAACACAGAAAAGGGTTCCCTAATGAAAATGTTACCACAATTGGTGGATCTGGTGGATCTGTGTGCATGGTGGGTGTTTCTAGCCCATTGAATATTGCAAAAAATGATGAAAATGGCGGTCAGTTTGACACTGTTGTCACAACCCCACTTCTGTCACAACCCCTCGCATATGAAAAAAAAGGAGCAAATAATTTTGGGATTCTCTTGTGCTTTCCCTACGTTATGTTCTAATGTTTTTAAAATATAGCAAAACACATAAGCGTACGAGGCGGGGTGCAGGGAGGAACACTAACCTCCAAATTCGGACAAAAACAGCTGGTCAATTCGGGCAAAACATGAGCAAAACATGATAAATGGTGCCATTATTTGGGAAATAATTGCTCTTGCCCCCGCAAAAAATTACCCCCCCCCCCGTACGCCTATGGCAAAAAATATTGCTAATTACAAAATGCTTTACCACATATGTAAAAAGACATCAATATCTTACCCTTACCCTTACCTTACAGAAGCTGTGAATAAAATGAGTAATAATAAGTCCCCAGGTATGGGTGGGTTTACGACCGAATTTGTGAAGTTCTTTTGGAATAAAATCTCTCCATTTATAATGCGTGCTTTGGTTAACTCATTTGCTGAAGGTAACCTACCTTCTTTTATGAAGCGTGGTGCTATTGTTCTTATTCCAAAACCTGGAAAAGATAAAACTTTGATTACGAATTGGCGGCTAATTACCCTCAGGCTCTTAAGTGTCTTTTACAAGCCTATTCCAGCGGCAGTTGCAAATAGACTAAAAAAAGTTTTAGAAAACTTAGTTCATTCAAATCAATGCGGCCTTATTCCCAATCGGTATGTAGGGGAGAATGTTAGAATCTTATACGACATTCTTATTGCATCTGATGAATTGCAATTATCCGGCCAATTTTTTCAACTAGACTTTGAAAAAGCCGTTGATTCAGTTAACCACAACTTTATATGGGATGTACTGTTTTTTTTGGTTTTGGAGTAAACATTTTTAGATGGTGTAAAATTTTATATCATGACTTTTTCTCTTATGTGCTGGTCAATGGTTGGTTTACTCAAAAACTCAATATTCTAAGAGGCGGTAGACAAGGAGACCCAGTTTCACCATATTTATTTGTCCGCTGTGCGGAAATTCTTGGGTCCATGATCAGATCTAATACAAAAATCAGAGGAATAAACATACTGGGTAACCATTTTAAATTAACTCAGTATGCAGATGATACATGCTTAATACTAGATGGTACGCGAAGTTCTTTATCTGCAGCTGTGGAAACCTTAAATTTTTTGCTGATATTTCTGGTCTTAAAATTAATTATGCAAAAAGTTTTCTCTTTTGGTTTGGTAAAATGAAAGATACGGTTATCTGCTTCCCTGGCTTTGGTCATTTATTTTGGATTATCCTGGATACTTTGATTTTCTTGGCATTAAGTTCTCCAAAAATGTGGAGGAAATGATTAAGCTAAACTTTGATAAAGTCTTAATAGATATTCAAAAGAGCGTTTCTAGCTGGAAAGGACTTTGAGTTTGATAGGAAAAGTTACAGTCATCAAATCTCTTCTCATTCCAAAATTAGGTTATTTATTTGCTTGTCTTCCAAACCCAAACGGAAGATATGATTGCAACACTTAACGCAATGTTTTTTAAAATTCATTTGGAATTATAAAACAGAAAGAATTAGTAGAACACAATTAAACCAGTCCTATAAATTTGGAGGCCTTAAAATGGTTCAAATTTAATCACTTATATACTTTCCTGGTTAAGACGTTATCTTCAATGTGGAAAAAGGGAGTGGCATAACCTCTTTGAGTTCTTTGTTAAATGCTCTGGTTCCTTCTTTATAATTTGTACAATCCCACATAGGTCCAATACATTTTGGTATGAAGTTATTGACTCTTGGAAACTTTTTGAAAGGGGAATAAACATTGACACAAGACAGAAATGCTTGTCGCAAACAATTGGGGATAACAGTCTGTTCTCTTTTAAGAAAGAAATTGTTCGGTATGTGAATTGGATTAAAAAGGGTGTTATTTTTATTAATGATCCAGTGAATGTTAATGGTTCTTTTATGACTTATGAGGATTTCATTAATTTTTATGATGTAAAATGTAATTTTTTTCAGTTTAACTCCCTTCGGATCAGCATTTGTGGAAAATGTGGAAAATGTTTGTAAGGTTGTAACTCCTATTTGTCCATACCAAGTAACTCTTTTAATTAGAAATCGTAAAGGATGTAGCAATCTTCGTAAAATTTTCAATTCGGGATAAGTGGGAGCTGGATTTATAAAGAAGCTTATCTGACCAGCAGTGGTTCGGTGTTAACATTAAGCCTTTTACAGTAGTTATCGATTCTAGGCTTCGATCTTTTCAGTATAAAGTAACCAATCGTATTCTTACGGCCAACGAATTTGCTGTTAAGATAGGTAAAAGAAATAACAAACCTTGTACCTTTTGTGATTTACATGTGTAAACAATAATTCATCTTTTGAGCACATGCAGGGTAGTAAGGGCTTTCTATAATGGACTTATTAAAATTGCACATGAACGGTGTGGGTATGATCTTGGCTTTCTTTTGCATATTCCAGGGGTGGCGCCGACCTTCCCCGACGGGGGGCCATGCCCCTCCCCCGTCGGGGAACACTGGCTCCCCGTCGGGGAAGGTCGGCGGTTTCGTCGGGGAGGCCTAAAAATAAAAAAAATTAATTAATTACTTAATTGATTAATTAATTTAAATTAATTTTAATAAATCAATAAATTAATTAAAAAAAGCTAAAAGGACTGAAGTTACCAGATGGGTGATCTTGAACACATTTTTTTTGTTTTGCAGTGCTATTTTAAAGCATATTGGGAATCGAATTTCGATCACTTATTCTTAGCTCTGTTATACCTCATTCCATATGTACCTTAATTAATTAAATTGTCCTATCTCATCCCCCGTCGGGGAAGGGCGGCATTTTTTGCGGAAGGCCTAATGAAGAACGTAAAGGACTGAAGTTACTGGATGGATGATTGTGAACTTTTTTTTTCTTTATGATTTTTTTTTTTCGTTTGTAACCCTATTTTTGATGCATCGATTTTAAGCCCAGTACACACTACAGCGATATCGGATCGGATTACTATCCGATTTCTGTCAGTTTTAGTTAAAATCTCCTCCATCCATTTTCGGAAAGAACCAAAAATTTGCCCTCCTGTATAAATATACCACCGGTATGAGCGGAATACGGAAGTCAAATATATACTACTTATTTCGTGACGTCACATTGTCAAATAGCTTTTATCGAACTACGCGTATCCGATAAAAGTTGTCTGTGGATGTGGCGTCACGGAATAATTGGTATAAGTTACTTGGAATTTCGTAGTCTACACTGGTTGGCAAATTTTTGTTTCTTTCCGACCAAAGATGAAGGAGATATTAATTAACCCTTACAAAAATCGGAGCGAAATCCGATCCGATATCGTTGTAGTGTGACCTGGCCTTTAATCGGTTTTAATCACTTCTTACTAGTTCTGCTATCCCTCCTCCCATCTTCAATACGTGCGCGCAAGGTCATGCCCCCGTTGGGGAAGACATCCCTCCCCCTGTTGTTGAGAGAAAATCCAATTTCATCGGGGATCTTTCATACACAGGCCCACGATAAAAAATGTGGGCCTGATAGCTTCAGTCACCCCGACGATCTTCTTGATTTTGCTTACTAGAAGACCATATTCTTCAAGGAAACTGACAATTCCAAATTTTCCTTTCAAAAACGGAAAAACGGTTTTCATACGCAGGCATTACCCAATGGTCTTTTTCTAAAATCCTCCCGACCCTCTGGCAAAGGTCCGTTCGACATGCATTGCCCAATGGTCTGCCATCTGGCCTGTCCCGACAACCGAATTCGAGAAACGGTAACGAAAATCGGCCAGGCCATTTTGGGCTACACATAATGATAAACAGTGGCTTGAATATGTCTCCCCTTAAGTCTGACTGAAAATTCATTTCAAGCCACCTTGTAACGTGACATTTTTTCAAATACGTTGGAAGTAAGATCATTTTGTCTGGAGTTCTGGCAGTCACGAAGAAAATTTCATCTTTTTAGTGGATATCGCAATTGAATATAACAAAGAATTCTGGTAGAGTAAAAAAAAAACAGTATGTTTTTGCATAGGTTCCCCCCGAAAAGAGACAAGTCCATTACATCTAATTGTAGCAGTACTGTACCTTTTATCTGGTAGTTTTCTGATCACTTACCAAGTTGTTTTTGTTCTGTTAAAGTGAAATTTCTATTTCAAAGGAAATCCCAAAATAAAGACTGCTCAAGTGTGGGAAATGCTATTTTCCGGTGTCTGTGGTGTTAGCTTTTTTAACAATTTTCTTTACGTTGCGCGCCAACTGATGGGTGGCGCTCCGCTTAGAGTTTTGGTCGAAAAAATTACTTAACAGAACAATGCATGCTTGCATATTATTCTTCGCTTTGGGGCAGTATTATAAAGTGTAAATTTTATTGCGAAAGAAAGCTCAAAATAATGACTATATCGGTACTTTGTTTCTAGTTACCAGCCCGGTCACGGCAATGCCTTTTCCTGCTTTCTGGAGGTTCTTCATTTTTAAAAAAATATCTGTGCGCGCCACTTGTAGTTTTTTGGGTAATATTTTATTTTTCGGACAAAAGAAAAACAAAACAATTCTGTCCCCTCCCAAACTGAAACACTCCCGTCGGCCTATGTCAGAACTTCAAATATATGGGAAGCCAAACATTTTCCACGGAACATTTACCAATATGGTCCGAGGGCATTATCTACCTGATGATATTCAGTAACCCCAACAAAGCTGTACAAAACTACAGATTACTCCCTACTTGATTTTTCTTATAAGAAGGTCAAATTCTTCCATAAAAACACCAAAATCTGTCTTAATATAAGCTTCAGATTGTTAAAAGTGGCAAAATTTTCCAATTTTGATGGATACTCAGTACAACAAATAACTAGACAACTCTGTTAATCACCCCGACATTCTACCTAATTTTGCTCTTGAAAGGCATAACACTTAATAAGCAACACAAATTTTTTTTATTACAACCTTACCAAAAACCAAGTTTTCTTACATTAAATTCCAAAATTTCTGCAATAAAATAAGCTCTTAATTTTCAAATCTTGGTTCAAAAAGGATAAAAAACTTATCGGGCAAACTTTAAGTCTCGTCTCGAGATAGTACGTAGGACAAGAACGATTAAATGCATAACCCCAACAGAATTTCAGCTGTCGCGTGTAAAACGTTTTTGAATTTGTTCATATCAAGGATAGATTCTTCAATAAATACCCCAAATTTTTAATTGTCATTACAAAAGCCAAATTTCTTTCAAAAAATAAACTTCAGATTTTAAGTGTTTATTTAAAAAAGGTCAAAATATTCGGCGCGCTGCGCGCGCCTCAAATTCTGTCAAGTTACGTCCCACCGAGACTAACCCATCGCCTTTGTCGGGGCCTTGAACTGCTGGCACCCCCCTGTCGGGGAGCTTGGCCCCCCTTTCGGGCAAATCCTGGAGCCACCCCTGTCGGTTTTAAACCTCATAATTTCCTCAGAAGTGCTTATTGACTACTTTTTAACATCAGAGGCACTTCAGTTAGTCAATTTATATAATTATTTAACTGAAAAAGACCGTTTCCTATTTAGTAACATGTTGCAAAAATGATCCATACAAATACGATTAGCACTTGTTAACCTAACACCTATCCAGAGCATTAAAAAACTAAATATATCAATATGTAACTCCGGGCTTTTGTTGTTGTTGTTGTTGTTGTTGTTGTAGCAACTGTTAATTAAGTTGCCACCAGTTGTTTTTATTGAAGAATGTACTTGTACTTGTGTCTTTTTTTTTTACCATATTTTGTTCCCGATATCTTGGTATGTGTGCCTACTTGCTTGGGCCAGAAATTGTCACAAACAGTTCCGTCCAGACATCATTTGCGGAGCCAAGATTTTAATGGTGGGGCAAATAGAAAACTGGAGAAGCTGTGGGGAGCTTTGTGGTCAGAATCAAGGGATCTGTCTCAGGGCCGCTCGTGAGGTCCATAGGGAAAGCCCCGGTGGGGTTTAGAGGGCAAAGTCCCCGGAAGCTCTGAAGTTTTAGTACATTTCAGGGTCAATAATTAAGCCACAGGATTGGTATATTCTGGTTCAAGTTCATAATTCATCGGTAGTATGTGCGGCTCCTTAGGATAGAGAACCAGTTATTAAAATAATCGAAATATTCAATGTCACCATATATGTACATGTGATAATGTAACTGGCAAATGTCCTTGAAATGAAGTATTACAGGTCTAATTTGGAATCTGTCCCAGTAAAAATGTACCCACAAGTAAGCAATTATTAGTGACTGAGTGAGGTTACTTACTTCTTTTAACATTTATGGTTCTGAAGTCAACATGCCAACATGCCCAGCTGGGCCCCAACTGGGTTTCAGCTGGGCTACTTGCTGAGCCCCAGCTGTGGCCCATTCGTGTTTGTCAGGTGTTCCCACGTGGGGCCCAACTGGGCTAGCCTTTCCCAGTTGATGCCCAGATGAAACCCAGCTGGGCCCCGCTTCCGTGACTGAAACCTAGCTGGGCTTCAGCTGGGAAAGGCTAGCCCAGTTGGGCCCCACGTGGGAACACCTGACAAACACGAATGGGTCCCAGCTGGGGCCCAGCAAGTAGCCCAGCTGAAACCCTGTTGGGGCCCAGCTGGGCATGTTGGCTGGGAAGCAACTGAATCAAAAGTAATTGCCTCATTACTGAACAGAGTGTTATAATTTTGGTCTGAGGATAATGAGGCAGTGGATAGCGTAGAATTAGCCGCTACACCAGCTTGGTTTGCAGCGAAGAGTTCCCATGAGAGGAAGTAAAAAATATTGCTTACATGGTTTTACTTCAAAAGTTTGGAACTGAATGGTTCAACCCACTTGGAGGATTACTTGTGAATCATTTTAACTATAAAATCTTGTCAGGCCTCTCTACTTTTGGAGTTGAGTGGGTTCACAATTTCTGATTGGGAAAGTGCCCCCAATCCCCCTCCTATGGCCACCACTGCCAGACACGTACGTGGACATCTCTCGTAGATCACGTTCTCACTACTGAACTAAACCGTGGGAGGAACATAACACAGAATACAATGAAACCAATTTTCATTCAAGCAGTGCGTGGTACACTCAGAAAGTTGCAACTCCCTGGTACAGTACAATGGTGTAATGTTGCGTACCAACTAAAAAGCAGAGATTGGTAGTCCAAATTTACCATCTCAGTTTTAAACATGACAGAACCAAATTTCACTGCGAGTCTGGGGATTTTTTGCTATAGGGGGCTCTCTCATCTATTCAATAACGTCTTATTCTTTGTTCAAAGATGGGTACAGATCGACTTGCTTCTGTTGTAAAAGGCCAAACAATATTTTTTAAACTAGTTGGGAACGCTCAGGAAGATAGGCGTTATGAGCCGTACAAGATTTAGCAAACAGTTGTGGTCAATCTTTACAGGAAGCTGGAAGAGCTGACCTTTATCAGCAATACCGAGACGGGGTGAGCGCGTTCTAAATAATTCATTCTTTGATGTGGTTTGAGTGGAAGAAGGTGTGTGTAGAGGGGCGCTTTCGATTTTGCTTCTAATATCGTTTTTTATGCAATTGTCGACAACAGAGTAACACTATAAAAATCTATAAAGGAAGGCGTGGAAAACGAAAAAAATTATGATCAGATGAAGTCTGTTAAAAAGATATTCAAGGAATACTTTAGTATTAAGTACCGTCACGCACTTTATATGATAATAAGGGATGTCATATTTCCAGTTGACAGAACAGTTTGGAAAATAATGACTATTCATATATACGGATGCCCAAGAGATATTATCTCACTCAAGCCGTAATGCCCCCTAATTCCTATTGTTATGTTCCGAAAACAGTACTTGGTTAGAAATTAAATAAAGGGTGATTGATAGAGTTGTACATGTGAAGACAAGTTTAAGTTGTATATCATCAGAATTAGCTCCAACTAAAAGGTTTAAAGCAGCGATTTCGAGCCGGTAGGTAAGAGAGCATAGGGGGAGCTTAGCCCTCACCAAACGTGAAAAGTCCAAACTACAATTGTCGTAACGCATAAGGAAACTTAGTTAGAAATGAGTCGAAAATACAAGAATATTGAAAAACCCTGGTACAATTACGCCTTTCCCACGTCGTTATGAGTTCATCTAGTGGCCGAGTTACTAAAGGTCTGCAAACACTTTATAACTTGACTCCCGTAACCATATTTACGCAGAATAACATTTCTTGAGATACATTTTATTGATATGAAACTTTCAAGATTTATCATTTAAAAAGCTAGCCCCAAGTTTATTAGTTTCTTCCGGTCTACTTCATGGACTTTGGAGATGATTCCGTTGATCAGTTGTGAGACGAAAATCTATAATACTAAGTGTACATGTAATTTGTTTCAAACATTTTACAGCTTTGTTATGTTTCCGAAATAGCGCCATCTTTTAAAAAAGTTTGAACTTCTAGATTTGGCGTTTACGTCCGCGCCACCTGTTCTAGCTCGAGTACGTGTAGGGATGGGCACATGCAAATCTCTGACTTCGGCCTTCCTACGGTTTCTGGAACCCTGTATTCAGTGCTGTAGTGTGAGTACAGGACCATGACTACGAGTACGGGTACCAGGTCATGAGTACAGGTATGGGTACGAATCCGAAGAAAAATAAAACATGAGTACGGGTACGGGTACCAGGCCATAAATCCGGTACTAGGTCATGAGTACGGGTACGGGAGGAGTACGGAATCTTGTACTCGAGTACATTTACGGGTACTGCAACACTGCCTTTATGTGACGTTCATGTAATTTAAGAAGACCCCTGACCGGAGTTCTAGCCAGTGTTAACCAATCTGGGGTGGGCAGGCGCCCGTTCAAGGAGGAATGTCAGGAAAGTTGGGTTGGTGTTAGTCTTCTATCTTATCTCTTCTAAAATAAAAATAGGCTACCTTTGATTTGAGGTTGAAATAAATGAGGTTATGGTGTTGAATTCATCTGTAACTTGCGCGTTTTACATTTCCTTCCGTGACGAGGTTTTCCAACTTTGGGTAAAACTTGCCAAATTTTATACTTTCAATTTACAAACTGAAATGAGCCAGGCGTTCCATTTTGAAAGTCTTCTGTATTGCCCGACTACGAGTCGTACTCCAGACCTTCCGGCTGCAAGTCGGATGCTCTAACCACTTGACCATGCAGTCGGTTACAACAAGAAAAACGTATAGTTTTTACGAGCGAATGCGAAGTATAGCAGTCGCTTTATGGACTTGTTACAGTGTTTTCAATCTGTACCTGTACCCTTCTATTTTATCTCTTCTAAAATAAAATTAGGCTACCTTTGATTTGAGGTTGAAATAAATGAGGTTATGGTGTTGAATTCATCTGTAACTTGCGCGTTTTACATTTCCTTCCGTGACGAGGTTTTCCAACTTTGGGTAAAACTTGCCAAATTTTATACTTTCAATTTACAAACTGAAATGAGCCAGGCGTTCCATTTTGAAAGTCTTCTGTATTGCCCGACTACGAGTCGTACTCCAGACCTTCCGGCTGCAAGTCGGATGCTCTAACCACTTGACCATGCAGTCGGTTACAACAAGAAAAACGTATAGTTTTTACGAGCGAATGCGAAGTATAGCAGTCGCTTTATGGACTTGTTACAGTGTTTTCAATCTGTACCTTGTTGGTTTTGTTACTTTGTAAGTCTTTGTAAATTAAAAGGAGTTAACCATCAATACAGATAATTTTTTTTAAGAATGTCTCTGGTTTCATGACACGTTGAGGTATTTTACTTGAGGGACATTTCAATCACATGGTTCTTGGAACGACTGTATAGGGTTCTCAGAAGCCCTTTCTATAGTTTTTGTCAACTGCCGTTCTTTATGACATGGTCGTTACCCTTCTTTTCTTACAGTTTGAAACATCCGAGCAACCTGTTGACTTAAAAGTTTAGGCGTTGTTTAAAGAAAAACATTGAACGGGGGATTTCTTTTCATAATGAAGCAACTTATAACTGTAACAAGAGCGACAAACTAAAGTTATATTTTATTTTGTTCAGAACTGAAGATCGTCACAGAGGGTTAGGAATAGAGAACGGATAAGAAAACGCAGTCTCCCGGATGCGAAAATTGCGCAATATTAACTGCGTAGTTTTCTTCTGACCTAGACGTTTCAACTGAAACATGAATCGCCCTTACGAATAGGCGCTTGCTTTGCCGGTGACCATGTGATCAGCCGAACGACATATGATACAGTTGATGATATCTATTGCAACCGTGGCTTGAAAAAGCCATTTCGAGATTTTCATTTGTTTCAGTTGAAATTCAAATGTGCCATGCGCAGGACCTATATACCTGTATGCTTAACCGCATCTAAATAACTTAGTCAACACCAACCCAAGTTTTTCAATTCTGCATTTTGTAAATATTCTCACATTAGATTTTTTCATTGGTGACTGTACTTGACGGTATGATATCATTATATTTAGCAATCTTGTAAGACAAACTAAAAACGGTTCCTTTGAGCAACCGTACTGTAAGGGAAAAGACCACAAGCTGCGCTCTTATCCAACCAAAGAAAGAGGAGGCCGGTGAGAAATTCTATACTGTTTTTTGTTGTTGACAATTATAGTAGGAATGGGAAGAGAGATCTCTGATGAGGAGTAGCAAAATAAAAGACTGCGCAGTTATCTCTCTCTACCCTTAAACCTCATTAGCCAAGACGATAGCCAAGTTACATCTCTTCTGATCTGGAAGCATATGCTTGCTTTGTTGGTGATCATGCGATGCATTCACAAGTGATCAGGGTGAACTGTCGAACCGTAATATGCACTGCCATCGAACAATACTGAGAACACTAAGGAAGTTAAAAAATATTGAAATTGTCATTCGTGAGGAAATTTTGATATTTTGAACTTCTAATAATATGCGTCACATTCTGACAGTTTTGGCTACGGCCGGAAATTATTAATAAAATAATCCTTCTGCAATCTAAACACGTCTATTTTCTAGATCTAGTAGATAACATCTTACTTGTTTTATTCAGTCAATTTTAATATTATATATACGTTTCACTCATATACACTTTTCTAAAACTCGAGTTTGTATCATAAACATTTCTTTTCCCCTCACCTCCCATCACTAATGTTTCACCTGTATAAATATTCAGCACTGATATATTTTTCTGAAATGCGCAAACCTCCTCATTATAAAAAAATCAAGTGTTTGGTCTGACGGTAGAGCATCCCCTAACACGCGGAAGGCCTGGGTTCGATTCCCAGGTCGTATCATACCAAAGAATCTAAAAATGGAACCTACTGCCGTCTGGGAGTTGCTAAGTTTAGCAGCTTTTCGTTAATATCACTAGAACCGGTAAAGACCACCTCCATTCGCCAGTATGAATGCCTTGCATTCTGGTTATATCATGTGGACCTTCCGTATGTATTTAATTCCATTATACGTTTCATGTACGGTAGTACTAATTTTTTGTAAGTTCACTAACTTCGAGTACATCCGTGGAATATTTGTTGGGAACTTTTGTGTTTTTAAGTCTCTTAGAGTCTTCCGAATAAAATCTACTGCATATGTATCAAATGGTATGGCCGTGATTTGTGTCACCAACTGAAATCGAGTTTTTAGGCAAGTTTTTTGACACATTTCGGCTTAGGCGAGGTCCATAGGTCCAAAAGTCATTCAGGGCGTTAACAGGGATGCACGTGATTGATATAAGCGGGCCAGAGGAATACCATGATACCAGGGCTCCAACCTCTTTGTTTCGGCAGCAACTTTATAACTTTGCGATGGTCCCAAAGCTATAGTGCAACAACCACTGTCTTTATCTGTCATCTATAACTGCTTGGCGGTTTCTCTCTTAGGGGGAAAGGAAGTTTTCGAGGTCCCTAGTCTTAGGATACCTTCCTTTCTAGTGGCTCAAAAAGCCCGTTTCTACCACACAAACTCAATAAAAATTCGAGTGAGCATCACGGTGCCAATCTACATATATGCAACATCCTCAGTAACGTTCTTTCCATGAATTTTCAAATTAATTATTTGAAAAGATCTGCACGACAATTTTTTCCCTTTAGAACATGTACGAAACTTGTAAGAATTAATAGCTTTATAATAGGTTTGCCAAACCCTCCCAACTATTTTGTAAAAGATTTAAACGGGATTTTCTCTAATTTTACTTGGAATTAGAATCCTCATCAGTTCAAATGATCTGCGGTTAATATAGTTGCATGGCGGTTTAAAACGTTACACATATTCAAAAGTTTATAAATTTTCAAGTTCAAGATAGGCATTCGAAGGCAGAGTTGATTGAAAGCCAAACCGATGTAAGCCCCTGTGTCAGATCTGAAACAGAGTGTGCTAAAATAGGGTGTTTGTGTCACATGCAAGGTAAGGGTAAAACATAAAACGCTTATCTATATTACAACTGAAGTAGTAGCAAAATGGGTATTTGAAGAGTGTAATCGGAAGTTCCCTTTTTCCACATGTCCCCCACCCCCTTCAAAATTCTTGTTACAGCTGAACTAATGATATTGCCGCTACCAGCTGCACCCCGGTTGGACCACAGATTTGACGGACCCTTCATTAGAAACTTTTCGCAAGTTTTGACATAAAACTGTTTGATTGCATTACTTCGTAGGAAGGAATTCCCTGCAGCGAAAATGGATAAAAGAAAATAGCTGAAGAAAATAGATCTACTACAGTTCAAAATGAAGTACAGGTACTACAATAATTATCATCGACCAATGATCAAGCGTGCAGCTAATCTCTGGTGAGGACAGTCAGTGCAACAACAGCTAGTTAAGGTTGGTTTGCAGGGAGGGATGAATGACCCTCGGACCTCTGACATGCTTGTTTTTTACATCACATCATGAAGGAACCCGGCGAGTACCGGAGCCAGAAGAGCACATCAAAGGGGAAAAGCAGAATCTGGAAAATTATTTTGAAGCAAGAACTAAATTCAACAATTTCTCCATATTTACCTCCATTTTATTTTTGGACTTCATTACCGTATCGCCTGTCAGGGGTGGCGCCAGGATTTCCCCGACGGGGGGGGGGGGAGCTCCCGACAGGGGGACCAACATTTAAAAGGCCCCGACAAAGGCTTTGAGTTAGTCCCGGTGGGACATGGCTTAGCAGTTTTTGAGGGGCGGGTAGCGCGCGAAATTTTTGGCTTTCTCTTCAACGAATACTTAAAAATTTGGAGTTTATTTTGAAGTCACACTTTAAAACCTTTGAAAGAAATTTGTCTTTTGTAACGAACATTAAAAAGTTGGGGTGTTCATTGAGGAATTTGTCCTTCATATGGGCAAAATAAAGAAACGTTACATAGGCGACAACTGAAAATCATTTGGGGTTACGCGTTTAGGACTACGTACTAAGGCTTCAACACGAGACTAGAAGTTTTTTCCTTATTTTGAACGAAGATTTGAAAGTTAACAGCTTGTTTATTGAAGAAATTTTAGGATTTAATGGAAGAAAATTTGTTTTTTGGATCGGTTATTTTGAAAATTTTGGGTATTTTATTAAGTGATATGCCTTTCAAGAGCGAAATTAGATAGAATGTCGGGGTGATTAACAGAGTTTGCTTTGGTTATTTATTGTACATGTAGGCTACAGAGTATCCATCGAAATTGAAAATTTGGCCACTTTAGACACTTTGAAGCTTGTATTATATATAGGAGGAAAATTGAATTTTTTGGACAGATTTTTGTGTATTATGGAAGAATCTAATGTTCTTACAAGAAAAATCAAGTAGGGGTGATCTGAAGTTTTGTTGGGGTAACTGAATATCATCATGTAGATTCAGGCCCCCAACCATATTGGAAAATTTTCCGGCGGAAAAAGTTTGGCTTCCCATATATGTGAAGTTTTATATTTTTTATATAAGCTGACATAAACGTAATGGAGAGTTTCAGTTGGGAGGGGGGGGGGGATTTTCTTTTTTGTCCGAAAATGTTATTCTACCCAAAAGACTAACATATCAAAGTGCAGAGCACCGAAATTTTTGAAAAAATGACAACCCAGACAGCAGGAAATAGCTTTTCCCGGGCTCGTAACTGAAACAAGAGAGTGATTATTTTGAACTTTCTTTCGTAATAAAAGTTTCACTTCACAAGATTGCCCAAAACGAAGAATGATGATTTGCAACCATGCATTGTTCTGTTAAATACTCTGTTTGAACAAAACACAATCTCAGAATGCGCCACCATCATTGGCGGGGAACGTACATAATTTTTTTTTTAAAAATCCAACCCCTCAGACAGCAGGGAATGGCATTTCCAGAATTGTAACTAGAAATGAAACAATCTTTATTTTGAGTTTTCCTTTGAAATGAAAGTTTCACTTCAATAGAAAAAAACCTAACTTGCTAAGTGATCAGAAAATTACCAGATAAAAGGTACTGATACGATTAGATGTAATGTTCTTGTCTCTTTTCTGGGGAAAACTGTATGCAACGGATCTGAGAACATACTGTTTTTGCCTCTAGTGAATAAGAATCTTCGTTTTTTGCAATTGTAGGGTCCGCTTAATAGATAATACTTTCTTCGTGACTGCCCAAACTCCAGACTCTAAATGATTTTACTTCCACCTTCTTTGAAAATATGTCACGTTACAAGGTGGCTTCAAATGATTTTTCAGTCAACAGGGTCAAGCTTATTGGGAGACATGCTCACACTACTGTTTATCATTATGTATATCTGAAACGGCCTGGCCGATTTTTATTACCGTTGCTGGAATTCGGTTGTCGGGGCAGGTCAGATGACAGACCATTGGGCACTGCTTGTAGATGAACAATCTCTGTCTGTTTTGTAAGGAAAATTCTGATTTGTGAGCAGTGGCGTAGTCAGGATGGGATCTTTTTTGGGGGCTAGGTAACAAGTGGAGGGCCTGGTACCTCCGAGGGTCAAGCACGGCAAGACTAAGCGGAGCGCCACTATCGGTTGGCGCGGAGCGTACAAGAAAATTTTGGGCTTTAAAACCCCTCCAGATGGCCGGAAACGGCACTTCCCATGTGTTTAAAGCTGGATGTACCCAGCCTTGAAATACGAATCTCATGTCTGCGACTTCTCAAATAATGAGAATAAAAAATCAATCTATGAAAAATGGTAATACACACACTTTTTAGGGCCCTAAAACTGGGCACTTCTGATCTGTGGCCTGGGGGATGAGACTAAAGGGAACCGGTATCTCCCTTTTCCTTGGGAAAATTTGTAAACTTCAGAAGGACGTAGATCGCAAAAGAGGCAATATTTGAATCTAAGCGGAGCGCCACCATCAGTTGGCGCGGCGCGTACAAGAAAATTTTGGCTTTAAAACCCCTCCAGATGGCCGGAAACGGCACTTCCGCACGTTTTTAAACTGGATGTACCCAGCCGCAGATGCGGCAATATTTGAATGGATGTTAGCTTACCTAAGGCAGTACCTTACCCTTTATCGGGAAAACCAAAAGTAGTTGGTCCCTCTCTGAGAAACTTTCTTTGCGTCAGATTTCCTAGATGCAAAATGCTATGTTTGGCAAAACTTTGAACTGATTAATTTTATGATTTTTAGGATTTTCCCTTTTTGGGGAGCATGAAAAATATCAAAATATTTTAGTTTTTGTAGAGATTTTACAAGAGACATACATACTACCAAAGAAACAATGTGCACAATGGTGCAGTATTTCTTCATCGGAACATTACGTAGTCAAAATTAAAATACTACGAACAAATCTCTCAAAATAATTGAACCGCAAAGCAGAAGTATGGATCATGTGCGAAACACATGAAATGCTTAGGCCTATGGCATATTTTGTGTATGATAAAGTATAGGAATGGTCGTGTAAGAGTGGTCTCCAGTGTACGATTGCCTTATTTTCAGTAAATCAATCAGCCATCCGAAAGGCAGAAGGGGTCTTAACCTAACAAAGTCACATTAAAGTTTGTCGTCGAAACTTTCGTTTCATCTTCGAAGTGAAATGCAATAAACGACAGTGCAGATCACAAACGGTATCTAATTTAGTGAAAGTAGGCATTTTGAAGTTATAACTTGATTTCACACGTGCTCACAAAATGTGTTTTACACACATTCATCCATGTTTTTTTTTTAATTTTTACACATTTTATTTATTTTACTGTTTTGAAAGAAATACTTCAAAGATTATTTCTGTTCAAACATTTTATTATTTTATTTTTTCAATTACCTAATCAGGACGCAAAAAAATCTGGGGGGGGGGGGGGACTGAAGAAAACCTGGGGGCCTAGCCCCCCCCCCCTCCGTGGCCACGCCACTGATTGTGAGATTCTTTGAAGAATATTATCTCTTAGTAAGCAAAATCAAGAAGATCGTCTGGTGACTGAAGTTTATCAGACCCAAATTTTTTTTCAGTTCATCGTGGGCATGTAAATGAAGGCTACCCGACGAAATTTGACTTTCTCAACAACAAGGGGAGGGCAGCTTTCCCCGACGGGGAAGGTTGCCCTCCCCGTGTTGCGCATTGAAGATGGGATGAGGGATAGCAGAGCTATTAATAGGTGATTACAACAGATTCAGACATGCATTAAAGTAGGGTAAGAAAAGAAACAAATAGTTCATAAAGGAAAAAAGCAGAAAAAACACAGTTCATGATCATTCATCCAGTAACTTCAGACCTTTAAATTCATTTTTAGGCCTCCCGAAAGGAAATTGCCTTCGGGGGAGGAGACAGTATAAGGTACATGGAATGAGGTATAATGGAGCTAACAAGAAGTAGCCTTATTGAGAGTCCTTTCCAATGTATTAAGATAGCATTTCAATTCAAAACAAAAAATATGTTCAAGATCACCCATCAAGTAACTTCGGTCCTTTTAGGATTTTTACTATTTGTTTTTTGATTATTTTAGGCCCCGAAGAAACCGCCGACCTCCCCCGTGGGGGGTGGGGGAGGGAAGAGGGACAGTGTTCCCCGAGAGGGGGAGAATGGCAGACCCCGCTGGCGCCACCAATGTTACCTATTCAATGTAAAAAAGGCGTGTAAGCAGTTATTCCTTGTAATTTTCACATTTGAGGAGAAAAACATTGTCACATGACTCTTAAGAGCCAATCATGTAACAGGTCTAGTCTACTAGACTACTTCAACTTACAAGGGTGCTTTCTATATGGGACGACAAATTCAACTGTTCCGAGAATAAAACTCGAAGTACAAGCGGTACTGGGACATGGAGAGGGAAAACAGAACAATAATAAAAAAAAAAAAAAAAAAAAGGTAAAAGGGAAAGGTAAAGGGGAAGGAAAAGGGGGAAGGAAAAGAACCAGGACAGTTTAAAGAAAGACGGTGAAGGTGGTAAAAGGAGTAGTAGAAGTCCGCGGTCAGTAAGGGATGCATACGGCGAATACACCAAAGCTTTCGCTCGAATATTTGCTAATATTCCGGGCACAGTTTAATTAAAGGGTATATCGAAAAGTTTCGTTCATAAATTTACAGTAGGTATTATATAGTGTATGGGTGAGTGGTGCATTTTTAGTGTCTTCACTCTATATCAGTGGCGTAGCCACGAGAGTGGGAGAGGGGGTGGGGGAATGGTGGGGTGGGGTTAGAACCCCCATGACCCAACCTTGCAATGTAAAAAACACCTAAAATAGAGGGTTTTTCTCTGTCCTCAGACCTTTTCCTCATGTCGTGCCCCAACCCCCCCTCCTACCATGACACCAACCTCCCTCCCCCATGACACAACCCTGTCTACGCGCCTGCTCTGTATCATGTAGTATTCAGGTTTGTGTTGGAAGGTCTGGCCAAACTGGATGTGGGGGAAACCCCGTCTAGGGTGGTGGGAAAATCATTGATGTGTATGAGGAGCGGGCATATTTTTAACAAGTTAACATAATTTCATATTTACACGACTTTAGGGTTTTGGGGAGCTTTGTGTCATAGATATCAGGACAAAAGAATTGGTTCTATTTGGATCTAAACTTCTGGAGTAAACCATTTTAGGGGCATGGTTTGACGAATTATTTAATTCCGCCAATTTGAAATCGCAAAATATATACGTATTTCAAGTTCAATAAATATCGGCACTATTTTGAATTGCTTTCACCTAAACATAACACTTCGGAGACATGTAACGGACAGTGGCGTAGCTAGGAATTTTTTCTTGGGAGGGGGGGGGGGGGGCGGAGGCTATTGGGAGCTGCATACTTTCGTAGAGGGGCTGGAGTTTATAGCGTAGCGCCACCACCAGTTGGCACGGAGCCTACAAAGAAAATTTTGGAATTTTACACCTCCAAGATGGCTGGAAATGGTATTTGTCAGTTTTAATTGTCGTTAGTTCTGGTGAGAAAAATTTGTTTCTTTCTCAGATTCAAACACACTTTTGAGATAATGATTAGCTCAGTTCATTACTCCACTGTACTATGTATCCAAAGATTGCAAATCCGGAATCCTGCTGAATGTTGCAAGGGGATGTTTCAGTGCGCACCTCAGTAAGGTATTTCTATAGGTGTTGGGGAGCATTTCAGTTGGGGGCAGAAGATTTTTGCCCGAAAAAATTTAACTTTGCCTGTGAGACAGTCAAAGCGGAGCCCCACCTTTGGTTGGCGCCGAGCGTCCAGAAAGTTTGAAAATTCGTACCTCTCAGAAAGTCGAAAATGGCAAGGGGGTCCAAGCAGTCGCTATTTTATGTTTCAATTGCACATAAACGTTCACTTCAAACTTCGCTTCAGCTCTAGCTTTGTAAGACTACAGTATGAAGTGGGGATGATGAAAACCTTTTTTTTACATTATATCCATTATTTTCCATGAAAATTTAACACTGAATATACCGTTTTCTCTGTTTTTCGGCAAAGATTTGAAGCTTTTAAAATGATCGGCCAATTCGGGTATTGTGTCACACAAGATTTAAAAACAGGCTTACTCAGAATGAATTGTTTCTTTTAAGCCACAGGCTCCCCAAATGTTTCGCGGTTTTGAAAATTTTATTGCGATTTTATGACGTTTCTTTCCTTTTTCCGGGCATATATTGTAAGATTTCGGCCACATTTTAATTCAGAATTAAAGGGCTGCCCGATTTTTTTCCAAATTCCTGCCCGAATTTAGATTTTGCGGAACTCGTCCGCCACTGGGTATGTCCACCCCACCAAAGGGCTAAGTTATGTCCTGTGAGGTAATAGTGGTAAGGTTGCGACCCTTGAGACTGCATTGACCCAACATGGCTTTGGTTTTTGAACTGGCCAATGACTGGCAGCAATGGCCGTGCGAAGTGCAAATTCCTCCCAACCATATTTGACTCAATTATTCTACCCAATACACAGTGGCGTAGCTACGATTTTTTCCAGGGGGGCAAAGGTATGAAATTTCCCCCAAATTTTTCCCCCTCAATGTATATGTATTTCATATAAAAAATGCAAATTTACAGGTATAACAACATTACCATGTCATTATATAATATTACTTGCATTTTTAATCTTAAAGTATAACAAAGAGCAATTGGAAATAACAGCTCTTAGTATATTATTTTGGTCAACAACATCTGTTTTTTTTGTATGTACTAACGCAGTGGCGTACCCAGGATTTCTCTGAAGGGGGGGGGCATGCAATGTGGTCTAAGGGGAGCTAGAGTGTCCGGAAATTTTTTGACGTTTTCAAGGGGCCTAGATGCAAAATGGTGCAAGATTTTCGAATTTGACAGGAACAGTGTAAAAAGTTGAATCGTGGTGGTTCATGAGGATAAAACTGAAACTGCTGTGTCTTTACATGCATTCTTATGCCATTATGCTACGAAGTACAACTTGTCATTAAATTTGCACACTTTTAGGGGTCAAAGTAAAAGAGCATTGATCGGTATAGGATTTGTGGTATTTCTTGGCCACAAAACGTTACTTTGTCATAAAGATTATCTAAGCGGAGCGCCACCATTGGTTGGAGCGGAGCGTAGAGAAAATTTCGACAAATCTTCAGGTCCCCCCAGATTTTTTGCGTCCTGATAAAGTAATTGAAAAAAATAAAAATAAAATAATGTGTAAAAATAAAAAAAAATAAAAAATGGATGAATGTGTGTAAAACACATTTTGTCCGCACGTATGAAATCAAGCAATAACTTCAAAATGCCTACTTTCACTAAATTAGATACCGTTTGTGATCTGCACTGTAGTTTATTGCATTTCACTTCGAAAATGAAACGAAAGTCTCGACGACAAACTTTAATGCGACTTTGCTAGGTTAAGACCCTTTCTCCCTTTCGGATGGCTGATTGATTTACTGAAAATAAGGCAATCGTACACTGGAGACCACTCTTACACGACCCTTCCTATACTTAATTATACACAAAATATGCCCTAAGCAGATAAGGGTAAGGTACTGCCTTCGGATAATTCTTCCCTTCCATCCTTAACAAGTAGGCCTATGTCGTGCCTCACTCCTGCCCATGACAAGTGCCACTGTAAAACGATTTTTTTCGACAAGTCCTCTTTTTAGTAGTTGGCACTGGCGTCCGGGGGATTTGTAAAATGTCCACAAGGTCCGGATTTCATGTGTTTCCCACATGATCCATACTTCTGCTTTGAGGTTCAATTATTTTGAGGGATTTATTCTTAGTATTTTAATTTTGACCACGTAATGTACCGATGAACAAATACTGCACCATTTTGCACATTGTTTCTTTGGTAGTATGTATGTCTCTTGTAAAATCTCTACAAAAACTAAAAATATTTTGATATTTTTCATGCTCCCCAAAAAGGGAAAATCCTAAAACTCAGGGCTATATCAGTTCAAAGTTTTGCCAAACATAGCACCATTTTGCATCTAGGAAATCTAACGCAAAGAAAGTATCTCAGAGGGGGACACAACTACTTTTGGTTTTCCTGTAAAGGGTAAGGTACTGCCTTAGGTAAGCTGAAATCCATTCAAATATTGCCGAATTTGCGGCTGGGTACATCCAGTTTAAAACACGTGGGAAGTGCCGTTTCCGGCCATCTGGAGGGGTTTTACAGCCCAAATTTGATGGTGGCGCTCCGCTTAGATTCAAATATTGCCGCAATTGCGATCTACGTGCTGCTGAAGTTTACAATTTTTCCCAAGGGAAAGGGAGATACCGGCTCCCAGGCCACAGATCAGAAGTGCCCAGTTTTGAGGTCCCTAAAAAGTGTATGTATTACCATTTTTCATAGATTGATTTTTTATTCTCATTATTTGAGACATCGCAGACATGAGATTCGTATTTCAAGGCTGGGTACATCCAGCTTAAAACACATGGGAAGTGCCGTTTCCGGCCACCTGGAGGGGTTTTAAAGCCCCAAATTTTCTTGTACGCTCCGCGCCAACCGATGGTGGCGCTCCGCTTAGATAGTCTTACCGTGCTTGACCCTCGGAGGTACCAGCCCCCCCCCCCCCACTTGTTACCTAGGCCCCCCAAAAATCCCATCCTGGCTACGCCACTGATACGAAGAATCTACCCAGTCACTATCTTCTTTTGTCGTTTGCAAATAAAATCCTTCATTCAAAATATATGTTCGCAAACTGCAAAGTGATCAGAGAGTTACGGGGTAATCTGACCCCAAAATGGAATTTTGCCCAAAAGACTGGGCGAAACGCCACCATTGGTTGGCGCGGAGCGTAAAAAAAATTCGAACAATCTGACCCCTCAGATGGTCAAAATTAGCGTATTCATGCTTATAAAGAGAATCTAAGCATGTAGTCTTTATTTTTATCTATGCCACCAGTGGGAAACAGAGTTTACCTTTTAAAGTAAAAATTTAAATTTGACAGAATTTGCCTTGCAGAGACAATCCTTCTCCTTTGAAAATTTTTGAAAAATTGGGTGTTCTCATATGCAACCTGGTGCCACATATGCTATCTTTTGAAGTAAAATCTGTGTTACTAAAGTTTAACTACTTATTTTTAAGAACAAAGCGAAAATGGCATTTGTGAGGGGAGCATGGCCCAATTGTCCCCCCAATCGTACGCAACTAAAAGTAGGCATAATAGTGGCCCGATCACACAGGATATCCTGTTAGGACAGCAGTCTGTTAAGTGAAGAAGGCTACAAGGTACTCATGGGCCCGTTTATTTTTACACCCCAAGTGAGCAGAAAGCTTTTTCCCAAACTAGCCTGTAAGCCTCCAAGGCTTAGGCTAAGTAACAAAATCTATAAGTATGCCAATGGATCCCGTTCATTCTAATTTCTAGACAAAATTTGAGTTAATTGTTGGCCATGGCTTGTTTCAGCCCCATCCATCGTTATGTACACTGTAAAAAAAAGTGCTAAAAACAGCACTTAAAGAGCAGTTTTTCTGCACTTTCCAAGAGCCCGAATAGGGACTGCACCATTGGTGCCAACGACAGCACTCTTTAAGTGCTAAAATTCTTTAACACTTGTCAGGTGCAGGACTTGAGCACTTGCAAGAGCTACTTTTAACTGCACCATAAGTGCTACCAGACAGCACCAAAGGCGGTGCTAAAGAAGTTTTCATAGCACTTATAAGAGCCCTAATAGGGACTGCACCGTTGGTGCTACCATAGCACTTCTTTGGGTGCATTAGAGACAGCACCTCGGAAGTGCAGCAGTAAACAACACTTGCAAGAGCTTTTTTCTGAAGGTCCCCACGACTCTCTGGCGAAGAGCCAAGGGGCGAAAACCAAACAACTCTTGCAAGAGCTGTCCAGAAATCTTAAAGTGTTGTTTTTTAGTCTTTAAGAGTAATACCATGTAAAATAATCTAGAAGTCTTTATTTGTGAAACTCCCAATTTGGAATACTCTGTAATATTTGTTTACAGCGTTAAAAGCATGAAATAAACCAATTCAAATAATTATGAATACGTGTTAGCACTGTATTATGTTAGTTGGCAAATGCCTGAAAAAAGTCAAAACCAAAGATACAGAAATTCTGCTAGAAATTTAGTGTTTTTGAACATTTTTTCATCTAAATTAGCTCCGCCCACTTTCCTGTTATGACAGCACTATGAAAGTGCTGTATAATTAGCACTATAAGGTGCCGAAACAGCTCTTTTGGTGCTAATCAAATTCAGCTCCCAGAAAGTGCTGTATAATTAGCACCATAACAGTGCTGAAACAGCGCTTTTGGTGCTAATTAAATTCAGCACCCAGAAAGTGCTATCAAAATAGCATTTCAGTTTTTAGAGTGTACACATAGTAAAATCGATAAAGCTACTACTAGCTTGCAGGACAATATAATAAACTCGGGGGGGGGGGTCTACATTAGTGACTTGTCAGTTTTCACATCCTTTTACTGAATTCCCAAAGTGTACAACGCAGAGACTGTGTGCAAGGGGATAAGTTCGGGTTTACAGTCTTTCAGTTTTAGTTGTAGGCTACTGTACCAGCTGTATTCCTGAATAACAGCTTCATGTGCACTGAAATGCACTGATCATAAAAAACGCGCGTACCGTGACAAGAGAACATTCAAGCTTCTACGCGGCGAGGACATTTCTGTGGAACGCGAGTAGGGCCGGTTCATGCGCCACTGACGAAATCTCAAATCTGGGTTAATTTGTTGCATGAAAATAGCAACAAATGCAACTCCCCCCTCCCCTCCCCAGTAGCTACGCAACTGCCAATACACCAAGTATAATTTTGGAACAAATTTGTGCATCCACAGGAATTGAAAAAAAAAACCTATACAGGAGATAGAAACAGGTCAGATGCAGGAGCAAACTTTAATCCACACCAAGGTAGCCAATTTCAGCCACTCCAAATCTGCTAGAAAATTGTCCATCCAAAAACCCGTCGATTGAAAAGTCAAGAGATTCCGAAGATATGAAGGTTGTTACAGTCTTCCTGAATTTATTCCGAAATTCAGAGTGGGCAACAATTGCAGAATACCCTGCAACTGCGTGGATCTATCGCAAGTGTATCTACGCACTTCCATGATCTATGTCATAGTAGCCGGGTAACCCAGATTGTCTATTAATAGTATTATCATCGGCCAGAATGAATATAATTTTATTGCCCATGTCGCTAGTGGGGGAGGGGGCTGCTGGAGGAGATTCAATGGGGAGGAGGCTCCACCCCCAAGTTCCCCCTCCCCGTAGCTACGCCACTGGTAACTGATAGCTCTTTACCAATTTTGTATCATGAATATCAGCCTTCGGAAATTCACTAGTCAGCCCATTTTCTAAGAGTGTATGGCATGTTACATTCTGAGACAAGTGGCTATCCAATGTTTTCCAGACCCTTCTCGAGTTTTAGATTTTCGAAACTTAATGGTCGTCTGCATGCCCCCACCCCTATGGACAAAATTGATACTTTTGACAGATTGTTTTTTGTCCTTGAGTTTCTCGAGCAGCATTTGTTAAAAGTTCCAGGAACCCGACGGTACTTTCGAGGGCTCTCCGACCCTATGAGTGTAGGAATCTACTGACCGACTTGGGCGAAGACGACCTGATCACTTGTCCCATTGGTCATTGACCACGCAAACGTATGCCTTTTGTTGTACACAGTTTCGCTGAGTACATTGTATTATTGGTTGAACGGACTCCCGTTATTTCTACCAAGTCATCCATCGTACCGTTACACTGCTCCTGCCGCACCTGCCTTGCGTAATTTTCAGTAAATAGCTTGTACAATTGTGCAGAAGGTTAGTGTACTACACAGTGCATGCAGAGTAGGCTGACGATAGACGTGAGTCAGAAAGGAAGGAATGTCGCACGATTGAGAACACTCAAAAAGGCTTGCCACTTGGTAACTAGTTAGAATCGGTCGTGAAATTTCATGTGTATTTGAGAAACAACTTTTTCACTTAAAAGGAGAAACATGGACTCCATAGGACTAAACGCAGATCATTTAGGACAAATGGGCGATCTTTTAGTTGAACCCAGCTCCATGTTGTCGAGTATGGTGGTGTACACGCTCGTTGGGAGTGCCCTTGGTTTTCAGTGTTACAATTCAGCCTTGAATTTTGTACCAGCTCCAGAAAAATATGCCAGTGAAAAGAGATTCAAATGGCGGAATGTAATGACTTCTTTCGCACATGCACTTATATCAGGATCTGTTGCCGTCTATTGGTAAGTTTGTCAGGTGTATCCAGATTTCAGCACTTTTGGAGTCCACTTCAGTAACAACTAACAATACCACATAGGCCTATGCCTAGGCCTAGTGCATACGCCTAGCCTAGGCGTTCAGTACAATACGGTCAGACAGTATTATGTTAGCAAGTTACGACTAGGCTTGTCCTAGGCATAGTTACCGGGTAACGTATAGCGAGGCCCAATTTCACAATTTTAGTCCTACTCTACTTGTAAGTTGTATTTTAGTCTAGCCGTGTTCAAGTGAGGACTATTGTTAGTACATGTACTGTAATTTGTACTTTTGAGGGTTAGCTAGTTTAGTGAAGCTGTCCTTGGCATAGCTACAAGTTACAACCAAAAATTGTATCATTAGGCTATGGATGGTATCATTCTTGTCAAGTGAACTTGAAGTGCTTTGTTAGATAAACATTAGTTTTATTACTAACTGTTACTAGTGCTAGGCCTAACCTAAACTAGTTACACCTAAGCTGGGCCTGGACCTGTTGGCTAGTGAATATCGAACCTAAATTGGCACAGATCACCTACTGTAAGCAACATTCTTTTCAAGAAGGACAGCCAAGACCTCATTGAAACCTCAGTTCATGTTCATTCACAGTGTACAAGTAGCCTAGCCACCTGGTCTGTACAGTTTGAATACTCCATGCATGCATTGTTCTTTCATAACAGTAAAGAAGCCTGAGAGACTAAGATTAAATTAAAAATTTTTTAGACAAATTCAAAGCAAAGCAGTCAAAGTTGTATGGAGTGTATTTTTGTCTCTTAGTAAATTTGACTCATAATGGAGCAACTTATGGTAATGTTTGACATGGTAGAAAAGTTTTTGAAAAAGCAACAGATTGAAAAATTTGAAGTATGATCACAGTACTTTATGTATGGCTATATATTTCCTCTAATTTTATGTATCTCAGAGAAAAATTTATCTGGCATCACTTACCATTTTGCTGTTGGACAAATTGTTACACAAGTACAACATTGAACATATAGCAGACTGTACAAAATGTATGACTACTGAGTTTTTAATGATTTTGTGACAGAGGAGCCCAGACACAGCAAAGTTGTTATGCATACACATTTGGAAAGTTAGTTATTCCCTGAAAATAATCTTGGCCAGCCAAGTTTACAAGGCATGTTTTACTATGTAATGCCCAAACAGTGCAACGCTATGAAATGCTACAGTTGTCATAAACTGGAACCTACTCCTTCAGCACATAACAGATTTCAAGGATCCCAAGTAATTCAAGAACTTTGCCTTGAGAATTCTCAGACAGGATTGATTTTCCATGCGTTCACCAAACCCTACAGTACATTCTTGACTCCATCTGGAGTGTTGTGTAGTATTTTTCCAGTTTCCAGTTATAACCTAGTACAGGTTTAGGCCTGTATTTAAATTTCATCTTAAATTGTAAATCCCACTCATTGCAGGGAAATTATCCAAAAAAGTGGGTTTTGGACTTATAATCTGTAGATTAGTCATGTACAGTGTCATCAATTCTGTCTAAAAATAATTTTAAAGCATGACTTTTGTTGTTTACAAGTGAATATGGCCATGGGTGTCCGCAAGGGGGGGCACTTGCCCCCCCCTGGAAAATCAAACTTGTGAAAAATTAATTAAAAATTGAAATAGGAAAAAATTAAAAATAAATCATCAAAATATCTTCACTCACAGTGTCATTTTCTACTCGTGAAATATGCGGACATTTGACCCGGAATAGCAAAAGAGAACATGGTATGCTGAATAGTGAAATCGTAATTTGGGGACCATCATTCGTGACATCTATTGGAAATTTATAATTGTAAAAACTATGCCAAAATTGTACTAGTTGTCACTATGTGGGGCAAATTATTCACCTTTCTGCAATGTCTTGTAAAGTATTGTATTGGTAATGCTGTTTATAGTGCTGCTCAGTTGCTTTATCTTGGCCAGTAGGTCATAATTTCATGTCTATGTGATTCACCAGTTGTGATAGTGTTAAACTTTGAACATACTGTACTGACCTGGATCTGGGTAGGCAAACAAGTATGCATTGATAGTGATTAATTGTTTGGTTTTAGAACTACAGTATGAACAGTAGTAGTTGTAGCTCTATCAACACTTAAAAAACCTAGACCATTACCGAGGTACTATTATGTAACCAAAAATCTGCAATAACCAAGAAAGTAAAATCATGGCAATAGCAAAAGGTCGTGTATGAAACCAGAGAACCATCTCCAAAGTTCAGTCTTGGAATTCAGTACATAATGTAAATCAAAAGTTACACTTCTCTACTGTGTGGAGACAGCAGATGCAGGGCAGTGCTCTTTTCACCACCCTCAAATGTCTCTAAATTAACTTGCTTCTAACATGCAGACTGCAGTAGAAAAGAGAGATGTCAGTTTGTTCGGGTCATACTGTAGTTGGCAGTCGGATGCAGTGGGCCCATATTGGACAATTTTGTTTTTGAACATTACTACAGTAGGGCTGTGAACGTGTAGCGATTAATTCTAAACGATCTTATGTGGAATAAACGTTTAGTACAAAGCTACAGTATACCGTAAGCTATTAATTGCAAAACCTGTTTTCCACAGTTTTTTTTTATCCATTTGTATACTCTGATGATCCCTGGTTTTTGTTAAATGGAATATTCTGGGCATGTTTGAACCTTGAAGGTTCCAGAGTTTCAGAACAGTTTGATTTTACCATGCAAGAAAAAGACTATTATTATTTCTGGATGTTACAATCAGTATCAATCTCTACATACACAGTGCTGAAATAATTATCTTTTTTGTGATAAAGTAGCAGAGATTAATGGCTAAAACGATCGCAGATTTTTGAGGTTAAACATTTTGTTATTTTCCTAAACATTCACAGTCCTAGATAGTACTCCTGTACCATGAAGTGATATTCATTGATACTTGTACATGTGTAGTAGATTGAAGGAAAAAAATTTAAAAAATTAGAATTTTTTAAGCAGAGAGTAGCTTTGATTGGCATGTCTGTTGTTTTACAAAGTTCTGTCTTTATGGAGTGGGCTCATATGACAATTAATTTTTTTTCTTTTGGTTTTAGGGATTCATATCAAAATCATGTTTCAGGTGTGCATTCTTAGTTCTTACAGTAGTGTATCAATCCAGACTTGCTTGTAATCCAAAGTTTATACGGAACAGCTGTACAGCTGATTTTGCTCAGTCAAATATGGTTGGGTTTCCCATTCTTTTTAAGGGGCAGCCATCCCACAAATGTTGGCAGAAATTGCACTCTTTGTGCCAATTGCTCTGTGTTAGAGGAAGTACCGTAGTGATGGTTTTCCTCCCTGTGGCTTCCAAACCTGACATCACTTTACCTCCTTGAATTCCTCAGCAATTGTCTATAACCTAGGGGAAATCCTGTTTGGTAATATAGCCGCTGCTGTAGGAGTGGCCCTAATAACAGTAGGTACTGTTTTCTGCCAGTTTTCTCTAGAACCTCGCAACAAACTTAATGTGGGTAAAAAAAACTCACAAAGCCATAGGGTGTTGACAAAAATTTCAAAAGTAAGATCTAGGCCTATGTTATAGAGACCTTTCTAGATAGTAAAATCCCCTGAAAGATATGGAAAAGTCATGGAATGTTGTTATTTTGAAAGTTTATGAACCCTGAATAATTTCCCCAAGTCTGCTTTGTAGTAGCTATAGAGGTCATGAATGTAACATCAGCCCACTTCAATTTGACATACTGTACTGAATAGAACTGATTATGTAAAGTTGGGTGTAACCAATATGCACACATGGCAGTACCTTAGTAACAGTTGCTTGGATACTGTACCTAGATGGCAAAATAGAACTTTGACATGCAATGTAGTGATGTTGCTGCATGATCTCTATTGAATAATGTAATTGTTATACTGTACTTTCTCCCTCCATCTTGCTGTGTTGCTGTGAAAGCTGACACAATGCATTTTATCTCATGGTCATAGACCTATTTCCAAATAGCAATTACAATGAATTGTGGGATAGAGTTTTGGGTGTAAGTCAATTTTCACCACAGTAAAATGTCATTAACAAAAATGACAAACACCAAAACGCTATCCCACAATCCTTTGTAATTGCTATTTGGAAGTTGGTCTATTGCCCAGGGGAGGGGCCCTGGCCTGACCATCAGTTAAACCAGTGGAAAACCCTGTCTGAATTTGGTGAACAGGTGGGGGTTGTTACTGTGGTCATGCAATTGCAACTTTTTGCGAAGTCCCCTCTTCTCTGTAGCAAGATTACCACTGAGTGTAACCAAATAAATAGGCCTCCCTAAAGGAGGCACAACCCCAAAAACCCTATCTTTGACTTCTGCATGCCCTGGTTTGTATAGGGAATGGCCATATTTTGTCAAATAATGGCTCTTTGGCTTGGAGATGCGATATCTTCTCAGACTTTGAAGAAAGCATCAGTTTGCTAAATAGACTGGACTGTAGTATAAACTCTTCTTTATTAATCAAAATGACTCTCATGCTTTGGTGTCCTATACCAGCATAGTTGACACAAGTGCACAAAATAAACAAACGTATACAATACACTGAATGCATAGCTTTGTGATTCTTAAATACCTTTCAAACTGCTATACAATTGTCTGGTCATCAAGGTGGAGGCTGGTATTTTATAATTACTGTGAAGGAGGTCAAGGCTGTATCCTAATACTGTACATTTTAAAGGCATTCATTCCTCACCCCAAATCTTCATTTTACCAGTGGTCTACAGAAATCCTCAGTTGACACAGCTCTTTCATTGACAAAATACAAGAAGGCAGAATGGCTCATACATGTATTAGATGCCCATGTGTACTGAGAGTATTTTGATTTAAGGTTTTGTATGCTCACTTGGTGGAGGGTATGGTCAGAAACAAAACAAAACAAAACAAAAAAAAAAGATTGTGTTTGGATAAGGGTGAGTTTAAACTGTTGTGGAAGGATGTATAAGTAGCTAAAATCCTAAGTAGCTACAATCCTATAGTAGAGCTCTATAATCCTGGGCAAAAATAAACAGTACATACATACATTGGACAATACCCTGCTACGCAGTCCAATGTTTAAATTCTAGGAATTTGGTGTATATTTTTTTGAGGACAACATTGGTTCGGGGTCAGGGGATTTTGGAAGAACAGTATTAAAATCCATGCGTGATATGTTGCTGTATTGGGCAAAAGTGTGGGATTATCTTTGTGTAGGTTTGTCTGCTAACCATTGTATGGGAGTATCAGAGAGTTGACAGGCATTCAGTGTTTTGTAAATTTACTTAGTACTTAATTTGTACATCCCTGAACTGAATTGAGAAATGGAAAGAGACGCAGGCATAATTAAGCATAGATTTCAACATTTCTAGGATTCAAGTATGATCCTAGGCAGACAGTTTTTTTTTCCTGTGAGGCAGTTGGCAAACTTAATTTGTTAAATTACCCAAAGCACATTCAGTAACCCATGGTTGCTTTTCAAATTATCTAAATTACAGCACTAGCCGATGTGGTTTGGCTTTACATGAGCCCCAAGTACAATCATACATGTTTTATGTAAATTTGTTGATCAATTGCCTTTCTGAAAAATGGAACCAAATAGCAGAAAGCTTGTTGTCCAGCTGGAAATCTGATAGCCCCATTGACTTTCAGAAATTGTAGAATTATGTTTAAGTCACTTAATAAAGGAAGAAAAAATTATCTGGTTATTACAAATCTACAGTGTATTGCAAATTATAAGTGAATACAAGCTGATTGACTTGACTTTGTCTTCATTCCTCAATTCATTGACTCAAACTTTTTGATTTAAGTCCACAGGAAAACAACAACACAATTTTTGAAATATTTGTTAGTCCAACAGAAATCATGCCATCTGTCATACGCAGACACCTGTTAATCCATCCCTGTAATTACTCTATGACATCCATTATGTATCAGGTGAATTTTTTGTATTAATTCACAGACTGTTACTAGGCCTATTCATCTTTATTACACTATGAGCACAAGCGCAAGGAGTAGGACTTACTGTACCACTTCATAGCTAATGTGCAGTGTCAGTTGCTCCCTGTTACTGTTTTAATGATGGCCTCTGTGTACATTTGGGTTGGCAAATTGTGATGAAGGAAGCAGGTTCAGTAGCATCTCTGAAATTTATAATTTTTAGTCTTTTACACAATTTTCCAGGACAAATTTGAGAGGAGAGCTTCAAAATTTTAACTTTTCTTGCATAGCTCGTTGGTTTGTAACTTGGCTAATTGACTTATTTCGTGGTACTCACTGCTCAGATAATGTAGTTTATATCTTGTGTACATAGCAAAATGAAATGAAGCAAATTTACAAATTGTTCTCTTTTTTTGCACGGATCACTTCCCGTCAAAAATCAAAAGGTTGAAAAAACTTTGTTGAAAGTGCATAATGAAAAGATTGTCTATCATACTTCCAGAGAACTGTAACCCTCAGAGTTGTGTAGACTGCTATCTACAGTATGATCAGTCTTGAAATCTTTGGTGCAGCACCATACAGGAGACTTTGTGAGCATATGGTGGATATTTTTAATGTGTTTTCCTGAGAAGAAAATTCTGTTTCAGTATGAGGCTGACAAAAGATGTCATGAGAGCAATTCATTCTAGTCACTTGACTCTGAATTGCTCACATGACATCTTTTGTACATCTTTTGTACTGTGCTGTATCTAGTATCTAGGACATTATAGATCTCAGAGGGGAACAAGAATTCATTTATCTGATCAATATTTGCAGACCCTGAGCTAGAACATGTTAGAAAAACGACACAGGTTAGAGGTCAGGATGACATCAAGGCCATTTCCAGAAACATGAAGGTCACAACTTTCAAGGCCTTTAGGCCTACTGTACTTCCATTCCTGGGGGTAGGTAAACTGATACTGTACATGACCCTGTGGTGTGTAAATATTTATCACAACACTGCACATATTATTCTCATTTGCAGAAAGACCTGCACTGGGTACTGTGCACTTACTGTACTGCCAATGAATTTTAAATTTGAAAGGGTGACTCTTTATTCCACAACTGTTTTTTTCTCTAGTTTATGAAAAAAATGACATTACACAGTAAATTGAATTAGAAATTTTTTGTGTTCTAGTTGTTGTGCACTATTCTCTACCAGTGTAACGTAAAGAGCACCAGCACTTTATTGTTTGGTACTGTAGTCTTATCATTGAATAGGTGGCGGTTCTCCTTCATCCCCTAAAATAGCCATACATGCTGTGCTCCACATATCATACAGTATGATACATTGCAAATAATTCTTTATTCCAAAATTTGTGTGCATGGTTAAGATGTAGTAAGTATATTGGGCACTTACGATAGGTATTCACTAATTTGCAAGGTTTTCCAAAGATGAGCAAATTCAATGAGGCCTTGGCTGTCCCTACCTCTCCCCCTCCTCATATATTTTAAACCTTTGATGCCCCTCAAATACTGTATAATCAATTCCATAGACTGGTCAAGTCAATACTTTAATTCCACTGTACTTTTATGGGGTTAAAGTAGCCTTTTGTTGGTTACATACTGTAGTTTTAACTTGTTGTTGTTTGCAATTCTCTGCCTTAACTAGGTTCTCTAATTTATTAAGCTAAAGGAAACCTGGTTCACATTTCTCACCTTACTGTGGGTTTTGTATTCAATTGCTTTACAGTTCCAAGGCCCAGTTTAGCAAAAAGTTGAAGAGACAGCATGTATAATGATCTGTCTCCAAAATAAAGTTGTGAAGATACAACTTTGTGTGTTGGAAACAGATCAGGATTTTTGAAAGGTTTGTTACTTAGAAAGGAATTCATGCCAGATTATGAACCTTCTCTTTGGATTCTTGATAACAGCAGGTGGCTAGGTGGTTTCAAAAGTTTGTTAATTTGATAATACTAGTGCTCACATCAGAGGAAAAAAATTAATTTATTTAATTGATAAATAGGCATGTGAACTGCAGTTCGTAGAATGGAGCAAATTTTGCTCTAATTGCTCTTTTAAATGAAAGGATTAAAAAAAACTCTAGTCTGAACAGGTCTGTCGATTTTTTCAAATCCATTAATAAGCCAATCATACTTTTTGTCTTCCACAATTTCTTCAGAATATATTTAAAATAGTTAAAAATTGCTGAATTATTAAGGACAAATTAAGTAAATATTGTACTTGGGAGGCCCTTTGTTTTAACATGCAAAGGTGGTAACAAATATAAATTTTGGCCCATGAAATACAATTTTATGTGTTTTGGCTCCCCTCCAGCTCCACAATTTGGATCAACTTTGGTGCTCTTTGAAACTGCTACTAGTTTTGATGTAAAACCAAACCATATTAAATTAAAACCAACCACTATGATAAATTTTACCATAGTTTGTGCTTTGAAGAGTTGATTTTATGAAAGTGTTATCAATAGCATAGCTTTTGGTTTCTGACTTCAGTTTGGTCTCTTTGGCCACAGATGAAGTATTATTTTTTTTTTAAGATTGAGATGTATAATATAAAACTATAGCCAAACTCAGGCTGTTCTTTATATCAGAATTGTCTTAAATTTGCATTATTTTATTATTTCATGTGACAAGTCTTTTTGTTTTCTTCCTGAAGGATATAGGCATTTAGGGTATAGGATTTAAGCATGTTACTTAAGTGCAGTAAAACTTTTGAAGTAGGTGGTAAAATTTTGTAGTTTGGTACAATAGTTTGTAAATTTCTACAACCATGCATGCTTTTTAGAGTGAACATGAAATGCCAGCATTTTTAAGGCCTGCAGTATCATGAAGTAGTTCCTACACCTTACTGTACATTCTTGAATCAGCTGCATCAATCTACAGTAGCGACCAGGGTGCAAACCTTTTCAATCATCATCATCGCAAACTTTCAAAACGAGGGCGCTGTCCAAATTTTGGGGGATTCTCAGCATTACGTCACTGACATCTTCTTTGGGATTCTATCAGGTTGGTGTTTTGACATTTATGGCACAATTGATGTTTCATTTTTCATCCTTTAGCCTATTTAGCAATGTTGAAAATTATATTAGTTAGCAACTTTTAGCAGCAATATGACAAGGGTCTTGAGGAGTTACTCATTATTAAGAACAGCCCTTTTACATCATATTGTTGTAAATAGTTGAAATGTCTAGAAAAAGGAATTCATGTTGGAAAATTATTTAGATTTAAATGATTGCAGCAAAATGTACAATGTATCATACTGTACTTTCTTTAATGTGTTTTATGCTAGGGTAAACTTACAGTAGTATGACAGTAGTGTTTTTTCGGAGGCTTGTATTTAGTAACAAGCACTTAGAAAAATTGTAGGACCATTTAGGATATTTTGAAGTAAAGAATTCTTATGCCTTTTTTTCCCACGGCCTCCCATTCCCCTCTGGTAACAGATTTTATTAAATACCATATTATGTACTATTGCACATGAAATTTTGCTTTGAACACCTTAGAGGTCAGGTATTTCAGAGACCAGATTCCAGATACTTTCCTGTAATTGATTAAATTTACTTCCACCTTCTACCACAAGGGGGGGGGGGGTGGAAGGGGGAATGGCTTAGATACATTTATCAGAAAAGCTTAAAATGTGCCGTTATTTAGTTGACTGTTTCAATTATTTTATTGATTCCTTGCCGAAGGCAGGCAAGGAATCTATGCGATGGTGATGTCGTGTGTGTGTGTGTGTGTGTGTATGTGTGTGTGTGACGCCTGCTTGTAAACACGATATCTCAAGAACGGTAACCCCCAGGGATCTCAAACTTGGCATGTAGATTGTCCACATTGAGTAGATGGTCCCTATTTTTTTGGGTAGAGGTCAAATGTCATTTGGGGTCACCAGAGGTCAAAATGTAAATACCTTGGAAATTGCTTGTAAACACGATATCTCCAGAAGGAAAAATGTGAGCAATCTCATACTTACCTTGCTGATTGTCCATATTGAGTAGATGGTCCCTATTGTTTTTGATGGAGGTCAAAGGTCATTTGGGGTCACCAGATGGAAAAAGGTCAAAACCTTGTAAACACTGTATCTCAAGAAGGGTAAATGTGAGGGATCTCATACATAGCAGGTGGATTGCCCATATTAAGTAGATGATCACAATTATTTTTGGTGGAGGTCAAAGGTCATTTGGGGTCATCAGAGATGAAAAGCTCAAAAACTTGTAAACACCATATGTCAAGAAAGGTAACTGCCAGGAATCTCATATTTACTAAGTGGATTGTCCATATTGAGTAGATGACCCCTATTGTTTTTATTGGATGTCAAAGGTCATTTGGGGTCATCAGAGTTCAAAACATCTAAACCTTGCAAACACTATATCTCAAAAGAGTATATAACTGTTGAAGTTAATATCCATGAGTGGTTAGGGTGAAAGGGTAAGAATAGGCATGTGTAATGTAATAGGCATAGGGTATATAATTTTTTTGGAACAGTTTATTAACTTCACTATGTAAATTCTTTAGTGAGGTAATTTTGAAAATGCATTTGTAAAGTACTGAAGCAAACTCATAGGAAGAAGGTCTAAGGTGCACAAAAAGGCACATCACATGGTAGTTACTGTACAGTGTGTTGATTCTGGCATGAAATTGTGCCCTGTTATTACATTAAGTTCCAAGTATTAATACATGAAAAAGTGGGCAGAGCAAAATATGAAATCTTAAAAGGCAAAATCTGTTCATCAGGCTGGCATACATGCTTCAATGCTCATGGGTATGCTGATTTTGCAGCCACAAGTAAATAGATGTTCATGAAACTGATGTGGAACATGTGAGTTTAAACAGTCTGTATAAGGGTCATTTAGGGACATAGTCTGAAAATATTAGAAGATGCTTCTGTGCACACTAAGTAGATGACTGATATGGAGCTTCATAAGTATAAACTTTGAACAGAGAGTATTCTGTGTGATGCACAAGAATCTCTTTTATAACATACCTACATTGCTTTTTCAATAACCTTAAAGAAAACCTGAAGAAAACATTAAATTTAATGGCAAAAAGTGCTAATATTTGACAAACCTTGTGCCTACTGTCCTCATGAGGACATGTGCATGCAAGCATGCATTAATTGGAAGTGGGAATTGATTAATTAGATATACCACAGTTAGTTTTACAAGAAAGAACCTAATTTACACTGATCATTTGGTATCAAATACCCTTCAGCGCACATGAACTGTCATTGCCTAATGGAGTGAATCAAATTGTGACTGACCCATTCTTTGCCATTTGGTCACAGTTATCTCGCCCAATTTTTCACAGTTGACTGCCAGTTATCCCCACAGTGTCCTGAAGGATTACCTCATACAAACATACAGCTCAATTGACTTAAGCTTTTTACTGTATAAGTGGTGTTAATTGACTCTTATAAACCCTCTGAAGAAAGCTTATTTTTATCTCAGTACATAACCATGACAGCCCATTGTTTGTATATACTCCTATTTCCTGCCATTCCCTGCAGGCATTCAGTACTCTTTTTGTGGTCAAAATGTCAGACCTCCATGAAAGTCACACCTCTGCTAAATCCATCATAAAATAACTGTCCACATTATCTTGTCTCATCTGACCACAAATAAAAGTTGTTTGCCTAGCCATTGTCTGGAGATGGAGAAGTTCATGTACACTGATCAAGTTTCTAAACTGAAAGTCATCTTAGAAATACTGTAGATTGACACCCTTCAGAAATTAGTGTCCTTTACATAGAAGCTGGTGGAATTGAACAAATAGTGTGTTTGTATAAGGAATTTTGTTGAACAAAACTTTAAACATTGGTGTCTGTCTATATTGGTGTTTCTGCTTTACAGTTTCAATATGCTCTACAGTGATTATTTGTCACTTAGTTTCATTCTAGAATTTGTTTTAAATTTTTGATAGCATAAAATGTGTCAGCATACTACTTGCCTCATCTCTGCTTATATCTGGATAACCGCACCAAAAAAGTAACCCCTGTGTGAAGGATTATATAGCTATGTCAAATATCATCATCGAGTGGGAATTCTTGTCTCACATTTCATTTTTATCCATGTCACTATCCCCCCCCCAAAAAAAAAAAAAAACAAAGTGTACCATAAAGCTTAATGCATAGAACCATTGCTTCAAGATTACCCTTTATGACACTTTTCAAAAGTATTAAGATTTTATTTTGCATTGCTGCTGTCATTTAAAAGTAGTTCAGGTAATAAGAGCAAGCATAATGTTGTATACTGTGTATCAAACAAGGAAAACTTGTACTGTATGTTATGCTGTACCTACAGTATAAGTAGACAAAAGGCGAATTAAAAGTCTTGTTAAATTATGGATTAATAGGGATATCTGCTTTTGTTAATTTGCAAAGGATACCATAGACAATGGGTGGGGCATTTTCCCCATAAAGCAAAAACTGCCGTCAGTAATAGCCAAGGTTACTCTGTTCAGATGTCTCTTTAGGCTTGGTCTCACATACCCCGCAACACCCAGTGTTAACTCGTGTTTACAATCAGACAAAACCACAGGCTAACCCCGTGTTTTCCAGTCTGTGTTCTCACGTACCCAGTGTTTCGTTGATTGGATAGTGTTACCATAGTAACGAGACCAAATATTTCACACACTGATTACAGCAAAATGTAAGAAATACCTGTCATCAGTGCGATAAATACCTGTGACCTTGCTTGATTAAAACAAACACGATGTTTAAAACTGCTTAACCCTGCAATTTGAGGTGGATCGAAATTTAAACACCGACCCCGCGTTAACCCGCGTTCCCACGTTACTCGAGCGTGAGGTAATACAGTGTTACCTCGAGCGCGGGGTATGTGAGAACACAGTATTTGATCCAGTGCTTGTAGGAGAGTGTGTCGATGAGGGCTTGTTTAAACACTAACCTCAATGCAGACTTTTCGAAACAGAGGCATCGGAACATAGAGACTTCAGAATGGAAAGCTGTCCCCATTGACCAAACTTTTGATAAAAATGGTTTCAAAATACCGCTTTATCAAGTAATGAGACAGTTTTCTGGAATATTAAAGCTGTGTGAGAAATTCCTCTTGTGTGTGGAGATCAAAGGTTTGAGGTGACAGTTAGATCAAACTTTGTAGAGATAATATTTTTAGGGGGATAACTGTGAGGGATCTCATACCATGGTGGCAGTACTTCCATACTCATTCTGTACTAAGCTTAATTTTGAATTACTCATGTTGATGGACGTGTTGGTAAGGTGATCACTATTGTTTTTAAGGGGTCGAAAGGTCATTTTGGGTCACATGAGGTCAAAAAGTTTTGACCCTACTAGTATTATATCTCAATTAAGTAGGATAATTGTATGGGATCTCATGCATGTCATGTTTGTTTCCGTGTTTGCTATGATATATCATATGGCAAGGAATCACTAAGCCTGTTGGCTTTCTAGTTAGCCAATTATTTAAAAAAAGGTACAGTATCATTTACAGCAGGCTTTGAATTCTGAGGCATCTCAAATCACTGTAAGGAGTGTGATTTATAGCACGCCTGGCAAATTATCTAAGCCTTAAGGCGTGATGTACAGTAACATACTGTACAGTATGTAGACTATTACAAAGTATTTATTGTAGGGGAGGAGTCAATACAGTGAACTTGTTTGAAACACAAGATAAAAGGCATGTTTGCTATTTACTGTAAAACCATAAGCCTGGGGGGGGGGGGGGAAGGGGGAATTTGTGGGTTCAGGCCAATGAGGATAATCTGTCTGTCAAGATGGCGGACATAGGGGACGCTGTGGTAGAGCTGCTCCAAGTTGCATGCAGCAGGCGACATTAATGCAAATAAGATGTAGCTAGGGGTAAGTATAGCCCCTTGTCAATATATCCACCAGTAAGGTGGAGAATTACCCAACCTTGAAAAAGTATAAATTTGCCAAAAATAAAATGGTCAATATAAACAACATTACATTTGCAGCACCAATATTGAACCATTTTGCATCTGGATAGCTACAGTGCAGTATTAAAATAGCTGTTTTTTCTCCCTCCACTTGGACCTTTGCCTCATTTTCTGCTCCAAAACCTTCCCCATGACACAATCTTGGCTATGCTGCTGGCCCTGAATTTGAAAACTGTCATCTAAGGGTGAAAATACTTAGAATAACTTAAAATTACTTTTCAAGAAATCCAGATTTTACTGTAGTGTTTGTACCTACTGTATCGTAGTTATGATTAATGGATACATTTTAGGGAATAGTTCAAGCTAATTTTTAAGCCCTGATACACCAAGGCCAACACATTCATTTAACCCTTTACCATTGTGCTCCAACCGGGGCATATTTGCGCCCCTCGGGAGTGGGGGGAAAAAGCGGACGTAGCATGCCCTGCATCAGCTTCCCTAGGTTAGTGACCCCGTGACCTTAAACTATTGTCCCTCTCGTTGTTGTGGCCGAATTTTCGGGTAGCTACTCGCAGTTGCAAGCTCCACATGAAACAGTAAGGATGGGCGACGGCCACGCTCTCTGTATGGGTCCAAAAGGACCCAAACAACGGTGGTTAAAATAAGCCTGTGGAGTGTGTGTTTACTGCAAAGCTGAGGCCGCTCTCTCTGCATGTGTGCACAGACCCAAGCTGCAAGTACTTTAGATTAACCCTTTACCGTTGTGCTCCAACCGGGGCATATTTGCGCACCTCAGGAGTGGGCGGAAAAGTGGACGTAGCACGCCCCGCATCAGCTTCCGTAGGTTAGTGACCCCGTGACCTTAAACTATTGTCCCTCCTGTTGTTGTGGCTGAATTTTCGGGTAGCTGCTCACAGTTTCGAGCTCCACATGAAACAGTAGAAGGGCGACAGCCGTGCTCTCCATATGGGTCCAAAAGGACCCAAACAACGGTAAAGGGTTAAAATTGTATAAGTGTGCAAAATAAAGTGAATAAAGCCAAAATAAAATCAGAATGATGGAATTAAGATACCTGTCATTTTAAGTTTAAACATATCATTGTGCCATTAATAAGATCTTGTGCACACTGAATGGTTACTGCCACATAGGGGATGTCCCTGCAATTATGGAAGGTCGAAATTCCTACAGTATTTCATTGCTATACCATTACCCATGCAGTATTAGAAATGCTTGGAGCAGTGTCTAGTTCTATACACTGTACATACTTAATGGTTGTAAAGCCTAGCAATAAACCACTGCATTGTACACATCAAGTCTTCATATAGATGAAGCAGGAATGTATTTTGCAAAAATCTGCCAGCTGCCAAGGTCACAAATAAAATACTGTAATTAACAAAGTGTGGCTGTATTTCTTTAGTGCTGTACAGGGATACTGTACTATACAATACAGTACCTACTGTGTTGCTCTTCCCACTCATTTTATGGAGATTAATTACTGCAAATTTTGTTAGGGCATCGCATCGTTGATATACTGTGCATACAGTAAAGTTCACTAAAACACCATTTGCAGAAATAAGATGTTGGCAGGCCTATGGGCAGTTCATGCTGTTCTTAATTGTATCTATTAAAATATCTTTATTCTCTTAGAAAGCATTACTTGAACCTACAAGCAAATTGTCCGCTGAATGTACAGAAACTGTGATAGCCATTTATCTCTTGAACTGTGGCATAATGCTACAGTACAGTGTGGTAATGGGAGTATTGCGGTACTGTAGTTGGAGAACAAGTATTATGGCTCATAACATAGAGATCATTGTGCCTATAAGATGTTGCACACTGAATTAGTGCATGATGATTGTATCTTTGTCACGTAGGGAATGTCACTGCAATTACTGCTATTTCATTGATACCATTATCCCTGCAGCCACTTCCCAAGCATGTCCATTGATGTGGTCAAAATAATTCTGTAGTTAGCTAGCTAACATTCACTCACTCACTGTCACTGTTTGCATCAATTGCAAACCTTGCCTTACTCTGTATCATTGTATGCATATGAAAGAGTATGGTACATGTAACAGTACCCTGATACCTTTTGATAAAATAGGCAGCAAATTTTTTAGTTTTTGTTAGTTTTCCAGAAGGTTTTTGTTGCTTTTTGTACTTCTTTTGTACTTTGATGGTGTAGTAAAAGTGGATGGAACATTTTTGGTCTTGCAGTGGATGTATACGGTACATCAGGGTGTGCCAGGACTGTGGAAAGTGTGAGATTGATCCATGAGGCAGGGGGAGGAGTAATGTGGCATCTTTGGCACCAACAACCTGGGAGGTACATCTACTGTATGCTACTGTACTGTACTGATGACATGTACTCATGTTCAGCACATCAACAAAATCAATTTCAAAAGAGTGCTATCACTATTAATTATACAGGAAGAATAAGTTTAAAAATGGCATGGTAAATCATATTCACCAGAGTTTGCTATCTTAAAGTTTGAAACTATCTTCAGATAATGCGCAATTGCACACTTTTTGACATTCCACCTACTGCTGTACTTTCAAGACTGATCCTATCTAATATCTTCAGGTTACGATGGCTGACAGTAATGAAACACTCAGACAAGGTTGTTTTGATGCAATGCAGTATTCAGTACATGCGCAGCATGCACACCTTTGTCACAGTGATCTGTGCAAATGCACTGTAAATGACCGCAAAGGGCAGAACCGAATGTTTCTTTGTGTACTGTAGTGGAGTTTGTGCAATCGTCTTGTGATGCTGTATGCACATTTACCGACATGTACAGTATGCCCATTTGCATTTTTACTTGGGTGCTCAGAATGACAAACACTGGGGTAGTAATGTTAAAATATAACAGTTTTTTATTGCTGCCCTCTTCTCAGTTCAGTATCCAACATTGTACTTATTTTCTGTCGCAAAATCTTTTTACCCAACTGTTGAAGGTATCTTTGATTATGTGGGAGAAACTTTTCGGAGCAAAAAGACTTGTAAATACTTGCAATTTTTCGAACTCAAAGTGCCTCCATGTTATTGTTTGATTGTAAACCTTAGTTAAACAAGTCCTACATGTTGTGTACTGTACTCTATGGCACTGCACATACAGTACCAAACTTTTTCAGTTTGTACACAGCTCAACCAGCCAACAAACTGCATACGTATGTTTATTTATGAAATCAACTTGAAATGCTACCTTTTATATGATATCCAGTAAACAACAAAATGGTGGGAATTATTTTGCCCTTATAATGTTTTTCTGGGTCTTTTTTTTTTTTTTGAAATAGTTCTACAGACAATTGAAATTATGCAAGTATTTACTGTATGACGGTGAAGCATGATAAAATATTTCAGTCAGCAACAGTGGGGATATTTCTTCAATTTATAAATTTTTGTTCTGTAATCTTGGTCTAGAAACGTGGTTGAAGTTTGGAAAACTGGGCGGAGAAAAAAATTGAGCAGAGTGACTTGCAATGGAAACTTAAGAAATCAAGCCAGGATCTTTTTTACAGCCTTTCGTGTTTGCCGGGACGAATGTAAATTCAGCCCCCAAAAGGTTCTGTGTTCTTAGTGTGTATCACTTACTAATAAATTGTAGAATGTCATACCACACGCAAAATTTTGTAACAAGAATTGGTGAGTCAGTTATTGGTTTCGGTGAAAGAGAAACCAATGCAGACATGCTGGCGTATGTATGTATGTATGTGTGTGTGTGTGTGTGTATGTATTTGTGACACTTGTCAATACCAATGTACTGTCCACCTCTACACACCTTTTCCTATCCCTGACCTCATAACAAAAAGTTTGCTAACGGAGAATAATTTATCCAGTATCGCATCGCAATTTGCTACACAAGATTGTGGAACTGCTACACAAATTCAATTTTGTGTAGCAGATTTTGTGCATAAAAACAGAGGGTTCCAACCATTTTACCATAAAACCTGACAAAAAACTCAGAATTGCTATGCAAATTTTGAACACTAAATTATTCCCTGTGCTAATTGTCAAGATCTCATTGTGCACTTCATAATCTCACACACACACACAGCTGATTTCTAAGGTGGTGCTTGGTGTACCTAATTGAAGGGACAGGAGACAAGCATGCAAAGTTCGATCAGCTACATAACTATGGCCGTGAATGTGTAGCAATTAGTTGCTAAACAGCCGCATGTAGAATCAACGTTTAGTACAAAGTTACAAGCAATTAATCGCAAAACTGTTTTTGACATTTTTTATCTATTTGTATTCTCCGATCAATTCCTGGTTTTTGTTTATGGAACATTCTGGTCATATGTGAACTTTGTAGGCTTCAATTTGATTTTACCATGCAAGATAACTATTATAGTTTCTGCATTACATTCAGTATCAATCACTTCATACTGTACTGAAATTATTTTTTTGTGATAAGGTCATGGCGATTAATCGCTAAATGATGGCAAATTTTTAAGGTTAAACATTTAGTTATTTTGCTAAAAGATCACAGCCCTTAATTAACAATAGAAGCCCCACTAGTCACTCAACATTTGATATTTTAATACCTTTTCAAGATATAAATCACTCAGTTGACTCAAAGACCAGTACAGTGGTGCCATGGGGATTGACTAAGTAATTGGCATTTTAAAAACTGTTAAACATAACCCTAACCACACCCATTCAACCCACAAATTGGTTGTTTAACCATCAAACCATTTAACTGCCACAGCCCTAGTCTATGCTGTGGTACTAAATACTACCATGCCAGTCACCACAAATTTTGTGTCCTTTCAAGCCTGCAAACTAGTAACTACATATTAGCAGTATAGAGACAACAACCATTGCCTACAGTAGGTGTGTGATACTTTCATGTACACCTAATTCACAACCCATTATACCTATGTTTATAGATCATTACATGCAATCTATGTTGCCCCTCCATTACCTCAGGTTAGTCAAGTATATCACATTATGTAACCTATACTTGTCCAAATACTTGTAAAGAACTTTGCACATCCTTTATTTCTTTTACACCTACATTTGTAATTAGAACTTTGGAATGAAGAAAGTAAATTTGTGAGTGATTTTAGAAGTTGATGTTGCCTGTACAGCATACAGTTGCCCTACAAACTACTTATTTGAAACACATAACTTTGTTTTCATTTCTGTTCCAAATAGCTTATATTCATGGTACTTGTCATTTCATGAGCTGTTGATGCAGTCTGCACTTAAAAAATATTGTTCATATGATTGATTGTATTCACATGGCTGACATATACTTACCCCTTGCTCTAAATTGCATATTACCTGCGCACCCCCCTACTCGGAAAAGTTAGTTCTGCGCGGTACCTTCACCCCGAACGACTAGACAATGGTCCTCATTACCTGTCCTTGCTAGTCTTTACTACTTCGGAGGTTTTCATGAGGCCTGATTTTGTCAGCTTTCAGCGTCTATCCATCCAGGAAATTAGCTATAAAGTGTTGTTATTTTCTTTACTTAGTGTTTCTCAATTCGGGAGACCCTTTCCTGTTTCCCTTCAAGGTCTCGTGGCAGATTTCTCAGGCTGAGTTTTTTTGCCTTAGGCTTCCCATTTTGGTTCAGAGCTTTATAGGCCCCCTAGCCTATTGTAATAATGACAAAAACACAACAACAACAACAGCAACAAAAATAAAACTAACTAGAACAATTTATTCAAAGACATTTTAATTGATATACAGGACATTTATGCAGCTTTTTAGTGGGATGTACTGTACAGAACACATTTTAATTGATATACAGGACATTTATGCAGCTTTTTAGCAGGATGTACTGTACAGAACTTAAATACAAAAAAATTTCCAAAAATATGTTGCAAAATGCCTGGAGAATGATTAAATAGGCTCATGGATATCAATACCTTCATAATGAGCATGTTAAAGGGTCACTACCACTTGGAAAATGCTCACAGTAACCATATAAGTCAAATTTTCATATTTAATAGTTATGCAAAAGTTTTGAGTTTTGTTTTGTCTGGACTTGTGACAGGTTTGTGCATAATTTAAAAAAGTGTCTGGGCACAAATTTGTGAAAACCAAATTGAACCGTTAATTACTCACTCATAAAACAATTATTTGTATTTAGGGTAATGTAGGATATAAGTGGTCTAAGTTTGACTATTTGTGATTGTTATGTGAAGATTTCTTAACGGGTATGGAAAAATTTGTTGGATTGCACGAACCAACTCATTGAGTTGCTTTACCAGAAGTAGATTGCCACTGTCACTGCACCATTCCAGTGTATTGTCACTATCATGTGCTTGTGCGTTTTATTTGACAAAGATTTTACGGAACTACTGAATCTGGCTCTAATGTATTTATTGTATAGGAAACATAAGATATGTGACCTTCCAAATTGTTAATCTGGCAGCTTTTGGTTCTAATATGTGTGTACTAAGCCCAGACAATTTTCAGAAACATGTGACCAAAATCATGTGCTCAAATGGGAAATGAGAAAGTTTTGATTCTTCTTCCATGTCCAAGCTTGGCTTAGTTTCCTTTGCATAAGCTTTTTTAAGTGCGTATATTTTAGTTTCCTTTGGCCTAGTCCAATACAGTTGTTCAGCAGTTCTAAGGTTTTCTCTCAATAGTCTTTGACTATTACCACATACCAATCCAATCAGAGTAATTGCAGTTTCCCCTTTAGTAGACCACATTTTTAGTCTTAACAGTAGAGCATCCGCCTCTCACCTGGAAGGCCCAGGTTCGATTCCCAGGTGGAGTCATACCAAAGACTCTAAAAATGGAACGTACTGCCATTGTGCATGATGCTCCGCATAAGCAGTGGAGTAGGGAAAACAAGCCAGTGAACCACTATTGGAAAGAAGGTTGTGGCCGGCTCAGCTTGGACCAGTAGGTAATTGGAAACTGGGCCGTAAAAATTCTAACGAACTAACTACCCTTTAGTGGTATTATGTGTTTGTAAATTCATGATTCTAAGCTGGGAGGTATTAAGATGTACAGTATGTGATGTTTTGAGGCAAGCATTCATTTCCAACTGTAGATGTACAATAGGCATATTTCCAGCTGTGATCTTGCTATTCTTCTCCAGGTATTTGATTGGAACATAGAAGTATTACTACCATGAAGGTAGTACTTCCATGATTGGAATGTTAAAAGCCTCTAAAGAAAGCTTACCTGTTAAGTCCTTGGTTGGTTCACTATAGCAGGATAAAATAGGTTCAGGGAGCTGACTCAGTATTTGGAATGAGAAAGTTCAAAGTTTATACACTAAATCGCTAAAGCAATACACTGTAGTTGGTATAAACTTCACTATGATTGCTCTTGAAAGCTTTGCACTAATTTCGCTAAATGTCTGACACTGCTGTACACTATAGCACTAAAAACCCCACCTAGTATCCTGAAGGGAGAGGAAGAGAAAAACAAAAGTCAACACTAACATGGAATGTCTTGATCAGCTAGGATTAGTGATGCATTCTCAGAATTTCAATGAGGAAGTCTCCCCAACTTACCCTTGTTAAATTTTCATAGGGGAGATGTCTGCATGACTTTCAATATTTAAACTGTTGGTGGTAGTGAGTGACGAGAGCAGTTGCCCAAATCTCAGCAACAGCCGTACAGTACATCTCACAAATTTCTTAATTATATGTCATAATATATGCATTTTAGTACTGCATATAGAGTAAGCCATGCAGTAAATCCTGGAAGAGAAAAAGATATTGTCATGTGATGTAAAAGAGGAGCCAATCATGAAATAGGACAGTCTGTTTACACTACTTCAACTTGGATCGAGTGACTGTGTTTTCCCTTTAATATCTTTTAAGTCAGCTACAAATATCTGTGAATCCTTTTTTTTTCTTTTTGGTGATGGGAAGATTTGCTAAAACATGGCATACTGTAATTGAACTATGCTTTTAGCAGGTGACTTATTGCAGGGATAGTTCAAAGCATATTACAGGCTTTAAATATTTGTTGCCAGTCATATTTTACAGAAAATGCTGATTTAAGTTCGGTCATTGACAGATCCCCAACCATATCGCAAGGTACATAACCAGCTCATGAAAGTCTAAGAGGCCAAATGAGAAACCAATGGGCCAAACATTTGTTTTTAGTGACTGATAAATTATAGACCAAAACCAGTACTTAAAAATTCCATATTACACTGCAGTGTATATTTTCATATTCAAGGGCCAAACCTCTCACCCCAAACTACAGTTTTGGTACCCGGGTACTGAAATTCCCAATTGGCTCAGCTCTTTGATTGACAGCTTATTCAAACAATGCAGAGTGCCAACGCGTATATTATGCATCATGTATGGTACTGAGAGTGTTTTGCTAAATTGAGTTTTTCTATACTCAGCCTGAAGCAATAAACTGAGATTGTATCTGGATGAGGATGAATTTCAGACAATTGTGAGATGGGCTTAAGTAAGAAGGTTAGGAGAATTGGTACTGTTTGGGGTGAGAGAACAGGGCCTTTAAACAGGGGAAGTTTACACTGTTTTGTGTCAAAATTTTCTTGCCACTCGGAGATGATGGCGTGAACACTAAATACATAAGCTGTGTAGTGTATAGAGAGGTGCATGTACAAGACCTACAGGTACCATTTGGTAGTTCAGTAATTTAGGACCTAATCTGGCCCAATTTCTGTAGAAGCTATGGACCCAAGCACATGTCTTTTGGCATCTTGTTAGGCCCTTGGAATTTCAACCCTTGTAGTAATGCATGCAAGTTAATAAGTAATGTTTGACAAATTGGTATGCTGTATCTCCACCCTGAATACAGGGGAGAGTTACAAAAGGCTAGTCTTTCTTGAATACTGTACTGTAGTAATAGACCGGTACACCTGAGTTTCCATGGACCAGTGGCAATGAATGAATTTCATTTGTTAATTGATGAATGGACACATGCCTTGTCAATGAACAAGTAGTGTGAGTTGCTCCCCTTATCTTTATAGTAATGGAAAACTGTAGGATATGTACCCTCGCCAGCAGAACTGAACTTTGATTTATGAACTGTTTAGGTGTATTGATAAAGGTGTGGACATTGGGCTACAGTACATATATGCTACAGAAGTTGGTTATGCCATACAATGGCCTGATGAATGGGCAACCTTGGGATTCTATCTTCTCTCTATTCACTATTGGCATTATAATATTAACCTGTAAGTTTGTCCGCCAAAAATTGTTTGTACAGTATATGCAGAAAAGTCTACAAAGTAAATATGTACCGCCAGTCTGATATTTTCCTGTGCAAAATTTGAAGTTTAGTGAAAGGCAGCTGGCAACCAACATAATTGTTTATTTTTTGCCCTGTACTGATAACAACAAGTATGCTGATGTACAGTTTTATGTCCAAAGTAGAATTTTTTCCCACTTGGCCTGAAGGATTTCTTGCAAGAAATGCTTGCCCTGTAGATTGTACTATGCCCCTATATAACAGCTTGCTATTTAAAATACTTTCACTCTCAAAGAAGTTAATATATACACAGTGTATACTGCTCCTCAAATTGACTGTAACACATTTGACCAATCTGGGCTGCATTTAAAAGTTTTTATTACGATCTCTGCCAATCATAATGCAGTTACTGTACCAATACAGTAGTGTGGTCTTCTGCATACTTTTATTACAACATTGTAATAGCACTCGCATCAACTTCAACCCCTAAAGTTCAGGTGGCTGTAAATTCAGTAGCCTACATTTTAATGTTAACACATTCCAGTATTGAAACAGGGACGCATCCTAAATAATACAGGTGACTGTGTATCGTGACCAGGTTGAAATTTCAAGGCTGATATATCAAGCCTGCCATTGTACAGGTTACAATTGGAATCACAAGCCTAGAGGCTTTTGAAAAGTACTTAGCAGTCAATATTGTGTAGAACTTGAAATCTAATATTGTTAACAATGATGACAATCAGCCCAAACAGTATCTATCTATGTGCATCAATATATGGCTGTTGTATTCCTTATCAATTCCTTTTCAAAATTCCTTTTCAAGGTTAGTTGTTAGGATAGAAGGTCCTGCTTTGCTTTAAAATAATTAATCCATCATCTTAATTTAGGATCAATATTTCAGTTGCATGTGTGCTGTACACTGCCACAGGTCCATGTCACATACTTTTATTCAACAGGCCCATTGCCCAGACCTAAAGGGACTGTACACACTAACTTAATAATTAGGCAGACATATGGCAGTTTCCCAGAAATGTTTTTGTACGCTGCCTACCTTGTGGGAATTCATTTTGAATATATTTAAATGACTAATTGATTTTTTTTTCTACATAATAGAATAGGAGTACATTGAAACTTAGTCTTTAAGTTGACTTGTTCTGTATCATTCCTGTACAGTATTTGTCACAGTATGTGTTCTTATCTTCTCATGTAGTTTTGTATACATCTGTATACTTCTGGATTAATAGGGATCCATATTCAACCATGGGTATTGGAAATTGAATCAATACTGTCAGCAGTAGCTGTTCTCAAGGACCTTTGCAAGCAGAGCTGCTGGGCCGGTGCTCTCAGTGGCCCATATCAAACTGAGCAAATTTATGTCTATCACAAAAACAACCAGGCCTGGATCTGGGAATATTAGAGGGGGTATAAACCTTGACTTTTGAATGAAAAATTCGTGTGAACCCAGGGATGTGTAAAATTCTTGTTGCAAATATGGTATGCTCATTATACTCTCTGGAACATGTTGCTTTAGTGCTTTGTTTCTTGTTTTTCAATTGCCCTTGCATTGCCAATTCAAGTGAAAATGAACACCACATTTTGGCACGGTATTAAAGAGGCTCATTGAGTTGATATTGATAACTTAATAAGAGTCTTAAAGGTCCACTTTCACATAACAATGCTTATAGTTAGCACAGCAAGTCAAGTTTCAAGTCCAAAAGTCACAGAAAACGCTAAAATTTGAATTTTCTTGTGTCCTGACTTGTAACGGTTTTGCACCTAATTTGAAAAAAAGTCTGGTCACGAAGGTTTAAAAACCAACATAAACCTTTAAGCACTCACTCGTAAAATAGTTATTTGTGTGTAGGGTACATGGATTGTGTAAGATAGACCATTTGTCATTGGCAAGTGAAGATAACTCAATAGGTTTGGAAAAATTTGTTGATTTTCATGAACCAACTCAATGAGCCACTTTAACAGAAATTAACCTCTCATTACTGTGACGGGGTAATAATAACTCATTTCATTGTCTAGTGCTAGAGTGGAAATGTGATCACCCAAACTTGAAGTAATGTTGTATCCTGTTGCATGATTGGCTCTTGAGAGTCATGTGACAATATTTCTCTTCCTTGGCTCAAATACAGTGAAAATTACTAGTCATTACTGCTTGCTTTACATACGTGATAATGAAGTCATAAAATGGTAAGATTCTTGGAAGAGTAAAGAAAGTTGTGAGATTCAGCTGTTGTTTCAACATAAGTTTGAGGTGACTGCTCTTGCCCTTTAAAGTATGCTAAAACAGACAGTCTTACAAAACATGCTGTGTTTTATATTTTATGCTGCTCATTTCTGGATATTGTTTAAAATGATTCAAACAATTATAAAGGTAGTAAACAAACACCTCATTTTTACAAATAAAAGATAAAAATTTCACAAGAAGATGTAAGAACATTAAGTAAGGGGTTGGCTGCTCATCGTGAAAGTACCAGATTTAAATGACCTAGCAACAATTCTTCCACAACATCTTGAAATTTCAAAATAAGCCTAATTTTTTCAGTATTTATTTACAGAAGTACTGTACACTGAAAGAACAAAAAATTAAAAAAAAAAATTAAATCAATAAGTGTCATTGAAACTAACATGCAGAAGTACAGTACTTTGAAATAATTGCAAAGAAACATACATGTGGTTTATGTGCACTTATGTGCATGTGTTAAAACATTGCATGTTGCGTTATTTGAGGAGTTTACTGAAGGATTTGCATAATATTTTGAAAGTGCTCCTAAGTCTCTTATACAGTTTTCACATGTTTTGGTAAGTTTGGATGTGCTTGTTAACATCTAGAAAGTGCTCATGTACTTTAATAAAAGAAGTTTTTGTATATTTGGTAGGACATTTTCTGAGTATGCTATTGGTAGGCAGGGGGTGCTTGTGTTCCTGCAGACTGATGGGGATAAAAAAATATTTTATGTAGGCTGGTAATGGCCAAAACAAGTGGCAAGCTCTAAAATTATTTATGCCATTAGTGCTCCCACCCAGAAAAAGAAAGAAAAAAAAAATATGGGGTATTCTTATTAATAATGTATTGACCATCATATTCTGAGTATGAAGTATGATGAAAAATGGTAAAAAAATATGGTTAGTACCTTATTATTATCAGCATAACAGATGTTTGGAAGGGATTTATTACTATTCAAAAGTTATCTTTTTTACAGAAAATTGCTGATTTATTTAGGCTGAGCACAGTTGATGAGAAGGTGCCCAAAACAGAGTTCATGTGTAGAACAAACAGTATCAATTTCTTCTATAGTGCATATTGTGGTATTGTTCCACAGTTAACTGCAGTTGCTCTGCAAGACTTGCTGGTATGATTTTTTCCCCAAGTTCATTGCTATACAGTACCATATGGTGTACTGTAGAATACAGTGCCCCTCTCCATCTTCTTTATAACACTTCTCTGATCTTCTCTGATCATGTGTAAAAAAAATGCAGTACTTAACGTACAGTACCTGTAATTTTTCTTTAGGATATGAATACAGCCTGCCAGGACATCTTTGACACTTTAACTATTTGCTAAGAGGCACAGTGCTCCCCCACCCACACTCAACTTTTCAAATGACTCCATTTGGATGAGGTCATATATTATGTTCAAAAGTGATGGAAATAACTATTGTATTAATTCTAATTGCAGACATATACTTGCCCCTTGCTTCATCTAAATTGTGTTATTCTCACATTCCACCCTCTGCTCGCAGTTCTGACACCAACCCCCCCATTCTGCCATCTTGGAAAACATGCCTGTCTCGATCATTCTCTTCAGCACAAAGCTACTGTACAGTATGTATATCGGCCATGTCAAAATACCGTTGCTTATACATGAAGGTTCCCTCAGCCACTCAGCGGAGGCAACAGTGCTTTGTAATTTATATATGTATACTAGATCAGTTTAATCCTGCTAAATATTGTAATGTATGCAGCAACCAAACAGAACTCAAGGTAGCTGCTATTTAGCTTCAAGACAGATGTACAGTACAGTAACCTATGGTTTTGACACAGTGCCTAAATCATTCTTGAAATTTTTAGGGCAAGAAAGATGGAAGATGTTAAGTCCGTCACTTCTGTTGCTTTAGACCTGTCCTCCATGTGTTACCAATAGCTTTAAATAGAATCACTTTCATTATCAAGTTGTTTTAGTTTGGAATACAATTTCCTGTGATGCACTTCCTTTGCTATGTGTTTTCATTGCAGCCTTTGACATAGCTTATCACTGTTAAACCTTGTTTATACTTCCATCCTTAGTTGTTTTCATTGTATCATTCCTACCATTTCAATTCCCTATTACATTTTCTTTTCACAGTCTTGTCATGTATCCCCATCTTCGTGCTGATATGTTACATGCTACAGCTGATCTTCCAAATTTACTTCTTGCCTTTTCATGTGGTAAGTAAACTGTAGGATGTGGTACAGTATTAGCCAGGAGCTATCATTTCAAAATCTCCCCCCCTTCCACCAAGACAAAACTTCCCTTCTCCCTGTGTCAAAAGGTTTCATGTCTATGAGAGTGTGAAGTTTGTCCCCTTATTTCCTTTTACAAAATTTGGACTGATTATTTGTACATACTGTAATACACAGAATTTGAAAAACAACAGCTATGTCTGTCTCTCTCTAATACTGCAACTACTGGATGCATTAGTCAGGGTAACCCTTCCATTAAGGGTATGGGTAACCCTGACTTGTTCATACCCCTTTACATCTGGGAGCAGATAGCACAAATTTTGACTTCAAATGAGGGTGGAGCATCCATCCAAAACATGCAATTATCACAGCTCTGGTGTCATTTGTGATCTATTAAAGATCACTGCTATTTTAAATCACAGTTATTCCGTAAATGAGTACACTAGTTGTAGATGTATACCAGTTGCTCGAGTATCAGGGATGTATATAAGAATTCCTTTGACTTTTGCTATTGAAAACAACTAGTCTGTTCCAAATGTTTTCAAAGTTTATCCACAATAATGCTAACCTGAGGCATTGAGACAGGTATGAGTGTATGCAGTCATCATCTTATGTGCTCTACATCTCTGTCAGGATCAAATTCAATGAAAAAGTATGTTGTTTTTATCACAAACAAATTCCTTTTGCATTAGTGCTTCCCCAGTGGCTTATCAGTGAATCCACAACAATATGAATATTCATGTAAGATGAGCGTTCTGTTTCCTGAGTGGGGAACAAAACTTCTTTTTGTTTGTGAAGTGGCCATCTACTCCCTGACATTAAGGGGTAATAATTTAGGGTTAATCATACCCTGTACCCTTAAAAGGGTTACCCTCACTACTGTATGCATGTGCTTTATGCATATGATGCACAATTTTGCATCCACCCCCTCTTACTTTACCAATTTTTCATGTGCCATTGGTTTAGATACATACACAGCAAAGGCTGAGTTTATGTCAGCAATATGATTACACCCACCAGAAGGATGGGGGTTGGGGGTATTGACCTACTTTTATCCTACATGTTTGCTTGAAAAAAAAAGAAAAAAGTTTGGCATGTATCTTTCCCATTGTCGTGACATGTATACTGGTATCTCAGTATATAAGCTGAATGTACTGTACCATACCCACTTTTTTTACGATTTCATGTTTCACTAGACCTGCACTTTAGAGTCAGACTCCTTGGGTTGTACATTGCTGTATATTGGATTTATCTTCAGCCCTGACTGTGGCATATTGGTATTCAATGTGCAGTACTGCTAGTTAGTATGGCAAAAGGTAACATATTATTAAGTCACACAGCAAGGGAGCATTAAGGAAGGTGTCATTTTGGCAAAATTCCCCTTGTCATATATTATTATCTCCTAAACTAAAACGGAACCTACTTCGCTGTGCTTGGTACTTAGCGAATGCAATGGAGTAGGGAAAATAAGCTAGTGAGCCCCAACTGGAAATCAAAACTGAACGATGAAACATTTCCCGAAAGGATAATTAAAGGCATATTCCTGCACACGAAATTTGTTAACTTCGAGATATGCAGAAAGATTTTCTTTTTTAGGAGGCGAAAACTTCATCTTAGTAGCATATAGCATTCCGAAGATACAAATTTATAAAGTAATGCAACTTTTTGCTTTTGATTTGGTGCATTATGTAAATCTGTGATGCCATCGCAGCACATTAATTTGACATTACATTCAATTTATTTATAATTTGAAGCCACTGCAAGATTAACCAACAGTGGTGGTTGTACTCAACGTATGGTGAAAGGTAATGCTTGATCTACTACAGGCAAAGATATTTAAATATTCCCACAGTATAAAATTTCAAGGACAGAAGGACTTTAACTTAATATAGAAAGACAAAACGAATGAGAGACAATGTTCCCACATTACATAACTTTTTGTTTCTTTGTTGAAGAGCAGAGGTATTTTTTAACAAAAGTTACTGAACTTTAAAATGAGATATGTTGAGTTAGGAAAAGGAATTGTGACAAGGTTTCAAGGACATTGTGTGGAATATTTTTTCTCTCTCTTTTTTTCTTTTTACCAAACCCCGGTGAAAAGCCGCCAGAAGGCCTTTAAATAACTTCCAAGGGAATGATGCCTTCCCCCAAAGTGCTATGTATGCCTTTCTCCCGAAGCTTTCTCTCGGCTTTCATACGTTCTTTATCTTATTTGAAACTCGATAGATACCTGTTACATAAGTCAATGCCTAGTGAACATTTGAAACATTTCAAAGAAGGTTAAACTATTTCTTTCATCTGACGTTGCTGTTCTTCAAAGTTTAAACTATGAAGTGAAAATCTGTTATCATATGCATTCAAATAGACTAAAAAGTGTTCAGGTTTTTTCTTCAATTGCAAACAATACTATTTTTCTAGAAACAGAGCACACAATTTCCCACGTTCTAAATGGTTTCGTCTGGCTGAGTCACAAAACCAATTTTCGATAAAGCCAGTCTTTGGCTTCAGACAGTGAACAATTGTGTAGTTGCGTAGTGTTGAGCACCAATGTTATGAAAGTCAATGAGCCATAGTATACGCCAACACTAAAATGCACGATCCTACACATGTTTTGCAAAAGGCTTGTCTTCATGAGTCCTTTTGGGGAAACCAGAAAGGCTATGGCTTGACCTGAACCAATTGGTTGGAAACTGGGCTGTAAAACAGAAACCGGTATAGTTGGTATGTAAATTAAGCTTTTGTTTAAATCATGCATATATTGACATGATGGATGCTATTCCTGAAAAAATGATCTAAAGTGCAAAATTTTTCAGTAATCAAATTCAGTGTCCCTCACATGCAATAATTGCACTTTGTTGCTTTGGTCTTCAGACAAATAAGTGAAAAAATGAGTATAGCATAAGGCCCATCATCCATCTAAAGCATTACATGTGGCCCACTGCTGCAACAGGTTTGCAACCCTTTATTACTGTTTGACGTGCAGAACTGGCAGGCTTTTTTTCTCCTCATTTCCTCTGTCATTTGCATGTCAAACCCTTCACCTCTTCTACCCGTCCAGTTGTCGTCCACATTACCTATTTCCTGTGGGGAAACCCCAGTCCCAAAAGCCATGAATACTAGAAGTGCTACAGTATGTATAGCTGTAAATGTTAGAAGTCATTTGCACAAATAGAGACTACAAGAGGAAATAATTGACTAGTGAAAAGGAAAGAAGAAATTAAAAATAGGGTTTGGTTTGAATACAGAAGCACTGATGTTCTGCATGCACTCATACCTCAAATCTGCCCGTACTAAAACTCATGGACTCCTACACTAGATAATTTGATAGATTTTCAGTTAGGGTCCAGAAGTCTACCTCTGGCTTTTACTTGATTACAAAGCTGAATTTGCCAAATTCTTGGCCTCTATAGAGTTGTTCCTACCAAATGAGCAAATTGTTGTGACCAGTTTTATGCAGAAAATTTCACCCATTTGCAGGTTTTGAAATTTGTACATTGATCAAAAGAACTCAGTTATTGAATCCGTTCTTAAAATCTTGGTTTTAAATTTACAAGTCCAGTACAGTGTTAAATCTCTCATTAATATTCACACGATACTTGTTTTCCAGCAGGTTGTATACCAAATCAGTATTCTCCATTTGCAGTTTTGTCTTGGTCTCATTCCCCCCTTCAGAAAAAGCCCCTGACAAAAAAATAACCACCACCTGAACAAAAGACACAGCCACCCAGACAGATGTTACCAATTCAAACAGTAGAATGGTGCAAACAGCAATAATTGCAGTGTGAACATGGAGAAATGTTGCTCCTCATTCACACTGCCACAAGAAAAATAATTGTACATGCATACAGCTACAGTATGAATGAGGCCTAATGCAAGTAATTTAATTTGGTCAAGGAACAGTAAATTTTTTGTTGGGAACTATACTGTAGTAGAAACAGTAGCTTGCAGGGTTGTAGCTACGGTGGGCGGGGCTGGGCGGCCGCACCCAGCACTGGACTCCAGGCAAGCACATGTCTCCTGGCCCACCACAAATCGACTAATGAGAAATAAAACTAGCCCTATATTTACTCCCAAAAGTAAACTGAGGGAAAAATGAAAAATTAATGGCTGCCATGCCATGGGTTAAGGAGAGGCAGATCAGACAAATATCCAGCACTCAAATTTAGCTAGCTATATAACCCTGGTAGCTTGGATAATGAATTAGCTTGAAAGTAGAAAGGAGGAGGGGGGGAGCAAAGGACACCAGTTCTGATCATACAGTAGCAAGGAGCACGAACCATTTTACTAAACACCGAATTGCATGGGGGATAATGTGGGGATTAATCACGACAACATGGCAGCCCCAATACAAGACTGCAGTGTGTAATCACAACTCCCCTTTGCACATGCTTTGAATCTAAATGAACTGTATCTTTGAAATTTCGTCCCCTTTCTGGCGTACTGACTAATTGCAAATTGGCATAGTGACGAATGTGCAAATTTGGCAATTTTGGCGTAGTGACAAATGCATTTTTTGCCGTAATCTGTTCACCACAGCCTTAAAAATTGCAACGACTTTGTAAAATATATTATTTTTCTACAATTCCAAACATAAAAGCGATGAATATGGCAAAAATTCTTCAAATAAGACAACATTCGTCACTATGTGAAACACAAGATCCACAGATTCATGAAATTCTTGATTTTGCCATTCCTCAGTACACCAGAAAGGGGACGATTTGATGTTAATCAAAGAGCAGTCACCAATTGATAATTTTGATTTAAGGCAACCAAAAGTGTTCTTAAATTAATGAGATTCTGCCTTTAATATTTTTACTCTATTGTGTGAACCTGTATCCCATAAATCATCAAAAATAGTTCATGGAGTATTGAAATCATTTTGTGGTAAAATTGGATAAGTTTCAGTCAACTTTGTAATTAATTGATGGAATAGTTTGTTTTTTTTTCCCTTGTTTTAATTAGGTTACTTCCTGTATGATATGGCAGACCTGCTAATATATGGAAACCTTGCTAATATTTTACCTCTTCTACTTCACCATGTCCTGGTAAGTATCCTTCAAAACAGGAAATCCAATATGAAAAAAATCAATAAATTAATAGATCCATCAATCAATCAAATGAAATAACAAAACTTCAGTGAAATGGAATATGAAGAAAGGTTTTTTTTTTCAATGAGGAATTTACAAATTAAAACCATTGCTCTTAAAGATGAAAACTTTTGAAGGCTTTTTTTAAAAAAAAAGGGGCGTCTCAGGTTGTTAGAAATTTTACCCGGCAAACTGTCCCAGAATACTGTTGGTAATCATCATGCATGCTAACCATGTAGGTTCTACTATCAGGGGCTTATCATACTCCAAATTCAGGGAGTTTAAGGGATGCATCCAGGGTTTTCCATCAAGGGTATAAAAGAAGGGTAAAAGTCTCCCTCTCTTTCCAGAAGAAGCAGGGTAACACTTCCCCCCTCATCTTTTCATTTCCTTAAAAATAAAATAAGTGTTAGTATCTTGGTTTCTTATTCAAAAAGAGGGCACCTTTTCTTCAACATAAGAACTAGCCTTTAAATCATCTTATTTGCACCTTACAGGGGCCTAATTCGAGCAAGTTTTTCCCCCCTCCCTGAGCCCACATGTAACCTACTTTGTAACTTTGGGATCTACCTTAAAGCCTGAATCCGCAGTCAAAAGGTTGCCCCCCCCCCCCCTCATAAATAGAGGATTTGTAATGATTAAAAGGAACACTTTATAAGAATTAGATGGAGCACCATATACATGTGGTGTTAAAAAAATGGCTATTTGAATTAAAACAAGGTATTGGAACAACTTGTTTGTCTGGCATCTGTATCACAACACAAACATTTTTCATTTTCATTGATATTATAGTTGAGAGTGAAGTAGTGAAGTTTTCCAGGCCATTTTCCGCAAGAACATTACTTTAATTATTCCTAAGAGGGGAGTTTGGACCCAAACAGACAGATTCTGAATCTCAAAGATTCTTTAGAAAGCCCTTGACTAGTGTCAGGAAAAGCTTTTTCCCACAAACTGTTATGGTGTACTATTTATCCCTGTCCGTGGATGTCATCAACAGTTGCAGCAGATTTCCAAATCCAGTTTATCACTACAGCAGGTACAATGTCAGTTGCATCATTTGAAACCAAATTTGTCCAAATAAGCTAAATCTTCTTCCAATTGCCTTAATTTTTCACCCAAAAATTGATGATAAGAAAGTTTGCAAAGTACATGTAGAACTTAATTTCTGTTAACAATTTTTTGTCTCTATTCTTTTTCAGGTATTGACGACATTTGGCTACTTGTACTACCACCAGTATTGCATACCATGTGTGATGGTTGCTCTTCTCGTAGAAGTCAACAGCATTTTTCTCCATGGCAGACAAGTAGCGGTGATGGTTGGGATTGACAAGTCCACACCATTTTTCATTGCTCTAAATTCAGCAAACATTGTCACATACATATTCATGAGGTTTGGAGTGATCATCTATATTTTGGGCTTCATAATTGTGAATCGCTTCATTCTTACTGCTTTGATGGTAAAGGTCATGACCGTGGTTATGGTAACAATGGCTGTCATCAATGTTATCCTCTTCTGGAGGCTTTTGAAATCTGATGTGTTTTCCTCACGGAGCCCTGAAAAAGAGCATGAAGTGTTAACAGGAAATTAGTCGGAAAACCTTTGCTCCAGTCCAGAAATGAATGTACAAACACAAGGAGCCAAGGAATCCGTAACTGTGAATCAGTATCTTATTCCCCTTCATTTGATTTACCCCTGAACTTTCTTGAAAGGAAAAGCTATGTAGTGCATTGCTTGTGAATGAATTTTGCAAAATATCAAAAGCTTTCTGTTAAGTTCAAGTGGATTCAAAGAGTTCTGTTATGGTGTAGGGCTTGAAACAAAGGGGAGTAGTATTTTGAAAGTTGTAACAGTTTTGTATGAGTAAAACATTTTGGGTTTTTTTTCACTGTGTTTGACAGTGGTAATTCTGACCAATTTTCTTTCACCTTACCCAAACATTAGAATTGGAAATTCTTCAGTGGCCCACCCAATTTCTGATCATGTTTTCAAAATGCAAATTTTTTAAACCCATTGCAAGGCTATTATGACTATTTGCAAATCAAGGGAGTAGAAATATTTTGCAATTTTTCATACAATAATTAATTATTCATCTGGGCCATTTTCTTATTGTGTAGAAATATTTTGCAAAATTTTTTATACATGAATTAATTATTCATCTGCGCCATTTTCTTATTGTGTAGTATATACATATATCTATGGTAGTTAAAGTGAAACATTAAATATCAGGGTATTATAGCACAATATATCAATGTGTTGAGTCTATATCTACACCCCGTCTTTGTTGAAAACCACACTGCTACAGGTCTACAGTTAGTGACTTGGTCAGATGGGGTTGTACGGCTCAGTTTCTCTTCAGTTGTTTTAAGTCGGGCCTGGCACAGCTATTTTTCCAGTTAAAGCTCATTGGCTCGTTTTCCCTACTCTATTGCGTATGCTAAGCCTTAGTGCCAAGTTAACAGCAGTAGGTTCCATTTTTCAGTCTTTGGAATGACCCAGCCAGGAGTCAAACTCCAGACCTCCCAGCTAAAAGGCAGATGTCTATTCGCTATATCAAACATTCAGTCTTAAACAATCATAAACCTCTATGAACCTATTTTCCAATTGTCATAAAAGGGGACTTGAGGGAAGGACTTGCACCATATTTAATCTGTGTTTGAAAGTGAATTTTGACTCGAACCATATATAAAACAGTAATTTAACTTTACCTTTATTTAACACATTGGTATTGGTGTGTCGTTTAATCTCATCTAACTTATTAACTACCTACAGTTATTTCTATGGTCGAACTATATTTATATTGACATGTGGCCTTAATGTCAATGCTAAATTTCATCTTGATTTTGTGATGAGGAACTGTTGTGCCCAAACTAATACTCCATAATCTTGTATCAATCCTTGAAATACCTTGGTGCAGATTTTTCCAATTCTGAATAAGAGAAACATAATGATATCACCACATTTTAAGGGGGAAAAACCTAGTTGCATACTGCAAATCAGAAGAAGGTTAACTTTTTTGTTCTATTAGTGTTCCTCTTTGTAGTCACTACAAAAAGCCGTCATGGAGTAAAATAATCAATCTATTGTAAATTAGAAAGGATATAGTGTCACTTTAACTAGTGTCGTTCCAAAATTGGTAGAAATCGTATATTCTTATTCTCTATTTCAAATATACTGGAGAGGTCTTTCCCCTCTCAAAGTCGCACATTATAGGTTAACAATGCAAATGGGAAAGAGCTGCCAGTTTTTTATTTAATTGAAGAGCAGAGGCTTACCTTTTCAATGCAAACACTAGTTTTTACAATGCTTTTTCTGAACAAAGACAGAGGCTTCAACATTCAGTAAATAATTGATATCCTTTATCCTTTCTTCTTAGATTTAGTGTATTTATTAACATGTGATTGATGGGCAGTGTAAAAAGTTTCATCATACAAATGTTTTATCTTCTACAAATGTTTTCAAGACTGCATTTTAATATCAAGAACTTCCATCTTTTTGTCTATATTTAATGGTGACTCAGTTTGTTTGCTACTTTTGTATCAATATTTTTTGTGGTGGCATTTCAAATTATTTTTTATTTGGTATTAGGTATCATTTTCTTATAACCTGTGATAATACCCTTACAAACATTTATGTACACAGCAGAATATTCTCATTCTTCCTTAATTTTGCATTTTGTCAACATTTATTAAATTATGGAACTGAAATTAAACAATATAAACAACGAGGGTCTTTTACCTTTTATTTCAATTTTAATTCTTCTTGTCAGCGACTGAAATTTGTTTACATGCTCACAGTACAGTATATAGTTTCCTTTGTGAAATTATTTCCAGTTTTGTAAAAAGGATTTTTTCAATTTTTTGTTTCCATGTATACATGAATGATGTAGGGAAGTGGCGGAAAGTGTCAGCCTCTTCATGTTTTATAAAATACTGACATGTCAGCAGTATATTAAAGATGATCTTTGTGATGGTACACATGTTCAAATGATGCACATTCAGTGTACTGTCTTTTTACACTGTACACCATTAGTATGATTTGTGATGATATCGTCATCCTTTTGAAGTGCTTTAACTAGCTTTCTTTTTTGTACTGCTGGGTACACAGATGTAACATGGTTTATAGAGGAGGGAGTAGGATTTAACAACCAGGCCTGTAAACCTCAGACCATCAAATCAGAATTTGCCAAGTAAACATTACTTGTAGTTTTAGTAGACTTCAAATGTTTGTACTGAAAAGCTGAAAAAAAAGAGTAAACATTGTACAAAAGTTTTCAAACCAGGTATATATTCAAACCAACCTTACTGCAATGCAGTGGTATAGATTCATGGGGTTTTGGTAGTGGGGGTGGTTCCTTTGACTCTAAAAAAAAAGGAAAAATTCAGAAATTTGTAAAACGTGACAATAGATTAACAAGTAACACAGATCAACTACATTGCTGATTTTTCAGCTTTCTATTCATAAAATCCTATATTATTTCCAAGCCAACTCCATATTATTTATTTAAGAAAAGGCAAAATTTTCTGTGCACCTGGTGCACCCTAAACAGTACTTAGATGCAGGAATGCTAGCTCATAAATCAGTTTGGGAAACTGTTCGAGCTCTGAAAATAACAAAGTCAGAAATTTACCCATGTGAGACCAGCTCCTTAAGTTACATTAGTCGACTACTTCACTATTTTCCTCTATGTGCTTTCGTAAAATTCGAAATTTTGTACAATAAAAAGCTCTTCATTACGAAATATTGGTCCAAAAAAGGGCAACAAGTTTCAAACATTTCTGAAATTTTTTTTTATGAAAATCTCAATTCACAGACCTTAGATATCATTAGGTAACTACAACAATTTTCTGTCTCCGTGCAATCTCACAGATTTGCTAAGAGGAAGTGCAGATTCTTCAGTCATCCCTCAAGTTTTCGAGTTTTGTTGCAAGAAATTCAGAGTTTAAAATTCACTGCTATTCAAGCTTCATTTTGTCAAATTTTTTGTCTAAAGCAGGCAAAAGTGCTGGTGCATGTCGTTCCCTCCAATTTTGTGCCCAATACCAGTAGGGTCTACACTTGAAAAAAAAAATGGAAATTTTGGAAACCAGCCCTACCTTGGAAAAAATTCCAGCTAGGGACTGAGTTTAATCTTAATAACATCATCAAACGAAATTGTCCTATCTTTTTCTTGTCAAGTAAATTAGCTTTCTATTGCATCGTGAGTACAATATGAAATACCAATTAACTGCAAATATTGCGCTGTGTGGTGCTCGATACTTTCCTATTGTGAATTTGGAAAGGAGTAAATTGGTATGTTTTTACCTAGGCCATTATATGAACCATTTTGTATATGAAATGGCAGTATACTTGAAAACTGAAATATCAAAATCATGCTTCTCAAATTGATAAACTGTTTCCCTGATATTTTCATTTCCTGTGATTTAAGTTTCTTTTAATGTTGGGTGCAACCTATGTCTGAATAGTCTATTGTGACTATCAAAACAGTTTCAAAGAGAGAAAGAGCAGGTGGTCAAGTTGTCCATATTAAAAAAGATCATCCTAAATTAGATGATAACTTTTCCAGAAAGTTTGTGCTTTTTGGTGGTTGCTTATCACACTTTTTATTTAGTTCAATTACATTCATTCATGCTAAGCAATAATCCTTAAATTGGATTGGCCCATGTTGTCAGGTAACTGAGTGGCTTTCCGAGGTAAACTCTCGGTAAGGAGGGAAAGCACTCATCTTTTAATTAAGTTTGTCCTTTTAGCTCTGGGGTGTGTTATTCTGGTGTGTGGGTATTCACAAAAAAGTAATTGATTCCCTTCTTTTATTTAAAGTCTAATTATTGTTGTGTATGATTGAAGAAGTTTAAATGAATGTGTGCATTAAAACAGAATAATCCATTAGTATGCATAAGAAATTAAGAACAACATGCAATGCACCCCCATGCATTACTTGCATGGACTCTCAATCATGCATTTTCCTGTCATAATGCATGGTCCTTCATTGTGTAACCTTCAATTGATAATCCAAAGATTTTTTCAACAAGGGTGCTTTCAAACATTTTTGGATACCTCATTTGATTTTAAGATCAGTAACTGTAGATTCCTATCATAATCATGCAACAGAAATTTTACTTCACAATCTTTTAGGATGTGAAAGATTATTTTTAATGGGACTTCATCCTTTAAGTGTCCTCTTAGAGTGCTGTAGGTCAGGGTTCAAGAAGCAGCATTAATTTTCTTGTAGTCTTCATCCTTTGAAGTATTCATTTCTGTTTTTCTAAATCTTTAGTAAATAGGTATTCTGAAAGGTGCATTTGTTTTTTCTTGGAAGTTTATTTACATTTTTTTTAAAAAAAGGAAAACTTGCATTATCATCCAAAGTCTTTGATATCTGGGACCTTTCGTACACTACTATGTCATGCTGTATTTATACTCACTATATATTTTAGACATTTCTATTATGCCATCTTTTACACCTTATACTGTTACCCTACAGTATGATGTTACAAAGAGAGCAGCCCTAATTAGTAAGTGTCTGCTTCACCCTTCTTCTTAGCTCCCATCCTCCTTTGTTACCCGAACTCAACCCATTTTTAGGTCTTGGCATACCACTTTTTTGATGATGTTGTTCTTAAGAACTATGAATTTTGCTACATGCTGCTACAATGCCCATTCCTGAAGTACAGCACCTTCTGGAAATTAAAAATTCCATATAGTGGGGCTCCACTTGGAAGGTTTCTTGTCTAAGTTTATTTGAAATGTTTATACTGAAGGGTGTGCAGTGGTACATATCTAATCTCTCAAACAATAGACTCAGTTAGCAGAAAGTGGCTCTAGCAGCTTGTTGATGAGGAAGTTGTGGTCAATGGGGACTAATTTGAAGCTTGTTTGTTCAGTATAAAGTAAAAATAATTCTAAAACTCTGGGGATAGGTGAAGAGAGCTGCTTAAGTGGTGCATTTAGCTAATGGGTCCTGTTGCGATATATGAGTTTAATGGCTCAGTTGCTAACCAAATGGTTTAAGTCGACCTGGCCACAGCTTTTTTTTCCAGTCGTGATTCACTGGCATGGTTTGAATTCAGTGTTTATGTTTCTTGTTGTATAAATTGTATATAGTTATTTAGCTGCCTGTGAGTAACATTAAGGTTTTCATATTTTTTCAATATTTACAACAAAGGTATGGGTTCACGATTTACATCCATCATATGAAATGGATTCAGTACCTGTGGTACGTGATGCACAAATCGAGATAAAAAATATCGTGTACTCTAGCAAACAATTTGAAATAGTATTTACAATTTCACATGCTTTTTGTGCCAAGATCTCATATAGTTTGAATTTGTATATTGCCCATTGTTTATCCAACTTTTTGTGGGGAAGGGAGAGGGGCTGAGAGATTGCTAAAAAATGGAACCAGAGCATGAGGTAGACAAGTGCTTTGAAGTTTACAAATCATCATTAATCTAAAATGATTTCCTGTAATCCTCTGCTTCCTCTCATCAGCAAGCAGAAAGATCAGAAAAATTGTTCTCCTTATCTTTGCTCATGCTACAGTAACTTTCAGCTGCATTTGGTGGTAATTGATACTAGTCCAGGGTACCCGTCCAAATGCCTGATTTGCCAGGTATGTGGTTAGAAGAGTTCTAAAGCAACTGTCTTCATAGTGGGGAGAAAACTTTATTCTACCTATTGAAAGATTGATATATATTTTTTTGAAGGGGGGAGGGTGCTTGTTTTTGAAATTGGGAGGTTGGATATATTTTAAGTGTCACTGTACTAACATTAGAATTCCATGTTTTCCTTTTAGTTTTCACCATGCTGCTAGCCATAGAGTAGAAGAGAAGCTTTAATACCAGTCCTGCCAAGCAGGTGATCAATGTCAATTTTAGAAAGAGAGAGAGTGTTTTGCATCTCCAGCATAGATTTGTCTGTTGTCTGGTATGGTCAAACCTACTGATGCAGCATTCACAAATTCTGACAAACCCTAGCTAGACCTTGTTATCTCTCTTTTGGCAATTTTTTTCTCATGTCATGTGGCACTTGGTAATTCATATTCCCAAATGTATGCCCTTAAAAAAAGAAGAAGATTCAAAATTCTGCATGCACCAGAAACCTCTCCCTCTTTAAGACTCAACCCACCTTTCTTTCACCGCCCCCACCCCCTCCTTTAATCTCTGTAAGCATTTCAACCATGTTGCTCTGTGCTCACTTAATCTGCACATTAGCTGCTCCTCATGGTAAAATGAGAATCTCTGTACATTCTTTTTTGGATAAATCACCTTGAAAGACATTTACTTTATCAGTTGATTCTGAAACAAATTCGCAAAAATCCCTTAACTCTGTTTGCAGGAGAACTTAAGTCATTTGTAAAAAAAGGAAATAGTTGGATGAATTTAGTAAGCCTACAGGAAATCAAATATTATGAAGAACAAAGAATCTTTTCAGAGAGTAGAAAAAGGGAAGAGATGGTATTCATATTCAGAAACTGCTACTGTGTGTCTATAAATAAGAAGCAATTTATTAAATCTATTTGGGGCTTATGCTTAATCATGAGTTCGGTTAGAACAATTGGTTTATAATCATAGTATACCTACCTTAAAGGAAATAAGTGAATTATATATTAGATGAGAATTTTTATCACTATGGTAACTGTCACATAAGGCAGTAGTAATACATCAAATGAACTAAGTGCTGTTTTAGTGTTGTGTGTGATGAAGCACACAGATTGTGCAGTGTGTACTGGTTAAAGACATATATATTTTATAGTACACACATTTTGTAAAGTAATAAAGGTTTATAGTTGATAAGGAACTGATTGGCATATCTGCTCTTTTATTATGAAATATATTTTAATGTGAACTCAAAGAAATACAGCAACGCCTGATTTTTAGATACTATCAAAGTTTGATAAAAAAAAAAAATGATTGGCCTTTTTCCACTGAATAATATATCACGTTAATTTTTATCACTATGTTAACTGTTATGTATGTACAAATTTTGGCAGTACAGGCATATTTTTTAGCAAGGGAACAAGGCTTTTTCTAGTCCCCAGCAGTCTGCAGACAAGGAACAAGAGCCTTTTTTAGCTGTATTCACAGAGTGTGAAATAAGCTGTACAGCTGTGCTGGAATGAATGGCTTTCATTCCCTGCTTGTAGTCTCTACACATGGCTGTCTCATTGACTTGTCTGGTAGAGTGCTTGTGGTCATTAGGCTGTTCAGAATATTCAGTAGGGGCACAAAGATCGGAGTAGTAATCTGCCCACTGCTGGGGACCAAACATTTATGCTCCCTAAGGGGATTCCATTTGCCATGACAAGTTTGAAAAGTTTATGAAAAATTTAAACTTGTCACCAATTTGTAGAAATTTTTTTGTAATTTTCCAAGTAGCCTTCAGATACAGTGACATTTGCATACATGGAGACAACTTATGGCATCAGGAAAATTCGGTTGAGTTTTACGCAGGTCTTTCAGGGTTCAGACTATAAAATGAACTTTTCATTGTAAATTTTTTGTGAAGAATAGGGTCCCTTTCACATAATACACAATATGATACAATGAAAAGGTAGCCACACAATGAAAATGTTGCCAACACACTGTTGATGATCCCTTGTGGGCAGGAGGTTGTAGAACATGTTTATGAATGCATTTCCTACCTGTCTCGAGAAACCACTAAAGGGGAGTACGTGGTATATATTTGAGCTTGGTAGATGCATTAACTACCTATGTGCCTATATAGGTGACACAAATGTAGCACGTTTGTTTGGTGTCTTTTCAAACCCCCATTAATGTAATGAACATACTGCAGATGCCTTTTTTTTAATCTTTATATTCTAATGACTTGCAGTTATACTGTAGTCATGTGATCCAAAATGTTTATCTCATCGTTGGTCATGCAAAGTTAATGGTCAATGCTGGACAATTGGGAAAAGGTGCAATTGTTTCACATATCATGCATATGCATGTCAACTGTGACAGGGGTAAAAGTTTTCAAATTTTCTGTTGTATTACATGATCATGTTACATGTTAATACATGACAGTATTCATGACAAAATAGTCTATAAGGATTAAAACCCTACATCATTGCACGTCCCCAGTGTTGTATGATACATAGTTGGGTTATACTGCAAAGCCAAGATGCACATACTTATGTTATTATTATGTTGTTATGTATCAACTTCATATGTATATATATATATTTGGATGTACTTTTGGAATAAGCTTACTGCCATTTTACATGACTGCATGTGTGCAACATTTTTTCTGTATTTTTTGTGTATAAGGGTGCATATGTAAAGAGGTGGGTGGTAGTAGGTGGCGGGGGGGAGTGAGCAAGTTGATGGAAATGATGCCTCATTATGTCAATCTGGAAACTTAAATTTTCTCTTGTGACAAGAGTATCCCTTATTGTCATATTGTCATTATGAATTACTGTGCTAAGACAAGGAAGAGAATAAACAAATTAAAAAACAACATTCTGATGATGGGGGACTTTTGTGAAGTCGTAAGTGTAATAGGAGATCTTTCAGTAGTGAACAGTTCTGTCGAATTAAAAAGGACAAGAAAGTATGAATGTCATGACTCTGAAAAGATTGGTTTCTTGTCAGAAGAATAGTAAACTGCTCTTGATATTTTACATTATTTCTTGTTGCAAAAATGCCAATTTTTTTTTAGCTGCAAAAATTCACAACAAAGTTCACAAAATTCTGTCAAAATCATCTTCCCAGATGCCTACATTTTGCCCTCCATGGTACCGAAAAAGCAGGAAAGATAAAAGTGTGTGATATGAATGACATGTATACTTGCTAGTCTCTATTGTAAAGGTTTATTTTAGAAAGGGTTTGCAAGGAAAAACTGCATGACAACGAATTGTAAATTTAACAATAAATATTGACATTTCTATAAATTTCTGTCTATTCTTGGGCTTTGCCTTTTTTCCTTTTGTTGTCCACCATTTGCAATGATACAATGCAATTGTTTTTTCTTTTGTGCTATTTTTGTGATTAAATATGGCTATCTTTATATTTTTTGAACTTTCTATCAATCTTCTTCCATATAAAAGGGCTTTATTGAGAATACACAGAAGAGAAGTCTTTAATCTTTTTTAATTTTTGTCATCATTTCGTTGTTCGTCCATGTTGACATGTTGTTATGGTTTTCTTGGAGTCTATTCAAAGCAACTTTGTAGCTTTGTGTCCCTTTATAGAGGTCATGCACAGACATGAATCACTGCATTGAACATATTTCTATTTTTTCCACCGAGGTGCTTATTGTACAATGGTTGTTACGAAGGTGCTGTCTTTCAGGCCTATTGGTAACACACCAACCCCGCAAGACCAGTGACATCCAGTTTGCCAAATTGAAGTGCACTGATATCACATGCAGGACCTCTAGCATATGGTGTTTATATCAAGTAGTGTAACAGTGTCTATAGAAGTTTTCAGTAATTGATTTATTCATATAGTCCTAAGCTTTTCTTGGATGTTGTGGTTTGAAACTTCAAGAGGTACGTAGCCACAATTTATTTTAACCCAGTAACCAATTAAGCACTGTGATCGATAACCCTCGTGCAGGGAGCTTGAGATCTACATGTCAATTGGGCTGTGAAAGATACTTCTCATCCCTTCTTCCCCACACTTCCCCCAAGGGACATTGAATTGAGAGTGTTTGATTTCTACTTAAATAGAATGCCAAGTCTTTGTATTATGTTGCCCCAACCCCCCAATGGAACACTGGCTGATGTTCTGTGGTGTTAAATTCCCCTGGAAGTTTGCTTATGCCAGTTTTCTAGATCAGTATCTGTTTACTCAGTGGTTTGAAGCCTACATATTGCTCACTGCTGACCGGGGTATTGGTCTGAAGAGTTCTCTCAACATGTTCATGGTAAAGTGGTAATGTATGTATACATGATATGCCACTGTAATCACACCTTTCATGAGGAGGTATTTTACTTTGCAGATATGCCAAAGAGAAATGAATGATAATGTCTGAAAAGCATCATACAATTTGGAAATGGGCAGTAATCAGCTATTTAGTTGGTTTTCTTATTTACTGAAATAAGATATGTAAAGAGCCTGCAACAAATATGAATAACTTTACTAATTTACAGGCAAGTTCCGCCTGCAATCATAGTAATGTAGTTTACTCCATAAAATATTTGTACCACATGGTAGACAAATCTGGACAGATTGTGATGGTCTGATTTTAGTCAGCCATTAAAGGGGTCCATCACCTTTAATCTTTAAATTTCCTTCCTTACCTGTTCCATGGATGGTTGTATACACTGAAATGTATCTTGATTTTCTCAACTTCAGTGAATATGAGGATTTGACAGTCACGTAGACAATAAATGAAGACGATTAAAAGCTGATGAACCCCACTAATGGCTGCCTACAGTCATTAAAAACAAGAGCTAATCAGATCGGTCTATAGCTGATACACAAAAGATAAATGAAAACAAAGAGCAGTTTCTATTCAAAATTGGAAGAATATTCAGCAGTCTAAGATAAATATCAGGTCCCGGAGATTCTGGAAAGTCATGGAAAACTGAAATTAAAATTTCCAGGCCTGGGAAAAGTAAGGAAAAATGATAAATTTTTCCAATATCAGGGAATTTAGTGGGTAGATCCAGTACTGCTCCAGTTTTCATAATATTCAGGTAAGTAGTCTTGTGGATGGATCTTACATCATTGATCAATACTTTCTCCTTTCTCCTTAAAATCATGCGAAAGTCATGGAATTTTGCCATTTTGAATGTGTACAAATCCTCTTGCTAACCGAGTGTAGCTCATGAAATTCTGCGGCTATTTCATTTAGTGTTTAATTCCTCTCCAGGGAATCTCAAAAGGGGAAAAATCTTAGGACTGTCATTAATTATAGGTGTTTATTGTATGAATTCATTTTGATGTTCATGTGCCAATTGACTACAGGCCACCTGTCTGAAAATTTAAATGCATATAGGCTTGGGATTACAAAAACAGATGTAACTTTGATGGCATGTGGTGTTGACCTAGTGAAGTGTGAAAGTCTAAACAAGAATATTGCTGCAGTTATATATTAATTTTGCACATTTCTACAAAATGACCTTGAACCTCACACATTGATTGATAATTTACACAGCTGAAAATATATGACAAGGCAGTTACACTAAATTTGTATGATTTAGTTGCGATTCATCCTCATCATAGTCTAGCTATGATGAGCTTGCTGCAAAAATTTTGACAGGGTTCCAGCACTTATGGAAAATATGGAAAAGTCATGATGGTTTGGGAAAAAACTCAAGGCCTGGAAAAGATTTGAAATTCAGGGAAATTATGTAAAATCCTGGGAAACCCATGGAAGTAAGGAAGTTATCACAGTGATATTTTTCCGTTTATCACAATCATTTTTAATTTCAAAACGATTTCTGACTGGTCAAAATATTGTTCTGCTCACCTCAGATTTTCTTTTTTATGGAATCTAGAAGTGAAGAGAGATGTCATGAAACTTTTCTTTTTGATCGCTAGCTGTTTGTATAATTTGCTGTCTTGCTGGTGTTATTTTTTTATTATACTCTAAACAGTCCCTTTGTTGCAGCATTGTATATCCTGTATTGTTAGGCCTCCACCTTATTGACACTGGTTGTAGTGTATGAAAAGAAGGTCTCCTTGCTATACTGTATGCCTCATTTGTAATAGTCCATCTGTACTTGACTATTTATATTGACTTCAACAACTATGGAAACTGAAATATGGGGCCAGGCAGTCTGCTGGGTCTTTTGAATACTCTACTGTACAGTACCAGCATTGGAGGGAAACAAAAACTGAATGTAGGTGACCACATTACAACTAAACCTTAATTTGCATAGCTGTTGGATTGAGTGAAAAAGGCAAAAAAAAAAAAGAAAAGCCAATTGTTCTATAATGACATCCAAATTGTAGGCAGGATTGTTTTCCCCTGCGTGGAGGTGATTTTCTACAGACCAACACCATAAACCAAGAGGTGGGTGATGGGCAGGTGTGTGATGGTGGAAAAGGTTCATGTGTATACAGTATATACCCTCCTTATATCATTCTACATATGCTTTTCAAATGTATGATAGTTTCAGATGACCTTCAACTTAAAAGGAATAATCAACTTAAAAGGAATAATCTACCATATCTACATTAATGTACAATATTTCTCACGGCAATGTTTAATAACTCATATTTCCTAGAAAAGGTATCATATTGCAACATTAAGCCTTGAGGTGCTGAAATCCTTGAAAAACATAAAATACTATGTCAATTAAAGTCATTTGCATATTTAGGGCAAATTGCTTTGAACAATTTGCATCATAATGACAACATATATTTTAAGTACCTGACTAGCAGGCTGTGTAAATTTCCGATTTGGGTTTTATCATGTGAATATAAAATTATACCAACCAACTTGAATTGTCTTTGGCTATAGAAGAAAGACAGTAGAATGACTCTGAATCATCATTTGGGCTTAAGGGGCAGATGGATCGATGGTAGCTAAATTACAGTTGAAAAAAAATGCTACAGTTTGTGAAGTTTTGGCTTGGTACAGTTTGGTGGAGTTAGTATTATTAAAATAAACTTGAAAATGAGGTTTGCATATTTTGATTACAAAGGCTACTTCAGTCCCCTGGGGGACAATTCCAGCTAAAGTTCATTCTATGGAAGGGACCCTTTTCATAGAACTACCCCTAGCTGGAATTGGCAGATTTGTAGCTGTTTTGCAGATGTATGTAGAATGGCAATATTGGTAGCCAATGGGGCACTCTTCTCTGTCACGCAGTGACTTATATATGTCCTTCAGTTATCATGGTGTATGAAGATTTTGTTGACAATGTGGACTGTCCCCCCCCCCCCAAAAAAAAAAAATTGAAAGGTATTTCCAACATGTATAAGGAGTTGTTAAAGCTGCATGTCTCCATCTTCCCAACAAGAGGGTTATAATATTTGTATGAAAATGCATGTAGACAGGTTTGATTATATGTAGTGACACAAGTACTATTTTCTGCACAAATACTACAACATATACAGGCAAGTTTGCAACAAATGCTAGCCAAACACTGCTACTGTAGCTTCCGTATGACACTAATTGCAAGAAAAATTAAATTTTGCAGTGAAGGGGATGTTTTGGAAGTTGTTAATTGGAACTACACTATTTATTACTTTACTGTAGAGTTCTGTGCCAATGTTTGTATAGTTTCAACTGAAGAGCACTTGACATCTTGAAGACCAGTCATAGCTTTACTGTAGATAGTCACATTCTTGGTCTTGAATGTTTCTGAATATGGCACATATCATCCTATCAATCTGTAATATTGTTTGCATGACCTTGAGGAATATAAAAAAATTCACAAAATCCCCACTCAACAGTATTTAAGGCAAAATTAACTTCTTTTTTCACTTGAAAGGCCTCTACAGAGTTACAAATTAGTGTGCTAGAAAAAAATTAACATTCTCTATATAGCTGGCAAACTCTGGTTGCCCCTTTAACTTAAATGTATTCAAGGAAGAAAAACATTCATGCAGAACTTGTAATAACCTCTCCATAGCATGCCCATGAACTTAAAGAGAATTGTACAAGCAGTAGTCTCAACTTCTCACCTTTGTCCATTTCTCTCAGCCCTCCCCTAGCTTCCCTAAATCCCCAGGGTAATTGATAGTATAATTAATTTTTCTTTGGGACAGGTTGTTCTGCCCAGTTATAACCTCAGGTCCCTCTTGAAAAGGAAACGATTTTGTATGATGCCACTCATTCATTCACTGTCTTATTTTTACAAAAGTTTTGATTTTATTCCATCGTTTATAGCCCCACCTCTTTCTTACTTATGTGTGCATATGTATATGTTACCAAGCTAGATGAATAAACTCTAAGATATTTTGTTATATCCATGCACTGCAAACTGTAGACGTGCAAGAAAGGTTAAAAAGAAAGTTTTTTTTATTGGTGTTGTTCAGACCTGTAGCCAGCTTTACATTGTTAGGGAGGGGGCAACTTTTGTTATTTTGGGGACGCAATTTTTTTCCTCAGTTCTAGTTTACTAATTATTATGTATTTTATCTGGTAGGACATAAGTTTTTTGGTGGGGCATTGTCCACATCATATTCAAGCAGTGCAAGAAACTTTAATATGTTACTGCTGAACATAAAATTTTTAAAGGTTGTATATACCATGGAGGAAAGAATGTACTCCATACATTTAAACAGAATTCTAAGGAAATTGGTAAAAACAAGAAGTATGTAAATTAATTTCCTGCAAGTGCATGAGCATAATCATTCTGTAATTTAACTGATTTGTCAAATGCATATTGTCACAATTCAAATCTTTTTTGAAATTCATCACATCTAGTGTTTAATTAGAAAGCTTGTTTTCTTTTTTCCATTCCTTTGTGATCAGCTGATTTATATACATTTTAAAGTTATGAACCATTCTTGCTAAGTACAAAGTTCATCTTCATTATCAGCTAATTTTTATCCATATTTTTCATATTTTGTCTTTCAGTTTTCTAAGATGGCCTGAAGTTTCTGCAGATATGATTAATTTTAGCAATTCATTGATGGAACTCATGGTAGCTCTTTCTGTAGGTGAGTACTGCAGTTCAGTATCATCAATCTTTACTTCCAGTGTGGGGTAGGGACATTAATTGACACTTCATTAAAAATGTACTATGCAACAATTTTAGTGGGAAAAGTCCAAACCCAATGGAATTCCATTAGGTCCAAAATGTGTCATGAACTCTTACCACCTGTCCCCCGCGCCCTCCGGATTGACGCCCATGCTACCGTTTCCTGTACTTGTCCTCTCTTTTCAAGTACATAGAGGTCTGCAGGTCATTTCCGATTGCCCTCATGCACTAAAATGGTCCTTGCATGATCCAAGGAGGTGATAATTTTACATTACAAAAGCTGTTGAACATATCCCTGCCTAATATAAGATAGAAGTAAAGGAAAATCTTGCACGAACATCACATGTCAGACCCCATTCTAATACAAGGAATAAATATGTCACTTGCAATTGTTAACTGATCTGCCAGAGTACTGCCAGCACATTAGTTCTGGATCCCCCCCCCCCTACTGCACAGTAGTTCTGGATCCCCCTCCCCCTCCCCCCCCCCAAAAAAAAAAGCACATAAATAATGGACTCACCCACTGTATCATTATAGATATGCATTCTATTGGTTATGCTCCATTCTGTTGTGACTTAAATTAATAAATCCCTGATATTGGAAGGTGACTGACAAATTGTTCAGTGTAGAGTGTGCAATGGGTCAGGTACATTTCAAATTCAGGTTAAATACTTTGTCTCTTTTCTTTACTTTATCTGTTTGGCCCAAAATTGTTTGGGTCAAAAATGGGTTCACAGCTACAGGATGGTATTCCTTTTGGTCAAAGAAAAGATTTAGTGAAAGTGTCATGAAATGCTTGAGAAGCCTTGGTTTATATTATCTTGATTGAAGGAAGGCAGAGACTGTTACACAAGATTTTCATTTTGGGACCTTGCAGTAGCAAAGGAACCTATGTAGTCAGGTTGGCGTGTGTGTGTGTGTATGTGTGTGTGCGTGTGTGTGTGTGACACTTGCTTCGGTACGCTCTAACTCAACAAGGGAAGGTTGGATGGAACTTGGATTTGGTACATAGATTCGTCATAGGGAGAAGGTGTGCCCTATCGTTTTTGGTGGAGGTCAAAGGTCATTTGGAGTCACCAGAGGTCAAAAACTAAAAACCTTCTCAACAGGATATTTCTAGTTAGGAAACTTGGATAGATGTCATACTTGGTGTGTGGATGTGTTATGGTGTAAGGATGAAATTGGATATGTTCTGTGAAGGTCAAGGGGTCGTCTGAGGTCACCAGGGGTCAAACACCGAAAAATGTTTTAACACAGTATTTTAAGGTAGAAAGGACAGATTTCAAAGCAATCTGTGTTTGGTTAAGGTCAAAGGTCATCAAGGTCACTGGAGGTCAACTGCTGGAAATGTTATTTAGAAAATCTTGTAAGCTAGATAAAGATAGTTTCAATAGATTTTTTATCTCATCTGGTTTTGCATGCTTACACACCCAAACACCTTAGAAATTTGTCCTTTATGTTCGTTCAGTAATGATTCCTTTGGGTTGTATACATATTTTGGATCATTCAAAGTTTTAAGAGGGCAATAACTGAAATCTGTAGATTTCACTGAGCACAGGTCACTCTGCATTAAACTGGTGTCTCTGCCAGTGGAAGCAATGCATGGATTCTACAATATGTCTCTTTAATACTGCTGTGCTCTGTGGGGTAACCTTATCCTCATTCTATTATCACACTTCATTAATCACTTGCTTCTGCTTGACTGCTGAATAAACCCTGTTTTCTGTGTAGAGGTAGCAAACAGGACAAGTGGTAGATTGTTTTAAAGTAACAGCATGTTTTGTTTGAGAGCAGGTAAAAATAACTTGTGAGAGAAATACAAGGGGTGTTTTTCATTCTCTGACCACATTGTGTATCATTTATTGGTGATAATATCAAATTTGATTACAAGGATAAATACATATGGAAATGAGGTAGTGTTTTTGAAGGATCACCAAGCATTACAAAAGTTGAATGTTAGTCTGGCCACAGAAATTTAATCTTTGATTTCATGTAAAATTAGTACTAAAATACTCCTTGTGAAGATGTTACAAACATTGAGTATGAACTTTTGCTTAGCTCTATTTCACAGACTGGTTGTACAGTTCTCATAATATCTAGCAAGGAACCACAGTGCCCATTGGGCTCGTTTCCTTCCTCCTAGTTTGGAATGGAAGTTTCTTGAAAAAAAAAAAAACAAGTCCATTCTTTCTTTTTTTTTTAGAATTGTGGAAATTCTTTTACACAAATGTTAAAACTTGAAAATTTGGTTGTGTGTAAAATTTTGTTTTGAAAATTAAAATAAATATTAAAATAAATAGCATTTCTTTAATGATGCTTCAAAGAATACTCAATAGAAGTGTGTAAATGTTTGAAAAATAGGAAATGTTCATGCCTTGCCTACCGACCACTTTAAATGCACTGGTAAAGCAAGCTAGTTTAATGCAAAATGCTGTTAAAGGTCACAAGCAGTCCCCCAAACCTATTTTGAACAGCAAAATATCACGATTTTCTTCTAATTTTCCTTCAAAGTGTTTTTCATTCTATTTCATGACTTCATGTTTTCACATGACTCTCAACAGCCAATCATGAAACAGGTCAGTATATACACTCCTCTGCAAATTGGGGTGACTGCTCTTGCCCTAGTAGTAGCTTCCAGGATTGTTAATTCTCAGGAAAGGGGACCAGTGGAAGGTCAAATATACTTCACATAGAGGCAAAGGTTATTTTTTGTTTTTGTTGGGACAAAATACTTCCCATAGGCCTGTGCGATTCCAGTCCCCCCCCCCCCCCCCCCCCATCAGGTTTGTCTATAATATGCCTTAGAGTATAAGTAAGTAGAAGAACTGGTGCATTAGATGCAAGCTTATGATATTGTAGGCAAGAATTACATACTGTATGCCAACCTGCAGAATACTTTGCCTTTTATGTTCCAGAGGTGGGTGCTGTGCAGGGTGGCGTGTACAGCGAGGGTTATGAGGGTGTAACTTACACAATTGTGAATTGTTTTAGTTGTGCAATAATCTATAGTGATGCATGAATTTTGCAGTAAAGCTGCATATGTAATAATATACTAATATAAAGTATAAAACAAACATATGGTTAAGTTGGCTCACTGGACAGACTTATTTTGGACTTTGTACTTATCTTTCCTACCTTCCCATCTTTGCCTCAGTATGATGCTTTAAGCCCATGTTCTTAAATGAAGTATAGAGGCTCATTTGTAATGTTTCAGTAAATTTTGATGAATGAAGTCCGAAATTATATTTCAAGTTTTGTTTTTTTTGTTTTATTCACAGGTTATTTTACATATGATTTACTGGATCTATTGTACTATAAAGGCTTCCAATCATCCTGGTCTCTCGTCTTACATCATGTAGTAGTAAGTAAAGCAAACTAAGAATTTTATGGAGGTATTGGTAGGAAATTTGTGACAGGCAGTGATGCTGATATTGATGGTGAGCACTGGGTGGAAATTTTGAGAGCTGGGTAGCACTGCTCAGTGCCGCCCAGCGTGGGGACAACCCTGGTCACATGACTCTCAAAAGTCAATTTTGAAGTAGAATAGTCTACTTCAATAATCTTAATTGGCCAGTGAGCCACAACTGGAAAAAAGGCTGTGGTCGGCTCGACTTGGACCAATAGTCTATACTAATCAATCTGAATTTGGGTGAATGCATTTTAATAGCAATGATAATGTCTTAAACAGGAATCTCACTAGAGGATTCTGTGTGGTAGCTGAATCGCTTTATTGTTGCAGTGTGAAAAAACCCTGGCGTGTGGGTTGTTGCTATATCCTTTCAAAAGTTCATTTACCATCACACATAGGGCTCAACTTAACTGCTATCCCGTTGGCTCAACTTAGCTGGTATCCCATTGGCCCAAGACCAGTGGTTTTGGGGTTAGGATGGTTGAATACTGTATACAACTGGTCCTTTGAGCCAGTAAAATTTTGGTTGTTGAAAAGTTATAAAGTTTTCTGAAATTGCCTCAAAATTAACTCTGTGAGAATAATTGTATATTATTATGGGTATTTTCAAACTTAATACCTGACCATCAGCAAGTTTCAAACATTTTTGGGAAAAAAATTGTTCAATTTTGCAAAGAGCAGTAAAATATTGGTAGGGATAGTAAGTAGGGAACTTACTGGCCAGTGGACTTTTCCCTCTTAAATCAAGCCCTGATGCAGTAGCTGCAAGTACAGCAACACAACTGGAGGAGAAGCAATTCCTCAGAAAGTTTTGTTTGCAATACTAGTGAGGGTTTCAGACTGATGAATGCCTAGTTTTCATCAAATGACTAGATAAAACTTGCATGTTACATTGCAATATTTCATTTCTATTAAGATGAATTGTGTGTGGGCCAATAATCTGACAATTTGCTTTTAATGCTGTAGCACTGGTCAAGCAAGCATCAGTGCTGGCTACAGCCTGCCATCGTGACTCTAGAACCCTGGTGGTGACCCAGCTTCAGTGTTGTAGTGTGAGTACGGGAACATGAGTACCAGTATGGGTATGGGTATCAGGTCATGAGTACAGGTATGGTTACCAGGTTATAAGTACGGGTACAGGTACCAGGTTATGAGTATGGGTACCGGTACGAGTACGGAATCTTGTACTTGAGTACGGGTACTACAACACTGCCCAGCTTACATGTGTCTTATTCATAGAGCTTACTTAAAGGGACTCGTTCAGTTGATATTGATAACTTAGTAAGTGTTTAAGGGGCACCATCACATGACAATGCCTATAGTTAGCATAAGAAATCAAGTTTCATAGGCAATAGTTATGACTCATTCAGCTCATTCAAACAATGTAGAGTACCAAAGCTTACATGACACACCATGAATTGTACTGAGAGTGTTTTAAAATACACATTGAGCCTTTCTATACTCACCCTGAAGCAATAAAATGAGGTCATATCTGGATGAGGATGAATTGTGTGAGGGGCTAAAGTAAGAAGGTTAGGAGAATTGGTACTGTTTGGGGTGAGAGAACTGGGCATTTAATTCTTCCTGAAATCAGAATGCAATTTTTTTAAAAAATTATTGCCTCAATTTGAGCTTGGAAGTACTTCCATGATCTGAGTATGCAGACTTGCAGCACGTTGCAGAACATTTTAGTGCACCCTCCATAGGAGATGAGCGCATTTTATTGCAAGAGGTTTCAACACATGCAGACAGATAATTTGTGTACTGGGGGATAAATTTGGCCTGCTCACAAAGTATGCATCTTACAGTATGCTCTCTGACAAATTCTATGTAATGGATTCCATTGGCCACCATTGTTTGCTTACAAAATAATGTTACGTGATGTCAATACATGTTGCTTCAGGACAGAGTGAAATAATGCCAAATAATGCTCAACAGAAAACTGAAAAATTTATGATTAGATCCCCTTTTGAATGTCTATGCTAATTAACCTTTGCCATGAAACTGTCCAGTGAATGGCCAGTCTGGGAACTTACTGATGTTCTAAGGGTTAATTCAGTGGTCACAAGGTTTGGTGTTCCCTGTTCTGGTATTATTTCAGTGATTTTTTGTTTATTATTAGGTTTGGGTGTTCCAAGAAATTATCATATTTGTAAGATTGGGGAACAATGAAGCATAGGAACATTGTGTACCCTGGGAAGAGTGACATAGCCTTGCCAGTCATAGGACAGGCAATACTTTGAACCATTGCATCTTACAACATTGTCTACTTCTGAAAATATACCCAATGAGGCTACCCTACTCTAGTACTAATTATGGAGGCCTCTTGTGGTAAGAGCATGATGTGCAGTTGGAAGGTCTAGAATGCAACTCCTTTCTGGGTCATACCAAAAACTTTAAAAATGGAAGCTGCTGCCACTGTGCTTGGTGCTCACAATAAACAATGGAGTAGGGAGCTAGTATAAGCCAGTGAGCCACAACTGGAAAGAAAGGTTGCGATCTTCCTGACTAAAACCAAGCTGAGCTGTAAAACTCCTAATCAACTCTATCAAGTAACATTACTAATTCTTGCCCATTGCTTTTGGTTTCTTGGGTGCTTACCTCTTAGTCTCTTTTTATTTTTAAGTTTGTGTTTGGGTTTATTTTTCGGGGGCCCGCTGAATGAATTTTGCATTACGGGATATTAGCCTTTAAGGAGATCCGTCATGGCTACCACAGTTTTTAGGGAAAAAATGCGGTTCCCAATTATAGTACCCAACCACTGGTTCATTACTCCTAGTAGCTGCTTCAGTGAGCAGCAGATTTGATTAACATTCTGATACAATGGAAGCCCAACAACTTTGGGGTTCAAATAACAACTTGCAACAAATCCTGAAATAAGTGCTGGCAAAAAGGGAATCAAATTACTTAAAGTGCACTGAAAGGCTACATCCCCTTCCAGCTTATTCTGAGATGAAGTGCTCTCAAATGTCAACCTTCATGGTCATTTTCAAATGCTTAAATGGGCATATAATTAGTACTGAGAACAGTTCCTGACGAGATTGTTCTAAGGGTATTTTTTCGGACATGGAAGGGGTCTGGTGGCTTATCACCAAAGCCGCCACATATGTTCAAGTATGTATAAGCAATTTAAGGTTGCCCTAAATCCAAAATGCAAAATGTTGTTTTTTTAGTGTTGGTTGTATATATATTTTTTTTTATTTATTTATTTTAATTGCTTTCGTGCTTTAATAAAGTTGTTTTTATCGTACTATTGGTTAGCCTGCAACAAATATGTCATATGAGTACAGTGGATATTCAACTATGAATTGTTGGCTGACACAAGTTGTTAAAACATCCTAAGAATTGGATCGATACAGCCAGCTACAAAAGTAAATATGATAGGTAGGAATATCTTGACCCTTGGTTACAAGGACTTTGATCAATTAAGAAGTGAATTGGTAGGTCTTCAGTTACAAACAATTCATTGACAGTAGATACTGTAGTATTGGGATGTAAACAGATCAGTTGTATGTTGTATAGTATGGTAGTATATGCTGTAGTAGTATAAGTTCAAGAATATGCATGCCTAGCTGGTGACCAGCAGCTCTTCTCAACTGGTGGGGCGTGAAATTTGGCATAAGATAAAAATATAAAGAAAAGTGGAACAAAATAGAAAAAAACAAAGTGATGCTATGTTTGACATTGATTCGTACCTGTACGTGCAATCATGTCCCTTTGGTTGAAATCGGTCATCAGCAGAGCTAGAGAGTGCATACCTTACATTTGAAAGTGTGTCATGCTGCAATTATAAGTACCTGGAATAAATTTTGCTTATTTTTGTGTCATGCATACAGTAGCAACCTCTTTCTCATAAACCTTTTGTAAGGTAAATGAGCCTCAGTAAAATTTTGAGACTCAAAGAGGTCCTCAAGGTCAAAACAGTTCAAAAGTGAATGGTATACGGTCCTATATCTGTAATACTGCTATAGCTTCAAGTTCAGTTTGATGTAATGAATGGGAAGAGTTCAGATTTGGTTTGTGTGGGAGGGGGTTCTGATCCAACAGGGAGAGGTTGCCAACATAATTACCACTTAAGAAAAGAAGTATTCAAAATCAGATGACTCTTAACTTACAGTTTCGTATTTCCTCCCACAAGCAATTAAAGTGTGGTATAGCATAATTCAAGGAGATGAACCTCTAGGTGACATAAGTTTTCTAGTTTAGTGCCTGTAGCAAAGTGGAATGTGGGTGGAAGTCAGTAGGTGTCGTAGTGGCATTAACGCGTTTGAGACAATTTTGATTTGGAGCAGGCCGGAGCTTCCCAAACCTCTGTGTCACTTTAGACAATTTTTGCCTGCATTTTTTAATGTGTTGGGAGGAACTTCTGTGAATTTTTTTTATTCGTGCAAATTTTCCTGAATTTTTGGTGTTGTTCAAAACTTGGGGGTGGGTGGGCACGGTGGTGGTCACAAAGCCTTATGCCCTCCTTTTCGTATGCCAGTTGGTAGAAGAAGTGCAGAAGGTATAATCAAGGGCTTTAATTGTCATTTTACCCCTGTTTATACTTTTGTCACTATCCCATGAAGTTGGCAAATTGTTATTCCAGTCTACATTGCAGAACTAAATTGTGCTTAAGTGATACATCTTAAGTGATGTTATCATTTGGAATCATTGTAGATTTTTGTCTCTATAGACGAATCCGAACAGAAAGTGATGGTCTGATTTCAGTCGGCCATAAATGGGGTCCATCACCTTTTAATCTTTCAATTTCCTTGCTTACCTCTATCATGGATGGTTGTACACTACATTGTATCTTAATTTCTTCAATTTCACTGAATATGAGGGTTTGAACCTCATGTAGACAATATTTAAAGGCAATTCAAGGCTGATGGACCCTACTGATGGCTGCACACAGTCACTAAAAACAACCGCTTATGGGATTTGTCTATAGCAATATCTATGTGACCTTTTTGGAATATTATAATGGTTCCAGTGTTAAATATTTTATTTGAAGGAAAATGCACTACCCTATTTCAAGAACAGCTCTTGAGAATCATGTGACAATCCATGTTGTATTCAAGAATGTCCAGAGATTCTCCAGCCTCCAGGGGTCTACTTGATGACCTTGAGTACAACTGACAACTTTCCTCTTTGATGGTGAAAGTGGTACGAAGTAACTGTCTCTATGCAAAATAACTGTGTGGTTATCATCTTGAATAATAATAATACATTGAACTTACATAGCGCCAAATCAGGAACAAAAGTGTAGCTGCTCTAGGGGCTGGACAAAAAATAAAATCAAACAACAATTTCATTTCAATCAAAGGAGCAAGCAAAATATGAGTCTTGAGGCTACGCTTAAATGCATGTAGTAAAAATTAGTACAAACCGAATATGGTTGGGTAACTGATTCCACAAGTAGGGAGCAGCATATGCAAAGCAGCTGTAACCATATGATTTCAGCATTGGATTTGGAAGAGCTAGGAAAGCCTTCCCAGAGGAACGAAGAACAAGAGCAGGAGTATAAGGACACAGAAGTCCAGAGATATAAACAGGCTGTCTTAAATGCTGAGCACCAAAAGTACAGTAAGCAGCAGTATTTTAAATTTGGTTCTCTCACTAATGCAAGGTGTAAGTCTTGAAATATAATTCGGACTGTCCGTTCTCCAAAATTGTAAACATGCACTGTCCCATAGGTTAAGGGTATATTATTAGGTTTGATGTATGTAGGCTCGTAGCCAGGATTAATTGTGTCATGGTGGGGGGGTTTGTGTCATGGGGGGTGTTTGGGGCACGCCATGAGGGAAAGTCTAAGGAAAAAGAGAGAAAGCTGCTATTTTATGTGTTTTTGGCATTTTAAGGTTGGGTTATGGGGGTTTTTAAACCCCCAAACCTCTCCTAATCCCCCCCCCCCCTTCCCGTGGCAAAGCCACGGGATGTATGGGTGTATGCATGTATGTAACAAATGTGTGTTGTATAATAAATATTACTCACCAACAAACTTGTTATGTCACTGAGCGAGCATGGTATTTTTACCACTTAAGAATTAACTGTACATACTGTCAGATATGTCCAGGACCAACCTTTGGTTCACTAGAGCTAATAAAAAGAGAGATGTAATTATATCAGTTATGTTTACATTGTTTTACATAAGGTAAAAAGTATTTGTCAGGGAGTGTTTGTTTTTGATAAGTGCTAAGATGTAAGATTAAGATATTGATTTTATTGCCACTGCAAGTTTGACTAATAATTTTGTTACTCAACTTTTCTCCCTGTGGAATGTATCATAAAATCCAACTAGTGCTCTGATGTACATGTATGGGTTACATAATCGCTTGACCTTACTGTATGAAATTTTCACATGCATGGGCGTTAGATAAATAAAACCAGCAGTTAAAATTATAACGTTATAAAATCATTTTATGGGTTTATATGCAGGACTTGAGCAGGTGTGTCACTCATTACACTCCTTAGGAGTGTGGTAAGTGTGCCGTTTTATTTAACTTCATTCATAGATTTTATATGAGTTCACATTCTTTACCTCTACAGTCCTGGAAAAAAATTACTGGGACACTTATAGACCTGCCATATATTTTTAGCATGTTTTCCTCTCCAATGTTCAGAAAAAGCACAGTGCTCTGTACAGTAGCTGCCAAACAGGCAACTTTTATTCACCCTCGAAATCAATGTTGAGGGGGGGGGAAGGGGAGATTTGTCCCTAATAATCTTTTCCAGGATTTTCAATACGCAAATGACTGCACTCCTCACAGTGACTTGGGCATGTGGTGGTGTGTGATCACACTCACATGTCTCAAATTTTAAGACCTGCATATACAGGCATATGAAGCAGGAAGACAAAGGAAGACAGCTGGGGAAATGCTCTCTCACCCCCAGAAAAGTTGTTCAAACCTAAAAAGAAGGAAAAATTTGTAGAACCGGGGTAAAAATTCTTTGGATTACAGCCAAGTCTAAGGTACAGTATATGAGCAAAAAGTTCTACCCCAATCTCCCCTTCCGACATAAACCCATATGGATAAGTTTTCTTTCCAGCTTTTTCTAATTCTGCAATGACAGATCCATGTAGTTCTAATGCCCCAGATTCTATAAGGCCTTTAAAGGGCCAAAACCTCTCACCCCAAACTACAGTTTTGGTATGGGGGTACCAAAATTCTCAATTGGCTCAGCTCTTTGATTGACAGCTAATTCAAACAATGCAGAGTACTAATGCATATATTTCATAAATGAACAGTACTGAGAGTGTTTTGATTATATAAATTGAGTTTTTCTTTACTCACCTTGAAGCAATAAACTGAGATTGTAACTGGATGAGCATGAATTCTAGACACTTGTGGGAGGGGCTTAAGTAAGAAGGTTAGGAGAATTGGTACTGTTTGGGGTGAGAGAACTGGGTCTGTAAAAGTCATTTACTTTTCACACATACAGTAACTCTGAATCAGTTTCAGACTGTAGGCCCACAATTAGACCCTAGTTAGATTTTGTTCTAGTTAATGTTTAGAATTTGTGATTTAATTTGATTTATCCCAAATGAGCTTCATCCTGTAAGAGTTGCTTTATTTTTTGCAAAAGGAACAAGAACATATTGTTGTTCAAATGGAATGACAGGTTATATTAAAATTACTGCACACATACAAGGATCAAGATTGTAAGTTTTCTGTAACAATTAAGACACCCTTGGTAGCTAATCTATCTAGTCTACTGCCATATTGCTCCAGAACTGTGTTGAGGTACATTATATCCAGTTCATTAATTAAATTATACTTTTTGTGGTTAAATTGCTGAAGAAATTGATTTGGACAATGGATATGTATATGCTTCTTTTAGATAGTCCTGTAAGTGTTATAACGGTGGAAATCTAAAAAGCAATTAAGTGGTATGGGATCTAGAATGGATAGACAGGGAGGGGGCAGCTTGAGGGGAAATATATTCACTAGATTCTGTTGAAATTCCCATTTGGTGTACACTCCTGCCCATTATTTCCACACAAATCTCTAACTACACTGATCACATCACTACTATAAGTTGTTAAATATTTGTAAATGTGAGTCATGTGTGAGTTATTTTTAAGTTAGATGAATTTTTTTGCTCAGTTTCTAACCGAATGGTTTACATAGGCTCAAGGTGCAGTACATTAAAGTATGACGAAGAATTGAAGAGTTTCCTGGTTAGAACTTCATTTTTTTTAAATATCATTTATCTATGAAATATCATTGTCACACCTTCTTACGGTAGTACTCAGTACTTGAAATGTTTCCCGCCCTAGTTATGCATTTACCCAATGAAATCAAATTTTGTTATTGTTTAAACAGATTGTTTTTATTGTATACACAGCGTGCTGAGAATCAATTGTTTCACATTTAAAAAGTAATTGAATTCTTCTAGCTGAAGTTAAGTTTGACTTTGTCATCTTGCTGACCTGTGTGACAAATGATTTTACCGAGTAACCTTTGAGATAAAAATTTGGTTGTCTTTGTGGTGTAAAGGTAAATGAGATTGATGTATTGTGGAAAGTTAAAGGCCTAATACTCTCACTTTAAACTACAATTTTTGTAGTAGTCCACAAAAAAATCTCACTTGGCACGGATCTTTGATTGACAGCAAGTTCAGAAAATGAAGAGTACTTAAGCTTCACATTACACAACGTGTACTGTAGTAACAGTAATTTGATTATACTTCAGGGTCTTGAATGCTCACCCTGAAGCAATAAATTGAGATTGTGTTTGGATGAGGGTGAAATGTAGACAATTTTCAAAGGGACTTAAGTAGATTAGGAGAATTGAGGCCTGTTTTGGATGAGAGAGTTTTTATTATGTGTAGGTTCACCTGCAAAAATGTGAACTGGAATTAATGTCAAGTTGAACAAAACAGCTTACCTACCACACTCCTTAATTTCCTGAGGAGTGTATTTTTTATCACACATGGAGAATCTAAGACTCAGTTCTGGATGCAGATACATGTCTCTTCATAAAAAAGGTGTATAGAGTGCTGTCACACTTGGTCTTAATCTTGGGCTCAGATCTGTATCTGATCCACCCCTTAAGATCAAATTTATATTGTGAATGAAGCTCCTGAATAATTAGGATCAAATCCAGAGAATTTGATCCACCTATGGGGGCAGATCAGATTCATTAGGAGAAATCAAAAATTGTGGAAAAGAGCTTAGGGGATTAGAGAAACCTAAGATCAAAATGACCCAAGATACAGCATCCATTTTCTTCCACATGAATTACTCCACCAGGCACAGAGCAAACATTGCTGCCTGAGGGTTCATTATGTTCCTGTTTGTTGAAAGCTTGATCAGGGCTTTAATTCACCACATGGGATCAACTGTGAAAGCAGAGTCATTAATCTCAAGGGGATAATCTGACCCAGATCTGATTGTCCGGATCAGAAATTCTCAAGTGTGAAGGTGGCCTTAAAGGGACAAACCTCTCACCCCAAACTACAATTTAGGAACCCGGGTACCCAAATTCTCAATTGGCTCAGCTCTTTGATTGACATCTAATTCAAACAATGCAGAGTGCGAAAGCTTATATTACGCAGCATGAACTGTATTGAGAGTGTTTTGATTATGCACATTGAGCTTTTTTATACTCACACTGAAGCAATTAACTGAGATTGTGTCTGGATGAGGATGAATTTCAGACAATTGTGGGAGAGGCTTCAGTAAGAAGGTTAGGAGAATTGGTGCTGTTTGGGGTGAGAGAACTGGGCCTTTAAAGGTCAAGAGCAGTCCCTCCAACTTGAAGTAGTGCAGTAGACTGTCCTCAGTGTTTCATGGTGGCTGTCAAGGTTAATGTGACAGTATTTGTCTAAAATGTGAAATTTACTCAGTGTCTCTGCTTGGTTCACCTTGAAAATGCATTAGAACCAGAATTACCCAACACTTTTGATGCAGGTCACACTTACATAGACTTACCATACATAGTAGAAAATGTCATTGAGTCTCTCAAAGTCATCGATAGCTGATCGCGACCCTGGATTGAAATAGGAAACTGTGATGTTTTTGTTTTCTTTTTTGTCAGAACTTATCAATGGAAAAATTTGTCTTCATTCTTTATACTTAGCAGCCTCTATTCTTTACTTAGTTTGTGTATTCAATCATATCTTATCTTCCTTGTATAAGGGGTGTAAATACTATGGGTGAACATGAAGTTGAGTATTGATTGATGTAAATATTGTATGATTAATCTAAAGTAAATACAAAGAGTGGGTTTCATAACAGAGTTAATTATCAATAATGATAGCTTAGCAAATATGCACTGTAACCAGTAGGTTGAGTATTGTCTGTTCAAATTGCATAAATGTGTTAACTGTTCTTCACCATGTTTCACAACTAAGTATGCATGATGCAAAGCTGCTTAAGACTGAAGTAGACGAATCCGGACAGATTTTGCTGGTCTGATTTTATTCGTTCATTACTGGCTCCATCACCTTTAATCTTTAAATTTCCTTCCGTACATGTTGTACCATGAAGTGTCTTGATTTTCTCAACTTCAATGAATATGAGGGTTTGAAATTCACGTAGGCAATAAATAAAGGCTGATGGACCCCACTAATGGCTGCCTACAGTCACTACTGAAAAACGAGTGCTAATCGGATTCATCTATAGCAGCAAATTAATTTTCCCAATTTATTTTGCTCTCTTACATTGTAGATTCTTCAAGCCTCTCATTACCAGGGACCTTTATATTAGTATTCCCAGGGAAACACTTTTGTAGACTTCACCTGGTACAGCCTAATGTTCAATATTTCATAACGTCTCTGGCAGAATTTCATGCTGGCACTATAATACTTCTACATCATATGTAATTACATTGATAATAATTACTGTATATGCTACCATAGCTGAATTTCAATTGTATGAAAATCATACAGTTTTTTTTCTACAGGATGTTCTAGGTGCTGTATTAAAGTTAATTATTCACAATGGCTGAACATTTTTAGCTTCACCTCAATTCCCAGAGGCCATACAAACAGTGCTGCCATATTGTGGTATTCATTGTTACATAATTTTTTTAACTTTGTTAATGCCACCCTCCTGAAGTGTACACAAAGATATACAGTACATGTACAGTAGCATGCAATTTGTTGGCATTTTCCAATTGAAGTTTGCATAATTGCCTCCCAAAAAGCAGTTTGAAGAGCAATCACTTAAAGGGCAGGAGCAGTCATCCCAAATTGAAGAAGTGTAGTAGACTGTCCAGTTTCATGATTGGCTGTTGGGAGTCATGTGACAATGTTTTTTCTCTTCAAATGTGAAATTTACCAGAAATAACTGCTTGCTTTACCTTGAAAATGCAATCGTAAAGTCATAAAATGTAATGAAAGATACTTTGAAGAGATGTAAGTTGAAAATTGTGTTATTTAGCATTTTGTTCAAAATAAGTTTGGGGGGACTGCTCTTAACCTTTAAATGTCTAGAGCAGTCACTCCAAACTTTTTTTGAAGCAACATCAAAACCTAACAATCTGCTTTGCCTTCCTTACTCCCGAATTAAAGGAAATGCCCATAAGCCAGAATTTTGAAAAACTCAACATTAACTGATCCTCTTACTGTGCATCTCAACTTCCTGGCAGACATGAACTTCATCTTTACTCCTGAAAACTTGTATTGCTAAAAGTGACCCATAGATGACACACTGTAAAGCTCTGCCAGACCAACAGGACTTCCCCCAACAAATCAATAAGGTGGTAATCCTTGTTCCCCACGTTGAAAATGGCAGATGGGTAAGAGTAGGTAATGGGGAATACTGCCATCAGTGGCGTGGCCATGGGGTGGTGGGTGGGTGGTGGATGGGAGGTTAAAAACCCCCATGACACAACCTTGCAAGGCAAAAAACACCGTAAGTAGCGGCTCATTAGGCATATGCTACCTCTATGCAGTCTGGTCACTGTTTGTATTTACACAATTCATCACGCTTCAGTGGCAGCACAACAGGCCTTCATATTTCCAAAGAGATAAGCGTATTGTCCTGGTCTGCTGAGGCAGCTCTGGTTGCAAACTTGGCTTGCACTGAATAAACAGCCACTGCCTTTATGAATGTTTTAAGTGGGACCCTTTGTTTACATAGTGCTGGACATGGCAACTACTATTGACAAAAAGCTGATAATAGGAAGTCGGGTTGACCTTGCTGTAACATCACTTTTTTAACAAAAAGTGGGGTGTCTGGTATAAATTGTATATAGGCAGCCTTATGCCTAATGTTTTTCTCTCTATCCTTAGACTTTTCCCCCACCAGCCCCCTCCCACCCCCCATGACACAATCCTGGCTATGCACCTGACTGCCGTGCTCCTATTTAAATCTGTAGTCTGTTCTGCTCTCTTTTCGAAGTACAGTACCTTTCATAATATTTTATGAATCATTAAACCATGAAGTTACTCCAAGTAAATTTCACATGTGAGGTCTAGAAGAACATTTGTAATATGATTCAGTTTCAGTTAGAGCCAATCATAAAACAGGACAGTGTACTATTTGATATTTCACATTGAGATGGCTGTGTATGAAGCATGTTCAAAATGTTGGCATACAAGTGTCCATGCAATGTAGATAAATGTCAATCTCTGCAGCATATATGCTCACATACAGCTTATTGTGGTGATATGTGTAGTATTGACCAATGGAAGCTGATTGAGTAATTAAGTTGTCTTACTGCAGTTCATTTTGATGGAGGAACATTTATATAAATTATGTGTCCAGGGGCAGCGTGGGGCAAAAGGGGCAAATGCCCCCCAGATTTTGGCCTTTTCTTCCCACTTGCCCCCTAATTAAGTTAGGTTAGTTAGGAGTTTGGTAACCCCCCCCCCCCCAAAAAAAATAGATAATTTACCTCTCAAGAGATTTCATTTTTGTTCCACAGATATGTTAAACCTCAGAACTTCCAGTGGCTTGGCCCCCTGGACACCCACCCCAGGAACAGGCTAAGTGTTCCCCCAATTTTGACATTCTGGCACCACCACTGCATATGTCCTATTTTTCTGTTTGCGCACCATGGCATCTCAAAAAGTAGCCTAACAGTGTATTTATGGGAACCCATATGGAGATTGTTTCATGTAAGATTTGTGATGCCTTCCGACATCAGGAATTAATTCTTAACCTATTATATATTTCACCCAAGTCCCCACCAAAAGCAAAGTTTGGTGGGCTAATCAAATTTCACCCAACTTCCTGCTTAACTCATTCAAGCATGCCTCAAGAAACCACACGCTTGATAAGAGAGAGCAAGTAGAAGATGTAAACAAAGGAGAAGATGTGCCACTGTTTGTGAGGTGTGAAAGGCCATGCTGTTTTGATGCCAATAAAAAGTTTATTTTCTAATCTAATCTCAGTTATTTATTGTCCAAGAGAGGTGTAAGTTTCCAAACCCACCACTGGAGGTCAATTATAATCACTTCAACGAGCTTCTGTTCCACTTAGGTTGCAAAATTGAGCAGGATTGTAATGAAAACTCCCCAGCATGCACTGCATGCTGTAGCTAAGGTTTTTTGAGGAGGATTAAATGACTATGAATGGGGTATTATTGTCTGTCAATCAACAATTGTGTAATGGGCAAGGAACAAAATCATGTATATATTTTTACCGTGACCAATTCCTCATGGTGAGCAGTAGGGCAGTAGGGTTTTAATGACCTTTGTTCACTGAAGCAAAAAGGTGTGGACAGAGGTTTTATAGGCAGGAAAATTCAAGATGTACACAATATTAGAGCTCATCTTCCATTATGACATCATTAAATGTATTGCTATGTATCCATTGCTTGCTTTCATACCATTGTAAGACAAACTTCTTTTTTTTCCTTGTCTTCCAGATCATGTTGAGCTTCAGTATTGCCCTGTGCACCCACAAGTATATAGGCTATGCCATATGTGCTCTGATCGGAGAAGTTAACAGTATATTCCTTCATGCTCGGCAATTGATGCTAATGATGAACTACTCAAAATCCTGCAGGACTTACCAGGTTAATGGCATCGTCAATATCATAACTTTCATCCTCTTTCGGTTTGGTGTGATATACCACATGTCCTGTTGGCTTTACAACCACACCCACCTGATACCTCCTGTACTGGTGGGCGTGGCGACATTTGGCCTTATCGCGATGTTCATCATCAACGTCGTGCTCTTTTACAGGTTAATACAGAGTGATTATTTGCAAGCGAAGAACGATAATACCAAGGGTAGTCAAGACATCCTTTCCAATTGATTGAATAACAAGAAAAGGGTCGACTGGCTTGGAGAAGACGTTAACAGATGTTTCTCTACTTGCCTTTGTTTTGATGTTGAATATGAATTCCACGGCTATGTACAAGGTTTTGCGATGCTGAGCAGGGATATCCAACATGTCACTTTAGCCTCTCAGTATATAAATTCAGGGTTTCTTTTGAAAGGGAATTAAATATTGGAATTTTTTTTGTAAGAATGTAGTAGTAGAAATTGAATTTACTTGATTTGAATAATTTAATGTTAAGTGAGTACTTATAACCATAGGCCTATTAACTATTTGCTAGTGATAATATGAAAGACATACATGAGCCTGAATGTGGACCCCAGACATTTGATACATTTAGGCAGAGGGTCACATGACCAATGGCATCACCACCTACTCTGATCAATTTATGATTGAGGCTAACCAATACACTGCTGGCTGGACCTCTGTCCTTTGCATACATGGCAAGATATTAGCCTTTTAGGAGATCAGTCATGGTTACCCCAGTTTTTAGGGAAAAACTGCAATCGGTTATGATATGCGATCATTGGTTCATTACTCCAATTAGCTGCTTCAATGAGCAGCAGTATTGATTACCATTCTAGTAACATAAAAGCCAACAACTTATGGGTTCAAGTAACAACGTACAACAAATTCTGAAGTAAGTGCTGACAATAAAGGAGATCAAATTACTTATGGCGCATTGAAGGGCTAGATCTCCTTATTATGAGATTAACTGTTTTCAAATGTCAACTTTAAGGGCTACAGTATTTTCAAATACTTGAATGGGCATGTAAATGGTTTTGATGACAGTTATTGACAATGTTGGGCAAAGGATATTTTATTGGGATGAACATGATAATAACCGTACCATTTCACACTAATTAAAACATGAGTGGAAGAACAAGACCATAGGTCGATAATTCTGTTCATTGAATGTTGTCTTCAAAGAAGAAGACATTGACGAAATGGGTCGTGGTGATGTCTTGTGTTTCAAAACCTGTACATTATGATAAGTACATTGTGGCTGATTTTACTATGCAAATTGAAAATGTCCCCCTGTAAGGGTCTTTACTTTGTTCTTCACTTGGTTGTGAAAAGAGTACAGTAAATACTATACTGGAAAGCTGATAATCATTTCCAAAACGTGTTAAGTTGAATTGGCGGAAATAAAAAAGCAAGTGATTATCTCTAATTAAGACCTGAAAAAAGTTTATGACTATATGTGGCTGATATTGTAGAATTTTAAAATGGGGCTCAGAAATGGAACATGTGAAGCTGAAATCTCCTGGAGTCTAAGAACTTTTAATTGTGGAGCATTGAAATGCGAATAAATGGAGAGGTGTGGAACAATGGAACATAAGGGGTGTACACATTCATTCAACATGATGTGTAGACCCCCTTAAATCTCCTTTGGTTCACGAAAGTGAAAACTGGAGTGAACAAGACTAGATCAGAAGTTGCTGGACCATGTTCATTTGCTTATTGTCCTACAAAAGAAAAAATAAGGACATATTATTGCTACCACTTACTATATTGTCAAAGTTGATGCTTAAATGTAAAATATCAGTTACTTAGTGCACATTGCACATCAAGAACATAATCATTTTAATACAAACAGTACATCCTTTTCAATCTGGCTTTTTTTTACATGCCATGAAATGACTTCTCACAGATTAATTCCTACACTTCTAAATTCCTGATGCCTGGAACTTTGATTGGGTATTTAGAAGAGTTCACAACTGCAGGTTGCGGCAGAGAGGCTTATCTTGCTCGTGTGCACAAGCTGCATTGTCATGCACTTGACAGGATCAATGTTTGATGTATTCAGAGGAAAATTTAGCAACTTCGGCTACAGAGAAGAAAAGTAGTGACAAAATGAGAGTACAGTTACTGATCAGAGGACTCAGAAAATTAAAACTGCAATATTGCACAATTCTGCAGAAATCTGTGATGGGGTTATCTTGATGTACTTTAACTCTGCTTTTTATCTGTACGCCGTTAGAAACTCTCTCAACCTTGATACTTCCCTTTTCGTTGTCATAGTTACCACATGGATGCTGTAATTTCAATATTATCTACAGGTCGAGTACAAACCACTATGCATGTTTCTAATTTCTTCGAAATTAGTTCTTCTCATAAGAAATGGTATTTTTATGAAACCGTTTTCTAGTAGTTTGGGTAGAGATGCCCGGATATAAAGTCTGGACATCGCTAATCTCAGGTAAAAAATGCCTTGTGGTAAATGCTGTATATTCGTAACACAATGTGTCATGTATGGTCAATATTTATTGTCATATAAATATTTTTATAGTTCTTTGTGGAGGTTTATTCCATCGTACGACACCTTTTGTACGTGAGACTGTTGTGAATACTTCCAAGTTCCTTAAGAATTGGTCAATTGCCAAAGCTTGAGAAACAAGAACAATTGCAAGTTAATACATGTATACCTGTCAGAAAGTAGGATTGTAGGGGGGTCCTTTGTGGAGGGTTTTGCACTATCATGGCTGATAGTAGTCAAGAAGGGATTAAATGGAAAGTACATTCATTATGAAAGTATGATAATTTTTTTTTCACTATGTACTGTTGTGGAATTGCACAGCACAATTTCCTTTGAGAGTAACTTTTAGTCCGAAAAATGAGCAAGGAGAGAATGCTTTTGCGCAACTTAGTTAAAGCACAGCTTCGGCATGATGTCATTTACTTTAAGGAGTGAAAACTTTATCAAACTGAAAATTAGTCTTTAAAATCATACATTGTGTAAATGTGTTACTGTGGATGAGACATTGTCTTTCTCAAGGGGGTGAGGGTATGAGGGAAGGGGCAAGCTTAAGAATTGAATGAGAGGAATCTAATATTCCAAAGGCATTGATCACAAGGATATAAAGTGGGGGGGGGGGCAGTACTTTGCTCTGTGAAATGAGATGCGTATATATATATATATATTTCAATGATTGTAAAATCTTTCTGATATTGTCCATTTTATGTTAACTATCAGTTGGTATAATTTGATTTGTCAGTGAAAAGTTTTTTTTATTTATTTTTTTGACTTTCTTATTTTGCACCTTTCACCAAATATTTACTTGTAGATTAGATTTAGAAGTGATGTTGTCTTGGACGGTCAATCATACAGGCATTGGCAATGTGGGGTTTATTAAAAAAAAAATCCCATGAATAATTTTACATGTTAGATGTTACAATTGTCTATCTCCTATCTGCCCCCTCCCAATGTTCTCTGGTCATCACAGATCACTGCCTTTGTTTATGATGTATATCTAATTTATCACTGAATATTTTCTTTTTCATCACACGTATGCAGCTGCATGGTATATATGTAAAACTGTTGCAATGCTTGCTATTCTTGAAATTGTACCTTAACTTTTGTTTCATATTTCATTGCTTTTAATTTTGATTCAAAATGTGTTTTGGCATTTAAGCATGGTAGATTCAGGCATTATATTGGCTTAATTGTGAGGACATCAGTAACTGTGAATCTAGGGGATACCCATTAATCCAAGGGTTAAGTTCACTAAGCTAAAGGTCAGCTTAGCCAAAGTTCTACTTCCATTTAGTGCAAGGGTCAAAGACTTCCTACATACAATGAGAAATTCAATTCAGAAGGATGAAGATAAGAACTTTGATCATATTTAGGGCTGAGGGTGAAATTTTAAGGTTTGATCTTTGATTTAATGCACCCTGCCCATATGTCTCATTGATTATTCATTAAGTTGGTCATTTAAAATAAACCTAACCCTTTCATATGAATAAGAACTTTGTAGGCCTACATCAATCTTACTACAGCATCACTTTTGAACTGATCGTTGGAAACAAAAATTCCATTGACAAAAGATTAACCTCTATAGTACCTAATCTACCATGATGCCAAAAAAATACACTCTGTACTTGTTTTTCTTTTTTTCTTTTTTGTATTGTTTTTTGTATTGTTTTTTGTATTGTCTGTATATTGTTGTCACTTGTATTCATATCTAAATGTAAGAATAATAGGAATTGGTTATTGATAACTTTGTCACCTGACACTCCTGTATAAATCAATAGCGTGTTTGATTACTCGCTCGAGTTAACTCGTGTCTGGCATGACTACGTTCGATTAGCCGATGACATCAGTGTTCGCGCTTACTCGCGCCAGGCCCAAGTGAGCGACCCTTCGAGTTGGTTACTTAGGTAAATATCCCATCGTGCTTTGGGAAAACATGGCAGCTAAACAAACAACATGCATTCGTGAACAATTTCTGAGCATGTAAATACAGTGGGGTAAACATGAAACTTCTGACTTGTGAAAAGTAGTTGATGTCAGAATTAGTGAAGTCACTCAAGTGTTATTTCTTGAGAATTTTCTAAATGAGCATTGTTTCGAGTCTACGTTCATCGTACAAGTGAACCACATGTAATACGTACGTACCAGAGTTCGCTCTGCCATCCAGCTACGGGCTCTGTCATTGGCTATTGTGAACCAACTTCTCCAATAATTACCGTGAAATGTTCGTTTATTTCACCCAACTGCGCATGACCATTGTAGCCCTAGCTGCAGGCTCGAGTAAGTCAAGGGAAGCAAATCAAACACGCTACAAATGTAATAGATGTGAGGCATGGATTGAGCTATTTTGAAAAAGGGGGAGGGGATGGAAACATTCTTGAAAGGTGCCATTATTCTAATTTTCACTAAGTTGTTATTGTTGATGTGTCAAAATCAAGGCCTGACACTGTGAAATCATTTCTCTGGTTTCAGTGCCTGCACGTGCAAAAATTTTGTACAAATGGTCTTTGTATAGTGTACTCTCTGTCGTATTATGCATACAGTATGAATTAGACATACATTATAACTATGGAGGTGGTATGGCTGTTCAACACCAGTGCTATAATTTGAAAAGTTTTGTTTAACCTAGACTGGCACTGTGTTTGTACAACTTACTTAGGTGCAATTAAGCATCTTTGTCTAATTTCTCAGAGTAAATAATAGCAAAACAGGTATAGAGAACATGTTACATGTGAAGCAGAAAGATGACTTTTAGTAAATGCATACAAGTAGACATGGTGATTACCTACGGGAAATTTATTCTAAAGAAATGAAGTATTTCACAGCTATATTATTGTTTTAGCAGTATCTGTTTTTTTTCTCAAAGTTTCTCAATTTTTTCAACACAAATCAGCCTCTTCTTTGGCTAGCCTGCCCTCTATAAATCCTATAGCCCTCACACTTTTTCACAAAACTAGCTATAAAAGGGCCCCCTGTATGATAGATATGAAAAAACTACATATATACATTCTATAGCTCATTTGTAGTGAGTGTTGAATGCCTACAAGAGGATAATAATATGTCCATATGAGAATCTCTGAAGGCAGGTAAATGTATTTCAGGGTCAGCGAGGTGCTCTTTGGACAAGTACGTATTCTGTTCAGTGTATTAAAATATGTTTAAAAATGAATGGGTGAGGCAACACTTTTTGAACAGAATATGGGCAACTAAACTGGATACTTTTGGTATTCCCTTATCAAATGTAATTTACCCATAAGACAAAAAATCATCAAACTGAAAATAACTTAGAGGAGGCATAGAAGGAGAGAAGGAAGATTATAATGTCCCCACACATAAACATTTTCAATTTCATTAGAAAAAAAAAATTACCAATAGTTTTAGAAAAGAACTTTGTTGGTAGGTTTTGAAGTTACATGTTAGGGTTCACATTAGTTAGCATGCAAAACATTATGACACAAAATCTTGTTCAAAGATACTTCATTAAAAGTTGTAATGAAATTATGGAGAACGTGTTGTCCAGCAACTCTCCCTTCATAACCTTAGCCACATCACTCTCTCTATTGGGCCCTGGTTCCTGATAGGGCTGGGATTGAGGTGCAGCCATTTTGAAATAGAAAAAAAAAATTTATTATACAATAAACTGTTGGTGCTGTGGAGAATATATTTAACTTTCTTTCTATCAGGTTGCAGGACAACCTCACCAATGCAGGATTTTTAAAACTGTACAGTATACATCTTGTACTCATCCTTTTCTTTTACTATAAAAAAGATTTGAAAAGTATTAAATTGTTCATATCTGTTAAAAAAATGTATTGAATCTTGTTTCAAGTATCTAAGCTTTCATTGTAAAATTGTGTATTATCAAATTATTTTTGTGCATGCAAACATATAATTCAGTCATACACTTTGAAGGGTGTTGAAGCCTGTTTGTACATTTCAGTTGTATGAAGTTTACCAATATTCTGTTGATAGCCTGATACAGGTTAATATCAATTCCCTTTTGTAGGATATTTGGCAGTATGTTGATATTTAGAAAGAACACTTTGATGGGACTTTGTACTTCTTTAGTTACACCAATATTCATCATTATTTGAATTACAAAAAAATGTCAAATTTATGTATAATTCACATGAGCAGCATGTTGACTTGTAGGTGAATGCTCTTCTAGAGAAATGTAGTTGCATTGCCATATTCATGATGCGCTAGCTGTATAGATAGCATATTATTCAAACTGAGCATGGGCAACAATGAAGTAGTCAGCAGGGCAGGATCTAGAATTGGGTAAGGTGAAATGGCATTTTATGGCTCAGTTTCTAACCAATTGGTTCAAGTTGGACTGGCCAGTTGTGGATCACTGGCTTATCTTTCCTACTTCATTGCTTCTGCTGAGCACCAAGCAGCATGGCAGCAGGTTTCATTCTTTAAGTCTTTGGTATGAACTGGCCAGAAATCAAACTCTAGATCTTTCAACTGCAAGTTGGATGCTCTAATCTCTTGACCATGGATAATAGGAGCATTGTCTGGATCAGCCCCAGGATTGCTGCCCTTGGAGTCTGTGTAATGTACCTGTGTGAAAATACATTAATCTTTAAATATACCCCCCAACCCTTGCATCAGGGCCTTGGCTTGGGTTCAAACTCTGGTTGAGTTACTGTAATACCACAGACTTAAAACATAAGATGTGCTGACCTCAAGGGTTGGATTATTATAACACCATGCCATAGCTTCAGGTCCACTGTCAGCCTCATGATGGCCTAGTGCAGTGAAGATAGGAAAAAAGATTCGGGCAGAATTTTGAGAATTGTTGCTTATATTAAGCTTTGTAATACAGTACCATTTATTTTGGTTTGTTTTGAGATTTAATGGAATCAAAAAGAATAGATTACAAAATGCCCAGCAGTCCATCTTAAGTACATGTGCTGTCTTAAAATTCTTCTCAAAACTTAACCTGTGAAAATGTCAACTATTTTTGTGTTGGTATCCAAAGAGTTCTATGCCTACTACATGTTGTGTTTGTATCATCATACTGCCAGATCCTACCATCAAGGATGTCAAGGTGAGGGTGTATTTGTGCTACACATACAATTTCATATCCCTATGAAGCTTGACATCTTTATATCATAACACTTTGCAGACAAGTTTGTCAAAGGGGGAGGGAGACTTATTCAGAGATGTGTTTAAATGTATTGAGACAATGTTAAACATGAATTTCACAAGGTGGCAAAGTATTCTCAAATGGGGGTCTGTCCACTCCTCATTCTTGGCTGTGATCTTGCAATGAAGAAAAAAGAGGGCAGTATTTCATTTTATTTTCCTTCTGAATCTTTTACATAGTACTTGAACTAAAAATCTCAAAAAATAGAAGGGAGCAGCAGTTCCTCAACCTATTTTGGTGATAATTTTAAGTGTGCATTGTAAGAGGAATGAGAAGCAAAGTAGAATTTGCTGTATGACTGTAGCTATTGGCAGGCACCCACTTTGGCTTCATATCATTTCATGTATTGCCATTGTTCAAATTAAGTTTTGAGGATTACAAGGGGCATTTTTGTGTGTAACATTTAAGAACCATATTAATACTTGCTTCATCCTATGGCCAGTAGAAGGAGGAATAGGCAGGAGAACATAACAAATGCTTGAAGAAAATGTAAGTGAAATCAGAATTTGAATTGATGCATTTAATGAACCAAGCATTATGTTGTCATGGTGATTGATGGATTTCTTGATTAATTATTTGATCAGTTTGGATGATAATTAAGTGTTTAGCATAATATCATGAAGAGGGAGCTCGTTTAAATTATTTTAATTTGGGAGTTAATATGAGAGCATTGCAAATGCTTGTTTTGTCTTTTAGTTTTTTGTTTATCTGCCTCACGGTTTGTAGAGTTTATAGCACAATGCTACTGCAGTTCAGAATGAAGTTACGTATTTGTCAATTTTTTAAAACTGTTTTTCTGATTTACAAAAGGAAAAGCAATCCTGTTTAACATAGCCAGGAAAGGTAGTTTAATAGGTTGGTAGTGAAATCAGTACAAATTAACTGACCATTCCCCAAAGTTTTTTCAGTCAATTTCGTTTAAAATTCATGTAGCATTATGTAACCAATTAGTTCCTGCCTGTGGGATAAAATAATATCCATGTAGGATGGCTGTGGAATTAGCGAAGAAGATGACATTTGTTTTTTTTTGTAGATGGGAAAACTATATAGAATACTGTGACCCATTCAGTATTCAAGCCCCTTAATTACCTCCCAGTCATTCTTAGTAATAAATTTTATTCTCCATTACCTATTGTTTATGTATGAAATTTGCATATGCATAGGGAAACTATTCTCTATTGGTGGACTGAATTTTGTTCCAGGTCATAATTTTATTTTTTGGGGGGGAGGTGGAGGATGGGAGTTTAGGGTTGGGGGAGGGGCTGAGGGGAAGGACTTTGCCCCTCCCTGTGAAATAGTTTTAAAGACTCATCAAAGTATTGGTATATAGATGCAATTAGGACAAAGCAAATATTATAAACCGACTACAAATTAAGATTTCATGAAGGGATTAAATAACTGGGTATCCATGTTTCGTGCTGAAGGGTGCTTGCCAAGTAAAATATTATATAATAAAAAGAAAAGAATGCATTCCCTTTGTGTTTTTAGTCTGAACTCTAGAAAACGGTGAAGGTTGACTACAGTAAGACATGTGGTGAGAATAAGTGCCACAAATGGAACTGTAAAAATGAAGCCTGGCCTCTAAACTGTTAGTATATGAGATAGGGTTCAAGTGGTGTCCCTGCCTGCCACACCCATATGGTAATTTGTGCAAAAGACAGGCAAAGACTTTAACTTGTTCTCTTTTATATAGAGATTTAAAAGTATCTGTTCTTTTTACTTCACCCCTGGCTGGGGCTTATTTTTATAACCAGTTCCATTCACAGAATATAATTTGAAGTGGTTTTGTTTTGAGCCTTTCACTCCAAGGTGAATATTGTAAAAGAAAACACTATGTTTGATGTTTGGGAATTGGTGGTTGAACTGTGTGTGAAAATTTTCCATGTTTTTTTTTTGTTTTAACTGAGAAATGTAATTCTGAAACAGAACAAAGTAAATGGTAAGGCATTATGTAAAATATAACCAAATAGTAAACAATTCATTGACCCTTTTTGAAGTTTAATGAATTCTTAACTCATATGCAGGTGCTATGTAGTTATATCGCAACACAAAGCATGTGAGGTCAACATATGCAATACACCTCAGGTTTACCGGGTGTCATTGGCATATAAAAAAAATTGATGTAACATGGGGTAACCATCATCCATTTAATTCTTCTTCTATTTAGTTCATTTATTCTTCTTTGAAAAAACTGCATCAAAACTTTCAAAAGTGTACAGTAATATATCTGAAAAAAAAAAGCCTTATTATAGTCACCCCTGACCTCAGGCCAATCTCTAACCCTTCTTCCCATATCTAAGCTCCGTAATAACCATCTCTGTAGGGGTGGGAGGAGTAAATTATACAGGTAATGTGAAAAATGGAATAGAGGGCAGCCTTTAATTTTCAAGTGATATCTTGGTGATACTCTTCCTGAAATTTACTAGTGTTTCCATGTCTAAGTTCAACATTCCTAAACTAAGAGCAAATGCAGAATGACTCAATAGAGGATGCATTGTGTAAATATTTACATGTATGTAATAAGTCATTTTGAATGCTACCTCATACTGTATTTAAATACTAATTAGATCTGATATACAGATGACAGGTATTACACCTCACTGTGTAGTGGACTTTATTATTGCCATTTTTGTCTATTTATAAAAAATAATGTTAAGTTGCCAAATATTTCAGTGATGTTGCTTTTTATGTTGTTTGAGGGGGGATGATGGACTTTCACAATTGCATTAGGCCTGTAGTCAATGGGGAGCCCAGGACAGCCCCCTGAAAGTTTCCCTCCCCCCATACTTTAAGAATTGTCATTGACTTAAAGCATTTGAACACATTTGCCCCCCTTGAAAAATTTTATTCCTCCAAAGGTTTCAGCCCCTCTAGGGTGCCTTTTCTGTCTACAGGCCTGAACTTATTATTCAGAAGCTGGGTAACCTAGTAAATCTCAGCTTCAACTGAGAACTACATTTATCTAGCTTATTTAGAGGCCCACTGTTATTGTTTTGTCATACAGTGGTCACTCATAGGCTCAGTTGTCATAGTGGCAGCTATCTTGCTAGCCAGCTCTGAATAACAGCTTAATTTTCAACAGCACCATCACTTTCTCAAAACTAATTTTAAAACAAAAGTGGTAAATTGCTTGAGAGTGTATATAGAGTATTTTCACATTATGTCACAATTGGTAAGCCACGCCTACTGCCCGACAAAACTCAAGTGTTTCAGTGCAACAGTCACAAGTTGGTCACCAAGCTGCTTCTTGGCTCTATCCAGCATACACCAATATACGTACACACTAGTTTTTTCCTGTCAAAAGGAGTTGGGGCTTGTAATGTCAGTTTGCACTCTTTACGTCAACCCCAAAGTGCATTTCTCTTGTCAATGTATTACTTAACAGATGTTAACTTCTCAAAGGTTGGATAGTATTCTTCTGGTGTACTACAAGAGGCAAAAAATATGGATATGGCAACTCTATTGCAATTTCATTCTACCCATGTTTGTAGGAAGTTTGCTTGGCCTTATCTCCTAAAATGTCTGACTTGAAGACATAATGCATTCATAGAGACATGTTAGACATGTTATGTTGAATGCAGGGCTGTCATTTATAGTTTGTTTTGAAAAATTGTGAACTTTCAGATTTCAAATATATCCAATGAAGCAAAGATATGGCAATTTGTATAAAGTATTCCCATTTTGAAAGATGCTACATTGAGCTACTTAAAAAAATTCAGTAATTTCATGCATATACCCTTTACGGAACAGTTAGGAGCATTCAATACTTAAAAAAAATGTCAGTTTTGCATACATGGATTGCAAGGTGTTAGTCTTTAATTGCCAGTTATTTGGTATTGTTCATAACAAAAAAAAATGTGTGGTGGACCGATGTGAAATTTTGGCTGTGCCACTATTTAGCAGCTGGGGCTCATGCAGAGTGGATTTGGAGAGGTTTACGATGCTTGGTCCAGCGTACGACTTTGCAGTAGTTGCTAAAAAGTATTTAGAAGAAGGTCAATCAGAATTGGGAATCCCACCCTTTCTATCTTTTCCCCACCTCTCCTAACCACCTGCTATGGGGTGCAGCTGTGATTATTACATTTCAATATAGGCTAAATAAACACAATGCTTTATCAAGTATTTCACTGCCTGTTATTTGAGTTGAAACAATTTATTTCAATTGAGCAAAAACAAAATAAAAGTGTTATGCTAAAATTGATGTGTGTGCTTTTCATTTCTAAAATGATCAGTCTATTTTGGTCCTCACCTACTTTCTATCACCCTATGTATACCATTCTTATACCTATACTTACTGTCTGATCGTTTTAATGATCATTTTAATGTTCCTTCTAATCATTTCTCTGAACAATTTTGAACAATTTGTGGATGAGTGGTTTAATACATGCAAGTCTTTGCTAGGTCAAACCTGGATTCATTATTCCATTTATCAAAAATTGGGGCTCATGAGGGTAAAGCTTCCCAACTTAAGGGCATAAGCAATCATACATCCTGGATTTATTTTGAAACAAGAACTTAAACAAATTTTCTCCTGTTACTTTTCCAAGTATCCTACATGATATTTTAAATCATAATATTGCATATTAAAATTAGGATAAATCAAAAAAGTCACCCCTTGTGCATTTCATAATTCAAAGAGAAAAATATTGTCACATGATTCTCAAGAGCCATTCATAACAAAGGCATGCTGTGATGTCACTTCTTGAAAAAGCAACATAGATACCCCCAGTACATGAAAAGCAGTATGGGGTGTAACTAATATCTGAGTTTGTTACATGATCTGTGACCTCAAATGAGTTATGCTTTCATTGTGTTCACGCTGCGTGAAAAGCAATTAGCACATGCTGACTGAACTGTTAGCTAACCTCAAATGTAACATAACTTTTTGTGTATTGAAACACATCTTTTACTGTCAATCAATAAATCAGATATGAAACTTGACTTAATCAAGTCTGCATGTAGTGGACTTCTTTTCCTCCCTGAAGCGATAAGAGTTAATCAGGCAGAGAAGAAGAATGTAACAAAAAGTAAGAGAGAACATTTCATCATGGTTAACTTACTATATTAAATCAAATTAGAGCTGTTGCATTTCATCTTTAATGAAATGTGGACCCATGTTTCGTAAAGCCACAAATGAAGGGCATTTCTTGCAATAAATCAAGTTCCTTTGAGACAGTTTTTCCGAGTTAGTAGGAGAAAAAAAAAAAAAAAACTAAAACACAATTTGTATTGAAGTTTTCAGTAGCCTGTTTTATTATAATTTATGCTAACAATCAAATTCCATGCAACGTAAATCTGATCCAGAATCATTCCATTGTTTGAAGTTACATAATGCAGAACTTCATAAAAAAAAATTAAAAAGGATAAGAAACAACAAACAAAATACCCCTAAAAATTGTTATCATTAAAATTTGCAGCACTTCTTGCATAGGGATGTACTAGATGAATGGAATTTCATTATGAACTGTACAAACTCATTTTAATTGCTACATTATAGATGACCAGCCTGAAAGAAACCTTGGGTAACAATCTTATGTTCAACCATTCTACAAAATATCATCAAGATTGGTATGAAGCATTTCCATGAAATACATGGTTGAACTAATGACTCGTGGCAATCTTACTGCACATTCTCTTCAGGGAAATATTTTCAGATCCATTTATGACAGCAAAGCAAAGCAATTTGGTTTTCAATTTAAACCTTAATGACTGTTCCATGAAAAAGCAACATAATTTTTGCAAGAAATAAGATGAATACAGAACAGAGGATTGGAAAAAAATTACATTGATCATATAAGTATTTCAGACAGGAATGTAACCCTGGAATTAGCCTCAGTATTGGAATGTACAATACACAGAAATATGAGATCGGGACTTAAAAGTCATACCAAAGACTTGAAAAACGGAATCTACTGCCCAGTAGCACAGTCAGAATTGTGTCATAAGGGGGAGGGGGCAGGTTTGGATCACAACATGTGGAAAAAGTCTAATGAATGCTTCAAGCAGATCAGGGTTACCAAAGAGATCTACACAAATATTCTCACAATAAAAATTTCAAACTTCCCAAATCAATAAATGTTACACTTTTTGATAAAATAAAAAGAGTACTGTAGAACAATTATCAACTAAAAAGAGATATGAAACTTCTAATACTTGGTTCAGTAAACAGGAAAAATGAAAGCAGATCTGAAAGACATCCCATCTGCTATAAATTGTAATTCCTGAGTGCACTTGCTAATACACTCATTAATTTTTATTTTTTTTTTTTCAGAATGAGACTGCTTTATACAGAATGGCTATATTTGATAATTTGAGTCAATTCAAATAAACAATTTTACACACAACGTACTGCTTTATTAAAAAGGACGTTTTAGCCAATGTTACCAGAGAAATTGGTGTTTCCTCGGGTGAATTAGCTTATCTCCATAACTGTGGCAGTTAACCCTGTTTAAACCAACCTTGTTGTTCTATTGAGCAAATAGTCTTTGGAGGGGGAAAACGCCTTTAACTTTATTGATCTCAAGATACCTGAACAGGAAGTTCTCTGATAGATTCTGGATTGCTAGTTGCCAGCGTGAATGGCTACAACTTGCTATTTGCTTCTAGCATCATGAATATAGGGTGAAAGGATCCTCTGACTAACGAAAGCAAAAATCTGGTTCTTTAAAGCGGTACATGTAAGCTGAGTTGGTTTATGGTATTCACCAATTTTTTTTTTTCCAAACTTGTGAAGTGTCTTCACATACTCAAGACCAAATGGTCAAATTTAGGCAATCTCCATATCTGCCTAGATATAAATGTTTGATGAGTGAAAAGTAGTAAACAATTTAATTTGGTTTTAAAAAAATTGTGACCAGACACTTTTTCAAATTATGCACAAAACCATTACCAGACATGCATAACTATTGAATGTGAAGCTTAACTAATTATGCTAATTATAGGGTTTTTCCTTTGGGAATGCTGTCAAAGTCCCACCCTCAATAAGTTCAGTATGAATTCGATGTGCACCCTCAAGTACTTTATATGCCTTGTAGAGCAGCACAGAGGTGTTAATTTTGATGGAATATTGTGTTCAGTACCAATCTCAAAAATTGTACAGGCTGCGGTCATTCTGTCATTACTGATTTGGCTTATTGTTGGAAGGTCCAAGGGTCACTGCTATTACTAGGCCAGATCAAATATATTCTGATGGGTGATTTGATATTAGTTTTAATAGGTAGCTATAATTTCAGCTCTCTTAAATGTAAACTGTACCTCTTTATCACTCAAGCAAACACAGTGAGATCAGTGAGATATAGCTAGTTACACCTTGAATTGCAAGACCATCCTGATACGGAAGACTGATGTATAGTTAGTTATGTAATAGACTAATAGAAGAGACAGCTAAACCAACTGATAGACAAGGGTGTCAAATGCTGTAACTCATCACTCAGTTTACAAAACAGAATACCCATCATTCCGCCTAAAACAGTAGATAGTTTTCCCTAAACCTCACAATCTACAAGAGGCATTTCAAACCTTCCTTTGAGGCACCCAATTCAGATTACAGCATCAGATCACAACCCTAGAACAATGTACCCTGAAAAAAGTATCCTGGTCAAAAAATGAAAATCTAGATCTCCATTGGCCCTTCTTATCTCCTACTTACACTTTGCAATCCCCACTTACCAGTAGAAAGTCCCTTTCAAGCTTCTAATAGCACAGTACCTACTGCCAGCGACCTCTTCTAGAGGTCGCTGGAGTCACTGTGGCATCTTTTTTTTTTAACCATTTTAGTGTTAATGTATATGTGAAATAATTTCAGTCAGAAAATCTGATTCTGACTTTTAAGGGTGTTTAAGCTCAGGAAACAGAACAACTCCCCTTAAAATGGAACACTTTGCATTCACAAGTTCTTCCAACTAACTGATAGAATTTAGAAAATAAGGAAACTGTACGGCTTGGTGGGCATGGGTTAACATTAAATGCAATTTAAAAAACTCAACCATTGATGATAATGCTAACAAAACTGAACACATTCCATCATCTTTGAAGTGTATTGTGTATTAAACAACTTTAAAACTGCACGTACCAATGATAATGCAAAAATGCCTGCTGTGGTACCATGCACTCAATTTAACTACCCCATGTTTCGTTGTGGAAAGACACAATTTCACAAAATTATGTGTCACCATCCCTGCCAACCAAACAAACACTGTGAAAACAAATGTTGTTAGAACTCCACATAGTTAATGTGGCTTTGTGCCAAAAGTCACGATGATGTCTCGTGTATTTATTCAATACACCACTTTATTGACAAGAATAGCTACATTTCGATGGATATTTTTAACATGACCATGCACTTTCCTGATGGCACAACCCAGTCTAAATATAATTTCCGTCCTAACAAACACTGCAATATAAAATAAAACAACAGCAAAACATACTGCTTTGAGCCACAAATTTGAAGGGTAAGAACAGTCGTCCTTGACTTATTTTGAAACAACGACCACCTCTCACAAATTTCTTATTTCCCCACCAAGTATCTCCATTTTGATTCATGGTTCATGATTTTGTAGTTTAAATATTCCATATTCAAGGTAGACCAATGACTAACATCATCTAAATTTAATGACTTCAGTGAGAAAAAATCAGACACATGATTTTCAGGAGCCAATCATGAAATAGGATAGACTACTATACTAATTCAAATTAATGTAACTTCAATTTTCCTTTAAGTCTTAGATGTATACCGGACAATGGAAAGTTATTCATATTCATCAATAAGTGAAGGCTGGCTGAAATGTAACAAAGACCTAGAGATTAAAATAATGAATTCTGGATAAGTGGCCTTGTATAGTTATGAAATAGCACCCTTTTTGTCATAAATAACACATAATATTACTGAAGTATAAAAAGTTACAGGACAGTGCTCCTGAACACCCTGACACTCACAAAGTTATGACCATTGTGTATACGTTTTAATGATTAACTTTCCCTTAACACTAAACAGCAAATACGTCTCAGGCTATTAACTTCCAATGGAGGTTTGCTTAAATGTGTTGCAAACAAATGAGGAATACCCATCCCCCAAAAAGTGACCATTTTCAATACAAGTACAACCAAAACTTGTTAAAAACCAAATAAAATTATCCTTTTTACCCTCCTCACTCCTGATCCTTTAAATCAACATTTTTCTGCAGTGACATATGCAAAAATTAGAGTCACAGGAAGGTACACACTGCTGCTAACTTTAAGAAATTTATTCCCTGCATTTCTTGCACTTACAAAGAATCCACTGCCAAGGCAAATATCAAAACAAGGTTCTGAAACAGTTTTAAACTGGAGAAAGAACATGCAACAATGCAGAGAGAAAAGGAACCCCCATCGATATTTCCAGGTATGTGGTCTAGTGGTAGAGCAATTGCTCTCTCAGCCAGGAGGTCCATGTGACTCTCAGACAGAGTATATCCAAGACTTAAAACATGGAACCTACTGGTATTGTGAGTAAAGTCCTCATAGCAATGGGATAGGAGGAGGGGGGAGGAATACGAGAAGGGGGAAAAGAAACCAATAACCCATGCGCCTAAAGAAAGGCAGTTAGCAGAGATGGATTAAAACCAGAAGTTGAAACTTTAAACTGGAACAAAACAAATAAGACACACCCCCCCCCCCAAAAAAAAAAACTGACAATTTCCACCAAAATGAAACCAAAACTTGTTAAAAACTGGCCAACATGACTGTGTTAACCTTCCCCACTAGTGATCCTTTTTTTCTTACACTCTTTTATGAGGTGGTATCTGCATAATTATAGTCATAAGAGGGAACACTGCTGCAAAATTTTAGAACTTTGCTATATTCTTCCTCATCATGAAATATTTCTTTGTCATTGCAAATGTGAACACAAAGGTTCTGAGTCAATTTTTAACTTGATACTAGGTAAACAATTATCTTCATTTGATGGCAATCCAAATACAGATTAGTCTGCTTTTTTATGCAAAAAATTTAAAAACATCACTTTATGGAAAAATTCGGATCATGTACATTCCAAACAATTGATAAAAATAATTGACGCTGACACAACGAAAACATAGAAGTTAACAGAATAGTTATGAAAACATAAGAATTAATGCAACATTAGAATATAAGAAACTGGCAGCATTAAATTGCTTTATTGATACACACTATAGAAAATTTAAGAAACTGTCTTTCTTAACATTTACATTACTGTATAACCACTTAAATTATTACATATTTCAGGTTTATTTTAAGTTTTTAAACTTACTTGAAGAATGGGCATACATGAGAGCTTCTTTAGCATTAAAACTAGGATTGTAATTAATTACATCCATTATGATAATTATTTGAAACACTGCTTGAGCAATGACCTTCTATTGCCATTATATCTAAAGGATCTTATATCTAATTACAAGCCTTTACGTGAAACTACATTCCAGCTCTCAATCTCTTTTAAATGTGCCGTCATCTGTTACCCATTCTTATGGTGATCGTGCTTTTTCAACAGTATCTGAGAAACTGTGGAATGACCTTACATCTTTTGTCAAGAATTCTTCCACTGTTGGACAATTTAAAACTAACTTGAAAACTCATTTGTTTACTTTGTATTGACCACCTGTTGTATAGTTTTATCGCTCTGAGACTTCTTGTGTAAGGCGCTATATAAGAACTGTTATATTATTATTTTTATTATTATTGTGTCACCACAAACAGGTACGTGTCTTTCTTATCAAAGCAAAGTAATGCCACCAGAGCAACAACCCCTATTCAAGTGCAGCACCCAGAAGCACCTTTGCTGAGACAAAATTTCTTTTTAACACATGGAGAGCCATTTAACTTGCACATGTTCAGTCATACAAATTTAAATAAAAATCAATTCTATAAGCCTGTACATCAAAACCATATATATACTTATTTATTTACTATCTATTCCACGGTCCCTCAGTTTCATAAGACAAAACTTCCTGGGTGATACTTTGTACAACCTTAGCCTTCTTTAAGCCTTTTTGAATTCTGTACTTGTATACCCTACCCTTGTGCACCATATGCATTTAACATACTTGCCACTATTGTTATCCATAAAACAGAGTGCACAGCTGGTGATCCACGGTTCACTCATTTGGTACACTGAGAGGAAACAAGACCTTGCCTCACAAAGAGAAATCCAAGAGACTTAACTAAACAGTGGCAATATATGAAGAAATCTCTTTGGTAATTAGCAATATTTTCCAAACATGTTTTGCTTTTTTATTTTTCTGATCATATTCAGTATTAGTACAGATGCAATACTTATAGTCAGAAAATCAAAATGTTCTGTTTTTATGCCTTTCAAAGCTCAGAAACAAAACAGTTTTGAGTTTTGAGTAAAACAGAACAGTTGCCTATTGAGCCTTTATATTGAAGTTCTGACCCCAATTGCTGCCTTGATAAATTTCTTCAGGGCAAAAAACTATTTGAGCTTTGAACAATTTTACTCCCCTGCTCATGTACCAAGTTGTCCTTTCTTCCAATTTCCATCTTAGATTTAAGGAGAAGCTCACTCACACTGTAGTTAATGTATACAATCATTTTGATAACTAAATTCTGACAACAAAAGGGGATTTGCAAGACTTAGAAGACTATAGGAGAGAAAGAGAAGTCCCTTTCCCTCACAACGAATACATAAAAATTCTAAAGCTAGCACCCAAGTTATTCATTTCTGAGGAAGGTTTCAAGTTTTAAACACCTCTTTCTTCCAATCAGTTTCAATTCTTCAAAACATGATTACACACTGGAGAAATCCCAGATCTTAAGTCACTCAGAAATAAAATAAATTCACAAATGTCAATCTACCATACACCAATAACAATGAATTGTGGAATGGAGTTTTGGCACTTATCATTTTTGTCTATGTTATTTTTCTGTGGAAAAGTATGCTTCCCACCAAAACTGTATCCCATGATCCTTTATATTTAATATTTCCCAAAGAGTCTGTTGATCGGTGTGCTGCCTTGCTCTTAGCTTTATAATCCTCCCATTTTCTGTTGGTGACCTTTCTTGCATAACTCCAACTATGACTCATACTTCCACCCAACTCTTCTGACCAATCAAATTGTTTCTTCTCCATCAAAATACATTATACCTGTCCAGCTATTGGTAAATTTGCTTCAACTGAAGGGGTTTCCCTATCTGCATCTGCTGACGAATCATCTTGATCAACATCATCCTCCACTGATCTCTCTTCAGGCCCATTGTGATGTTCATCTCCATTGACCACACAATCTTCATCATTTACCTTTAGCAACAAACAGAAAAAAAAAAAAAGATTGAGTCAAGCATGATTCCCTTTATCTGTAGGTAGCTTCCAACAATATTGCTGCAACTTTCCTGATCAAATTTATTGATCAAAGTCATATATTTCATATAAATCCATTTAAGGAAACAAATGCCAGACCATTGAAGACCTATCAAGTATGCCACAAATACCATTTAATTCACATAGCATTAGACTCATATCCATGATCCTAGAAAAGTTGACAAAGTTTTAGCTATTCCTGGTTGACCATTTCATCACTGAATTGTTTTTTCAGGGAAGTTTTGGTAAAAGTCAGATCCTCTTTAATACTAGGGCAATGTTAACATCTTTGTCTTGTCATAAGCACTCTACTAAAATCTGTATTTTTGATCAGAGCCAGTTTTCACACCGGTTTTCATAATGGTGGCAGCAAACACAAATAAAATGAAAAACCCTGTTTGCTAGCAAAATAGAACCAAATAAAAGTACTTCTTTTTCCAAATGTTTTCACAATGGCAATGATCTTTGGTACTCAATCTTTTCTCAATTCTTTGTGACGTACCAATCACTTTCCATTGGGACGATTCTGCCTCATGGCAATGGCAGGAGTAAAATAATTTGATGAACTAGCTAAAAACCAACTGGAATTCATATACTTTCTTTAATTCAGACTAATTAATACAAGTCTAGTAAAGGAAATAAGTGTCAGGTAAATACTGATAACCTTTCAAATACAGTATGTCAGGCATGAACACTATAGTCCACATAGCTTCAGAATCATACTTCTAATACTATACTAATCAAAGATACCTTTGCAATAACATTTTAATTCTAAAAAGGGTCTAATTTCATTCTTGTATTTATTGAAATAACGGCAGCAAACACAATAAGAATAATAAAAAAAATGGTTATCTGGCGTAATTAAACTCTAAAACAGATGTTATTAATTTGATTAAACTTTTCTTCATGCTTGCCAACAATATAATCTTGGAAAGCAGAACATGTAGAATAAGTTTGATCCACTCAATGTTTGCATTTCTAACTTCAATAAATGGGGTCTTTGCAGGGGGCAACCTCCTCATTTCCCCTCCCAGTGTTCACAACATATGAAGAAATCACTTAAGTGTAGGCAAAGCCTGATGTCACGTTTGCCCAGCAGTTTAAACTGTACCTAAACAATTTTTCTGATCAATTGTAGTATCAGTTTATCTATAATATGTAACGTCAAAAGACAAAACATTCTGATTCATACGAGTGTCAATTCTCTACTGCCCACCGCTGCAATTCTCCTAAAGTCGCAGAGCAGAAGACCTATATATCTTCAGTGTGTCACATGGAGATTGAAAAGTGAGCAGCCACCCAAAAATTTGACCACAACAAGGAGAGCGGCCATTATCTACAGGCACATGGTTAAGAGCACACATATGCCAATCTGTGACATTATATTTCCGCTGTTTTGATGACCCTCAATATGTGCAAAGATCCCCTGATTGGAGGCAGGCACTAGTGGGTTAAAGCTCAGGAAAAGGAACAGTTTCAACCAAAATGGAAAGGCTGGTAAGTATGCATCTCAATAAAATCTGTCCTTAGCTTGTAGGTATGATATCCAGTAAACAGATAAACTCCTCCACATTATTTTGACTGACATTTTCCTCTTGTAATGACTGTTGTGACTCATCAGCATGCCTGTTAGCCTCTTTGGTTTCTCAGATGAGATGTTGGAATGTCATTGTTTGTTGAGGGAGCAGAATGCTGCACCTACAGAGCATTCCTTTGATATTGTTAGCCAAAGTATATCTTTTATGTTTATTCGGTAGGGCAAATGAACAGATGGTTTTGGTAGATATAGTTTGTATAAGTGGGAGTAGTTGTCAATAAAGATTGGAAGAGAGAGGAACACTTCAGTGTCATTATTTACATTTCTTCACTTATAACTTCCTGTGATAGAATCATGTTAGACCAATGACTGTTTGAACAAAGTTGTTTACAACAATGAGCTTCAGATCTATAGACAAAAAAACGTTGTGCAGTGATACAACACTGGCATGGATGTGAAGGAATACTGATGAAATGTGGTTGCACCAGAGGATAATTGTGTAGAACATATATGGAGTGGTGGGCCATACAATGAAGAATTTGTCCCACATGTGCAATCTGCAGGAGGACTTCACTTTTCAAGACGACCATTTATGTGAAATTTGATAATTTTCACATGTTTTCCCATTAAGGTGTGAGATTAGGGGATTCCACCTCTGTTCTGCACCCCCATTCCCCAAAAATAAAATGGGAGGGAGGGATTCCTCCTTTCTCCCCCTCCCCCAAAATGATAAATACAGGCCATTTACTTCTGCTCATCACCACACAAATCTCTGAGCAAACTTATCTTCTCTTGACTAGCTATGAAATGAATTCTACCATATGATTGGTTCAGAAATGAACAAAGTAAAGACGCTTTTGCAAACCTGACAGAATTAATATGAATATATAACTTGGCAATGTATAACTAGGCACCATATTGAACAGATAACATAATGCAGTACCAATAGATATGTAAATGCTATTCTACATGCCCATCGTGCACCAAAGATAAATTAGAAAATCCCTGCCTTCCTCAATACCCCAAATCCCCTCAAAATACAAATGAAGGGGGAATTTCCACATGGATTCAATTCCTTAGTGCAAACACTGCTTCTCAGCCCTGCATTTTGATGCATCAACACTTTGAGTCTTTGTAAAGGTTTTCTTAACCTGCCTAATGAAATGTGCCCAAACAACCCTTGATTTGTTTTTCTGCATCCAGTCATAAACTTAACGTCAGATGATTCATACCTCTACCTCCATCTGTCCGTTGGTCTTTGCAGTCTCTTCTTGGTTGGCAGGCAAGTCATTTGATGGAGAAACTGTGTTACCACTTAATGAGCTTGATATGTCAGTTCCATCTTCTGGTGTTGTCTGAGGAATTCAAATAATAATCCAATTAATATTCCAATTTTTGGAAAAATGAGGAAAAGTCTGTGCGACACCTTTTGTGGCAAGTAAAGAATGGGGGTGGGGGAGTCTTCGGCTCTCCCTATGTCCATCCCATCACAATGCTGACTTGCCAGACCATTACCATTGGCAAGTAGGGTTACATAATGTAAATAAGAGGACTTAAGGAGGAGCAATGTAGATTCATGCTTTCTGAATCTTTCCATTTCACTGGCATCATTCATTATTAGAACTATTTACATGAACAATCCCCATCATTTATTGCAAATCATCATTAGGCAATATCCAATCTATATAGATAAATTTCTATCATTTTATACTTGTTCCAAGTCCTCTTCACAAAAATTTTGATAGCCATATTATGTTTATTATGTTTTGGGCTTGTCTTTCCTGTATCTGTTTGGATATAAGCTTTATGTTTTGCTTTCTGGATCGCAGTAATTTGTATCAAAGCAAATAAATGCTGTATGTTTACTTAAAGGGTTCTGGTATGATTTTTTGTTTGAGGAAATTTAGGTTCAATCAGGTAGGGTAATCATGCTTCTGAGGGGGAAAAGAGGTACGGAGAGGATAGGGGTGGCGACTGTCTGAAGACAGAGCATACAAAGGAACAAAACTATCATAATATCTTGATAGATGAGTTACTTAGATGGGATTTAAAAATACACACAACAAGTATGTGTTATATAGCGTCAGCTAGATGGAAGTGTTTAGTTCAAGTGTGGTGCAAGTATGTTCAAGTACTCCTTTTCAGTCGCCTCTGACGACAGGCAGGGAATACTGTGGGCATATTCTATAAGCACACAGGGGGAAACTTGATAGATGAAATTATGTTTTCTGTTTACAGTCTGTGAGTAATGAGTTTGCATTGTTCAACTCCCAACATAAACAAAAGTTCCATTGTTCCATAAGTTTACATCTTCCATAAAATGATTATTTGCATTGTATCCATAAAAATAGGAGTGACACTCTTTATTGAAAATAAGTCTGCTTTAAAACCATATTCCAAAACTTTTAGTGGTAATCCAATACACACACATGTATGCCTGGAAATTAGTGGTGGTATCTTAAAACTTAAGTTTTAAGTGCCACAACTGGAAAAAAGGCTGTGGCTGGCCCGACTTAATCCAACTGGTTAGAAACTGAGCCTTAAAAATCCATCTAACAACCATCCATTGGCATGTTTGGTACAAAGAAAATTTTGGCTAGAAATAGCTCTCAGATTGCTGAAAATGGCACTTCCCAGTCTCTCAGCCTTGTAAGCTTCAGTTAACTGATGACTGTTGTGGAAGTGCAGTCAGAAAATTTCAAAGGTGGCACTATTCATTGCACAATTTGATGGTCAGGTATTCCCTCAGTTGTAGCTATAAGCATTGTGACCTTTAACTATCAGCCTGTCTCCCTTGCATGATCTAGGTTGATTCATGAATCAGATGTTATAAGGAGCTGACACTTTGGCTTATAACCATGGTCTGTCTTCTTTTGATAATCAACTTGTGCATTTTCATACTCAAAATAAAGATTTGCTATTCTTACTTGTTTTAAAATTCTACAATATGGGCACTTCAATGACTAAGCTCGATTTTCATATTTATTGTTTGTTTCACTACTATTTTCCAGTATTTAACCTATAATTAATGCTAATACTAAAAATCCATACTTGTAAGGAGCATTTGAGTTTTTTTTCTAAAACACTTTTTGTCCAATACTTTATTCACCTTCTTTGTTGCTGGCAGGGGGGCAGCAGGCGGGGGGAAAAAACTTCACTGAGCAGGCTCACACCCCTTCCCCCCCCCTCTGGTGGCACTTATGCACCTTCCATCATTAGACATAGCCACCTGAATTGTACACCAGCTGGATATGTCTTCTATGCACATGTGCAAAGTCCATGTCTTGTGTGCGCCAAGCTCCATTTCTTTTCTTTGTTCTCAAACTTACATCACATGACTTCAGTGCAGAAAGTCTGTTGCTAAATTGGAACATGAGCCAGTGTCTTCCCCCAGCCCCCTTTACCCCCTCACTCTCCCAATCCCCATTTCTACATTTTTTTTTTTTTGAAAAACCTCAAACTCACTGGTGAATTTCTTTCTTTCCACTGCTTTCTAAGTTCCTTGATGATATCAAACTGAGATTCAGTGAATGCTCCCAAGCCTCTGTGAGTCTTCAAAGGGTTGGCCTTTGGCTGGATCAGTCGAGCCAAACCGACTGGTTTCTCTAATTCTTTACGCCTTCTCTCCTCATCTCTCTTCTTCTGCTCAGCGGCAATCAATTTATCCATGGCTTCCTAAAAACGCACCAAAACAGAAGGTATGGCAACTTAAAATTGGTTTCAAAAAATGATAAAGCATGATAGATGATCCGGTGGGTTTATGTCACTATAGAAAATGTATGATGTTCCATCTAAATTGATTGTGAATAAACCGTTGCACAGCAGAAGAAATTGTACAACTTTTAATTGAGCAGATATGGGGTGTAAGGGAGGAAGATTGGGACAGATGGTTGGATGGATGATTAAGTAGTTGGTTAGTAGGATCAAAATTATGTTCTCTCTTTTTTATTTATTTCCTAGTGAGCACTTTAGTACGTAAGTTTTATGGTACCACTGAAATTCTTCTCTTCACAATTTCTTGTAGTTCTTACTATCACCATGACAATGAGATGAAGTAAATGAATGGCAAAAGAATGAGGAAAGGGGGAAGGGTGAATTCTTCACTGCATGCTACCAACGGAAACCACACACACATTAAGTATATTACCCACTTTCAGGGCTTTCTGTAGCAGTTCGGTTTCAGAAATTTAAAAAAGCTGCTTTTGGTCTACATGTGATTTATCTAGTATTTCTGTTCTCCCCCACCCCTAAGGGTTGTTTTGGTCTGTCCACCTCCCCAAGAAATATTTCTTGCTTGAAAGCTATCCCTTCCCTTCCCCCTATGATACCCTGTGGGCAACAGGTCTTCTGGATAGATTAATGACAAAATTAAAACAAACCATACATGGGTACCTTATTTTGATCACTTCTCTGTCCTAATTAGAAAGACGGAATATGGACATAAGTCTGTAATGAGTAATATTACTACACAACTTTTATTCACCAGTTTTTTTGCATTGCTCAAGACCCAAAACTTCTAAATATACATTTGTACAGGCTTCTAACAATTCTCAACAAAAATGATGGGACAAAACAAGCAAAACAAGCATTGAAGGGATCAGCATCCCCCCACACCCTCATTCAATGTTGTTGCAACCCAAGGCATCATGAAACTTCAACATTAATACAGTGAGAAGGGCTTGACTCAAATCCTCTTCAGAAATACATGCATGCATTTTTTTCGAGGATTGTACATAGGCCCTCTGCATGCATGTTGCTAGTATAGTATTACAGGTAATACACACATGCAAGGTAATACATTATCTTAGTACTTAGACAACAATAGTACCTGTACACAACATTAAGCACCGTCTATGAATGAGTCAATTACCTATGTATGAAATGGAAGATACAACAAGTTGTCGAAAGAGAAAAACACACCAAAAAAAAAAAAAAAAAACAAAGGAATGAAACTAAAAGAAGAATAAACATTAAGCTCATCCTTGTGCCAGGTGTTTTAATTACAACTTTAATCACTGAGATAAAGCGTGCGTATATCAAAACCACAACTGAGATGTGGAATTAAGCACAGATCCCTTGAAACAGGAAAGATAGTCTACGAACAAAACTAACAGCAACCTTTTACGATCAAATCCCTCGAAACAGGAAAGATTGTCTATGAACAAAACTAACAGCAACCTTTTATGATCAGGCAGCACATAGATAGAGGGGGAGGGTTGTGCTGCCTGCATGAGGGGTGAGCACAGGTCAGGTTGCATGCCTTCCCAAGAAAATCCTACTTTGGATATTTATCACTCCAAGACCCAACAACAATACATTTTTCATCTTTATGTAAAAGCAATTTTGACAAAACCTTGATTCTAATCTGGGGTAAAATTCTCAGTTAAGTTAAAAGGTACCAGCGAGAGAAGCAGGCCCACAGGACCATAGCCAAGGAAGAAGGCAGGGGGCAAAGACTTCCTTCTGAAAATTTACTTACCCTCCTTAGAAGGTTTCAGGCTGCTTAAATTTACCTAATACATTTTTACAACAAACATTTGATACCCCTGAAAAAATTTGCTTGCTCCCCCCCCCCCCCCCCCCCATTCCCATCCTTTTCAGTGCCTTGTCTAGAGGGAAGGTTGCAAGGTGCAGTTCATATGCCATGAAAATTTAAAAATTTAGGGAGGGAGGTTACAAGGTTAAATTATCCCAGGAAGGTTAAATCATCCCAGGAAGGGTAAATCATCCCCAGATGGCTAAATTAACCCAGGAAGGGTAAGTCATTCCCAGATGGCTAAATTAACCCAGGAAGGGTAAGTCATTCCCAGATGGCTAAATTATCCCAGCAGGGGTAAGTCATACCCAGATGGGTCAATTACCCCCAGGAAGGGTAAATAATCCCAGGTGGGGAGGATATTCACTTTACCTTCAACTGTTCATCTGCTGATTTCCTATCCTTCTCTAACTGATCCAGTCTCTGCCTCTCCTCTTCCAGAAGCCGTTGCTGTTCTAGCCTTTCGTTCTTAAGTTCCTCGCTAACCTGCTCCAAGTGCACCCTCTTTTCCTGTTCTTCTTGTAACATTCTTTCTTGTTCTTCCTTCAATTTTTCCAGTTCTTCTCTTTTTTGCATTTCTTCCTCAAGAAGCCTGCAATTTTCAAATCAAAAGAAAATGTTATTTCCTTCATAAATTTAGAAGTTAAAACAACTTTTAAAGAAAGTTCACAAGAAAGATGATGTAATTTTCCTACTGTATTGCTTATGCTGAGCATCAAGCACAATGGCAACAGGATATGTTTTAAAGTCTTAATTGGTATGAACTGGCCAGAGGTCAGACTCCAGACCTCATGGCTGCAAGTTGGATGTTCTAACCACTTGACCAAGAAATACGCAAGAAGAAAACTCTGACAGTTTTGGTCAAAGAATTAATGACATTACAGTACATGAAGCAAATAGGTATGTGATCCATACATATAAAATTGTGCTTTACATCCTAGCATATTGGCTTCAAACTAAAAGTAATCACACAATTTTGATAACAGACCGTAAGTTGAAGGTCTAAAACAATCACTCAAAATTTAATTTGGAACAACAGTCAGACTTAAAATGGATTTCTTCTCATTTCACTTCCAAGTATATTTAGTCATGTTCCAGGGCTTGAACCGGTATTTTTTTTTTAAATTTCGTAATTTAATTAGAAAAATGTTGTCACATTACCCTCAATAGCCAATCAGGAAACACTGTAGTCTACTATACTCAATCCAAACTGGGGTGATCCTTTTTCCCCTCTAAACAGTCTGAGTATTTATACCATGTAATGCAAGCATACAAAATATGCTGACATCTATGCTGTGTTATTTTAATCAGGTCTCTCTCCTTGTTTTCAGATCTCTTTACACTCCCCCTGTCCCATTTAAAAACATATTTCTTTGTTTCCACTCTTTGTATGTAATTGTGTCTAACAATGGGTCATATCAGAAATTGAGCATTGCTTTCTTCTCATATGTTCTCACCATCAAGTACTTATGATAGTTACTCTGTATTCATATTTTGATATTTTCAGGATTTTGAATTTTAAGGTACGAAAGTGAAAGTAAATCCGAAAGTAAAACTGAAAGTAACGATTGATAGACACTCTTCTAAATTGCAATCAGGACAGATTACGGGATAGATTTTGGTACATAATAAATGTTTTTGTCAATGTCATTTTAACATGGCTGAAAAGATGCACACCCACAGTGCTGTTCCACAATCCTTTGTAATAATTATTTGGAAAAGGGTGTGTTGTTGACCCCTCACTCTACCTATAGCAATGCTGACAACAGTGATGCCTCTCTTCTACTTCAATCTCAAGCACCATTATGTGATTTTTTTTTTTTTATTTTATTAATTACTGTAAATCATACTGAAATCTCTTTTTCCAAATCCAGTAGCCCACAAAAAAAAAAGGTTGTGGGCACTGCTACTGTAAACCAGAGGGTTGTAAGTTAAGGGGTAAAACCCTACCAAACCTAAAAACCATGTGTTTGGTCTTGTGCATCTGCCTCTCACACAGAAGGCCCGGGTTTGATTCCCAGGTTGAGTCATACCAAAGACTTTAAAAATAGAACCTAATGCCTTTGTGCATGATGCTCCCCATAAGCATTGGAGTACGTACAACAAGTCAGTGAGCCACAACTGGAAAAAAGGCCGTGGCCGGCTGGACTTGAACTAATTACTATCATTTTTATTATTAATTTAATAAAACGCACCATCAACCCTGGAGTTATCTAATGCGCTGTACATATTACGTAAAAACAGTAACAAAACCCAACATCAAAATGAATAGCACAAAAAGACAGAATAATCCCAAAAGTTAAGGCATGGCATAAAACAGAAGTGAAGCCAACTAATAGGTTGGAAACTGGGCCGTAGAACTCAATCTAACCAAATAACCTACCAAACCTAACCCTTTCTCTGATTTATCACATATTATCTTTTCAGAAGTACTCCCATTTCTCCCATCATTACCATTATCATCATCACAAAAAGCATATCTCAAAAGTAATAGGGGAAATATTATCTTATGTATTTTACTGTTTTTGCATTGGCCTCTTGTGTGCTATGTAATCTAGCACCTTTTTTGACTCTAGTTTCAAGGGAGTGAATACTCTCAAGCCCCGATGAGCTTTCTGTGTGTGTCCTTTCAACTCATAAACATGCCTGTCTTGCTATATTCATACATATTTATATTTATGTTTCCATGATGTAATAAAAAAAAGTTTAATGAAACATATTTCAAAGTTTCTGTCAGAGGGGAGTAAGGGGTGATTTGTCCCCCCCTCCCTTTCATAAAGAAGGTGAAAATCCCCCTTTTTTCATTTCTCCCAAATTGGAAAATTGTCAATATCTTTGTTTGTTACTTAACAAAGAAGACACTTTTTTAGCAATATTTTGATACACATATAAAATGGTCTTTTAAAGCCATAGAATTACATCTTACCAGGCCTTGAAGCAACATTTTGTCCTCCTAACCTTACTCATAACTTAAGCCCAGTACAGCATCACTTTCTTACAGGAAATGCCCTTTAGCCAGAATTTAGAAAAAGTCCAACACAACTGATCCTCTTAACTCTGCTTAACCCAACTTCCTGGCAGACATGAACTTCATCTTGACTTCTGAGACCTTACAAGTTGAAAGTCACCTATGCATGGCACACTGAAAAGCTGTGCTGGGCCAATAGGATGCCCTCCCCCAACAAATTAATAAGGTTGCCTAATCCTTCTCACCCGAGTTGCTATTGGCAAGTCAAGTAAGAGTAGGTAATGGGGAATTCCTGTCATGTTGGACTTGGGGTTTGGCATCCCTATTAGTGCATGACCCCTAAAAATGTTTAAACTCAAGGCTTTAGCCAGAGAGCAGTCCCTGAGTAATTTGGACTCCCTAAATCCAAGGTTGTCTTGTATGTAGATGTAAGGGTAGGTTGGAAGGAGTTTCACAGCCCAGTCAGTCTTATACAAAGAGAACATTTTCATCTCAGAATTTCAAAAAGATTACCTTTTTGGACCCACTGAGCTCAATATCCTGACTATAGCCCTGCCTATGATAATCACTGCTTCAGAAATTTCAGTGTGTCACCCCATGCTATTTAATAAAAGGCTTTGGTTTAGTTTTGGCAAGTCCAGCCCAGTTAATAAGTCCTGTATGTGTGCAGTGCAAAAGAAACACCTCCTTAACTCACTCTATCATATGACATGAAAGCTGTCGAGTCTTTCACCTCTAATTCCATTTTCTTACAAATGTAGTGGGGACATGAGCAAGTTTAATACAATGTCAGATAGAGAAAAAAAAACCCTTTACTAAGGAAGTCATACTACCAAAGAGCCTCATTTTTGGTAAAAAAAACATGATCTGACTTGAATGATAACTATTCATAATACTGATGAATCACATCCTCATATTTGCACATCCGTTATCACAGCAAGGTTCAGCAAAAATCCGTAACACCTTGGTCTAAACAAATTCTCATAAACCAACTGGGCACATGAAACCAACAACCAAGCCATTGCAAAATTCCCTAAATATTAATTTCAGAAGGAAGTCATGGAATGACTTGATTGCTAACAGCTTGATCAAGTTTCATTTTTAAGACTTCCGCTTCACATTGAAGAAATCATTTAGATATCATACTATCAAAGAGCAATCAAGGAAACTTCATACAAGAAAAGAGCTTAGAAAAGATATCAAAGAATAAATAAAACCAAGGTTATGGGATACAAACCTAGGGAGGTCCCTTAGCAGTTCTTTCCAATATGTTTGGATACTTCAGATAAATTATGTCACATAAAGGGTAACTTGCATTTGTTATTCAGGGTTTAGAAAACAAATCAATTCAGGCAAATTTTAAAATATTCTTCAAACAATGAAGGCATTGTGGAACCAACATATGAATGTGAAGACAAAGGAAACTCCTAGTTTATCAAGATATTGGAATGTTAAGATTACAAGGAGACATGCTTGGCTTGGAAAACCTGAAACTTTTACTACTAGTCCTGAAGTCCATTTTAGGTTAAGTCCTCTTCTTGCTCCTTTAATTGTCTTAAGTGATTTATTTTGATTTATTATTTTGCTTTTTTCTTGTTTTGATCATTTGTAAACCGGCTTGAAATATCTTATGTAAATCGGTTTATAAAGTTACATAATTATTGTTATCATGATTAGGGCATTTGACCAGTAGTAAAGCTTGCATATGGTCAGGCAGGTAACTGTCACGTAACAGACCAAAATTACCTGCTGACGCCCTCTTTTGGGTTTTTAAAAGTCTGCTATGCACCCATGCACACCATTTGTGTCCCCTCTGTCCAAAACCCTTAGCTCTGCAACTGAATTTGACAAACTTATTTCACTAAGTCTAAAGGACATTTCACTTGATGCAATATGTTACAATGCAAAGGATGCAGTAGTTACACAGGTATTTGCATTGGCCCATTATAATTCTTTTGACAGTGAACTGGCACTAGCCTCTCTGCACACTTTGACCTAACCCTGAGATAGCCAACCTTCCTATTTCTTCTGCTAGAAGACTTGCAGCAAGTCTGAAACATTTGAGGTCACCTTAAGGCACAGGTATATTGCAATGTATTTCACTTGTAGTTCTTCAATTAAGAAAATTCACAGAAATTAAACATTCAAATAGTAACCAGCCTTTTTAAACTTTGAACATTTAAAAATATTTGTGAGAAAAAACAACACAATATTGACAGCATCATAACTAAAGTAACTTCTCTTTCCCACTACATATGTCTCTATCTGGTGAAACTTTTTTTGAACCACAAATTACCAACACTTTAATCAAATCAAAAGAAAAAAGACATACAAAACCAAGACAACACTTTTTGCAAAAAATAAGCAATCTTTTTCCTAACATGATGTCATTTTCTGAGAAAAGTCTCATTCATTTTTTTTTCAAACAGCAATAAAAATAAAGACTGCATTCATTTCCAACCAATCATAGTATGTAACGGACAAGCATGAATAAATCAGAAAACTGCCAAGAGTCAAACTTTGTATTTACTTCCTCTTTTCCGGTTAAACTGGTTTACAAATTTCTTAGAATGAATAAGCAGAGAGAAAACTGCAAAAGGGCAAATGACACCAATCTGCTATCTCCATTTTTGAACAGTTTCCCGAATTGACGCAACACAATGAGTTCATTTTTAAGTTCATCAAATTTTTCCAAAACTGTTAAGTTTTCTACACAAACTATAAATGTCAAATGGTCACTTCCAATTGCTGTACTCTACATACAAATGTTTGGCAGGCTAAATGGGAGGCCCCAATTGTGTGCATTGAACTATTTACCAAAGCCCGATATATCTGTTTCTCTCATATCATAGTCTTGCTTGGTCCGGTACAGGTGACACCTTTTGTTTAAATTTTTTTTAACTCATTGCAAATCATTACCGAAGCAAAGTGGTGAGTGGAATGTAATTGTAGGAGGTTAGTGAAAGGGGGTTAACTGAAGGGTGTGGGTTGGTCACTGGGTAATGGGTGGTTAGGGTTGAAAGGGTTTGTAAACTTTGGGGCATTTCATACCATGTGGGTAGGTTGCTATTATTATTACCTTTAAAACTGTGTTTATTTTGCTATTTCTTATTTCCTTCAGAGCCATGTAGTCTAGATAAGCCCTCTGGATTTCATAGAGAGCTTTCCTCCATGGCCTACTTGTCCCATACATTTTCATTTATTTAAAGGGAAATATTGTGTCTAAAATGCCCCAAAAAAGAGTACAAAGAAAATGGCCGAGACAATATACAACAATTTAGTCTTAATCATAAACCCCAATAGCTACATCTCTCCAAAATACTATGCCCAAGAAGAGCCAGGGACAGTGCATCACTTGAAATGTTGAAAGTTTGGGTGAACAAATTGTTCTTCAGCAACAAAAAACTGAATTTCTATCTGTGGGAAACATATTTCTTGAAAAGAAGGCTACCATAATGCCTTGTTTTTGATAATCTATTACCCTGTATCAATAATTTTTAGTTTTAACAGTATGAATTTTTCTTGCAAATACAAATGCAATATTTCCCTTAAACCTTGCTATACTTCTTGAGACTTGAGATTGTAATGAAACAAACAAATGACACGAAATGTTTCATGAGTCAGTAATTAATGACTCAATTCAGTTTCTAAAATTTTATGACCACATACTTGCCAAAATATGTACAAAACCGTTACATTGCAAAAAACTTCAAAATTTTCACTTTTTTGGGTAACTATTGGTTGTAAAACTTGACTAATTATGCTAATAACAAGCATTTTCATGTGGTTTCAACCAACCAATAGCCCTGTTACATTACCAATATTACCACACATTGCCACTTTAAGGTTTCATCTGAATCACATCTCTTTACATTTGTTTTGAATGGCAAACCTTCATGATCATAGTCTAAACCATTAAATAAGCAGTAAATGTGTACTCATGAAATTTAATATCATGTTTACATCATTATTACACCAATTTGGTTGTTGTCATTCAACTGTCAAATCAGCTAAAATAGTTCCTGTTTTGGTATTGTAGCTTTGCACTATCTATCAGTAAATTTTGTGTGGCCTTTATATCACAACTGAGAACCCAATTTCTACTATTGGAAACGCACTCTGGCCATCAAATATGATACAATGCCTACAGTACTAAGCTTGGATGGTACACATCAGTGTAACAATTTAGAAATAGTTCTTCTGGCTCTAGAGCGGCAAAAAAAATGCACCCATACGAATACAGTAGACTGAGAAGAAATAAAATATGGAGGTGGCAAACTTGCTTCCAACAATTTACTCCTATTTAACTGACATATTTCTTTTTTTTACCTTTTCAAGGTTGATTTTCATCTTCTACTAAAATAGGTTTTATTATTTTAGTATTCAGTACTTTGAGAGCCTGTAGGATCACACAATGCACTTGTAGTTTCAAGCTGATATAAATTTATATGACGTCTATAAGTACAAGTTGTTCGTGTACATCATATTGGAAATGTTGTGTCAGAGAAATAATTAAACCTTTATCCAATTTCTATTCTTCCCCTAGTTTGAAAAATTAATGTTTTCTAGCCAGCAACAGATTGATGTGTGTCATCTCTTTGTTGTTTCCAGTGACAGTGTATTCATTGATGTACTTTGTAACAAAATGCAAGAGAGACAACTATCAGTTGATTACTAATGTGAAGAAAGAAAAGCATTCAGAATTAATACCCTTTATCCTGAAGGAAGCCAAGTGAAAAAGAAAGGCATAAATGATATGTGACATCTCCAGCCACTAAATATATATTGCTGAGAGCAGCAGCATAGCCAGGACTGTGTCATGGGAGGGGAACACGAGTGAGAAGTCTGAGGGGTGAGAAAAAAACTACTATTACAGGTGTTTTTTGCATTTCAAGGCAGAGTTATGGGGGGGTTTCAACCCCAAAACCACCCCCGTGGCTATGCCACTAGCTAAGAGAAAGGGCAGAGGGAGGGGTGGGAGGGAGGATAAAGAGATGTAAGGAAGGGAAGAGGTAACTGAATGGAAGAGGGTAGGGGATTGGCAAACAGGGGGATATCCCAGGCAGGAAGGTAATGGGAAAGTAAGGGGTGTGTTAGATAGTCTACAGGATTAAAGGGAGGACAAAGTGCAGAAATTTCAGCCAAAAATTTAAAAAGATCTGTGGAAGGTGAAAGCAGACACTGCTTCCTCATATAAATGACAAAGGACGGTTACACTATTGTTTCTTCATCCATTGCACCCAACAACTTACCCCTAGTAATTACCTGGCAAACTTCTAACAACACAGTGACATCAGGGAACCTCCAATAGGGGTTCCTTACAAGCTTGCCAGGTGACTTACTGCAGGCAAGAAGGAATTACATATCAGAAGGTAATGGGGGTATGTAGATTTACCTTGCTTGCAGCCCTCTTACAATCTCTTCATCTCGTTTGGCTTGTTTCTCCTCCTCTAGGAGACCCTCCAACTGTTGTAGAGATTCCTCCAGCTCCAGTTGTCTTTGTTTATTAAGTTCTGCCACAGCTGCTTCAAGTTCAGCCTTCTTCTCAGCATCCTGGAGAGCCTAGAGCAACAACAACAACAAAAACTCTCTTGGCATGAAAAAATATCAAATATTTCTGGTAATATATTGGCAGGAAAAGACTGAATATTATCTCACTGTATGAGTTTTATTATTTGGTGCTCATTGTATTATCTTACAAATATTAGTTTGCCGGCTAGTGATTATTGTCTGTCTAGTATTATGTTACTCACAAATGGCTAAAGGGAAATAATAAAATTTGACAAGCATTGTGTTACTTGCCATAATTCATTAATAAAGGAGAGTCAATTATGCAATATTCTGGGGATATAAATGAAAGGTAAATGTAACTTAACTCTAACATCCTGGTTTTATGTTTTAAAATGAAAACATTTTTGAGACTAATGTTATCACCTTCTTAACCTTGTTGACATCTTGGCACTATTCACAAAAACAGACAATTATCAAATGTATTGCATTTCACACAACACAATGGCTGAAGGTTTGGGAACAGACAAGCAGTGATACTTACAGCCTTTCGACACAATGTGATTACTGAATAAAAGAGAAAGTAATAGCGCATTGGGAGAGGACAGATGACACCCCCTCCAATCCTTCTCACTTACCTAGCAGACCCTCACATAATACAGAAACACACATCCACATGAACTGGAAGAGAGTGGTGTTTGAGGTGAAGAAGGGAGGAGTGAGGGGTGAGGGTGGGTGGCATGAGGGGACAAGGTAGGTAGAAGGTTGTTGGAATTTAACATTTCTAAGTTTTATAGACCAATCCGATTGGCGCTTGTTTTTAGGGACTGTAGGCCACCATTAGTGGGGTCTATCAGCCTAAAATCGTCTTTATTTATTATTTACATGAATTTCAAACCCTCATTTTTAGTGAAATTAGAGCATTCAAGATATAAATTAGAGGTAAGCAAGGAAATCAAAAGATTTAAAGGTGACAGACCCCAGTTATGGCCCACTGAAATCGGACCATCACTTGCTATCCGGATTCGTGTATACCTTTAGTATTAATCTAGTGTTCCAATTGTATTTTTTCCCAGTTGAAGGGCACTGGACTTTTCCCAAACTCCATTCCTTATGTGGGACACCATACAAAATGGCAGTAGCTTCCATTTGTAAAGTCTTTGGCTTGACTCAACCTAGAAATCAAATGCAAACCTCCCAGGTGAGGTTAGTTAAGTGGGACTTTACGACACACCAACATGAATGTGTTTATATGTAGTGTCACCTTGAAAAACGAGGTGTAAGTATGAGCAAAATTACCCTAAAGACAGTACAAGATGGGGTCAATTTTTACTAAAATATCTTGCAGAAAGTGGGAGTCATGTCATAAATTTCCACAAAGTTTTCTTTCCTTGAGAAATCTGAGAATAAGGGAAGAATCTGTTTGTGCAAACAGAGTTTTTAAGTCTGGCACAGTGTAGTATTTCAGGTGAAGAATGGGAGCATTCATAACAGTCAATGAGGACATGACTGACTGTGAAAGCACAGTCAAGGGGTTCACAGTATTGTCTGTCATCCTCATGAAGTAAATGGGCATCGGTAAGGTAAATGTGACTGATGGGGGAAATGTCATCCCTCCGTTTACTGGGGACTCCATTTCCCCCAGTTCATACCATGGGTTCTACGTCTCCCAAGTGAGGAGCAGATGCTCTACCATTTAACCAAATACCAGGGATGATGACGGCTAATTGTAACCCCAAACTATTCTCCAGAACAGATCATACATGTAACAAAGCTGAGACAAAGTGAGCCAATGACTTGTGAACTGTGCTCTAACATCCACTCCATTGGCAAACATTCAACAGGCTCTAACATGTTTAATGACAGCTGTCATAGGGAGAAATATGGATCTATAAATTCAACCATCTTAACTAAGAAAGGAATTGATACTAGGCCATGTGAGGATCAATTTATATAAAAAGTGCCACATTAATGTCAATGTGACGTGAAACTGAAACATAACAAGCTGATTTCCCCAATTGTACAACAAATATAAACAGGCTACAACCCTTTACCACTCAAACACAACTAGAGGCATTTGTCTATAAACATACTGACAATTATAAGTAAAACTAAGCATGGGGAAATTAAAAAAGGGGAAAAGGATTAGTTAATAAGATGGAGTTTTAGGACCAAGTTATAACCAATTGGCTTAAGTCAGGCTGGTCGCTGCCTTTTCTCCAGTTGTGGCCCACTGACTTGCTTGTTTTCTCTTATCCATTGCATATGCTGAGCACAGAGCACAATGGTAAGTGGGACTACACAATATAAATAGGAGGAGGGGAGGGGTGATGTAGATGCAGTGATCCATGAATATACATTTTATCGATTCATACTTTGTAATATCCTCCACTTTAATTGGTCTGCTAGCATCAGGTGACTGCCCCATAAGTGCAATGAACTTACCATACTGTAATGGATAAATGCAGTCATCTTGGCCAATTTCATTTTACTTTGAGTAATGCAATTGTAATAATGGATTATTTACAAATTGTAATTTTTTTCTTCAGTCTTTTCAAAATCTACAAGGTTACACAACTCTGGACCTGTGCAATAAAACATGACAAGCCCTTGCTGTCACTTGCATTGAATAAAGAGATAAGAACAACTTCATTACACCCACAATGGGTAACTGAATCATATTTGACAAAATGCAATTATTCTCAGAAGTGGCGGATTAAGATTATCCTACTTCAGTACTGTTCATTCTTCCTCTTTTATACAACAATCTACTAAATTCTCCCTAACTCCCTGGAGGTATAATAAATACTGCCCCTTAAAGACTCCATAATCCTATATTCAAATGCTAATACTTGCCTGGTTGCAAGGTTACTTTTACTTATTCTTTTACTTTCTCTCAATTCCTGTTTCAGTGTTGATTTAAATATTTTGAACTTTTTCCTATTGTCTTTTTGCTTGTACAGTTTTTATGCCAGCATTCAATTCATCCTATGAGCAGGCATTTTCACAATGCTTTTGCATAATCCACCATTGTTTGATCTACTCACTGCTTGTAATTCTGCAAACTCTTTCATCATCCTCTCTTTCTCTTCCTCCTCTTGCCTTCTCCTCTCTTTTTCTTCTAATTCTCTCTGCTCTCTCTTCTCTGCTTCTTCTCTTGCTAGTCTTTTAGCTTCCTCGTTGGCCTACCAGATAAAACAGATTTTTAAAGAACACTGCTTTAAAATGGGAATTCTTGCAACAACTAAATTTCTATTTTGTAATGAAAATAAATTTTCCTATAGAAAATATCTGCATTCAATCTGTACCTTGGTCTTGTATGCTAGCTAAACAAGCCATGTTCAGATTATGTCTAATATTATCAAACAAAGAGTGTAGATAACATCATCATTTTACAAGGAGTTTAATGTTTGTGTGGTCACTGCCATTTTGGGAGGTATGCAACTAAGGCCTTGCCCATGCCTCTTAACAAGCCTCCATGGAACTCTGTCCAACACATCTCTCACGACATTCGGATTATTTTCTGATTTATTCACATTATATTTAAATTTAATTGTCAAAAGGCATGGTCCTCATTAATGCATTCAAAGACCTAAGGTCCTTTTCCTCTGCAAGAAGTTGAATTCAAATTTACATCCTTGCAATCATCTATGAAATATTGAGACACTGAAAAAAACACTCATTATTTATTCAGTGGTAGATTCCCCAAATCTCCCTGTTTGGGGATCTACTAGCCCAGATAATAACCTCCTATTTACACCTGTAATCCCAACTACCTGCAACTAGGCCTTGGTAAGCTAATAGCAAAATGTAGATAGAGACTGCCCTCACCCAGAGGATGGCCTCCAAATGACCTCTTTCTGTGAGGGGTGATGCAGATCAACCAGACACAATGTTGCGACCTTTCAGATGTGTGTCTTCTACTTCATTAAGTAGATTCTTAATAAATGTGATAAGGTTCACCTTTACATAAAAAGTAGTGGAGCCATGGCCCCCACCACATTTGTAGATCTATGCCCACTAAAAGTAAAAACAATTTTTTTCCCTTCTATAAACAGGAAAAGCATTTAACATGGAATTAACTCTTTTTGGAAGAACCCAATACATCACCTACTATCTTTTTTCGCTCATTTATTTGAAGAGAAAATTGCATCACTTGAAAGGTATATGTGGGCCTCAACTGACTTACAGCCATAAGCTTTTCAATTTCTTTTTGTGTTTTTTCTCTGTGCTCTTGTTCCTTGATACGATTCAAAACATCTTCAGCTTCCTTAGCCTTCCTTAACTCTGCCTCTTCTTTGGCCTTCCTTTCTGCTTCTTCATGAGCCTGTCAAGGAAAAGAAGGAATTAAAAACTTTATTATTCACATCAGACAGATCCTGGGTTTGATATTGAGCTGCATCCAGGCACGGTGGGGTGAAGAGGCAGTGGGTGTGGCCAGTAGTTTGCCTGCAAAATGCTCATACAACTCATCCTACAACTGGTGCGTTGTTAATGCCACAAAACTGAGCATGCCCCTTCATGATTTTCCCTTGTGCGCTTGGGGTTAAATTGCAGATTATGTCAACAGTATTTCCCGCCTGTCATAAGAGATGACCGGGAAGGACTTTCACCATGTTCTGTATTTGAAACCTTAAAGGCAGTCATTTGTCACCCCAAACTACAGTTTCAGTATACATATATCAAAACTCTCAATTGGTACAGCTCTTTGATTGGCATCACATTCAAACAATGCATCATAGCTAAATTACACAGCATGGGCACTGAGAGTGTCTTGATTACACATTATGGACTTGCATTGCCACTGGGACAAGCCATGAAGCAATAAAGTAGGATTGTGTCTGGATAAAGATGAGTTTTAGATAAATGTGGGAGGGGCTGGAAGTAAGTAGGTTGGGAGAATTGGAACTGTTTGGGATGATGAAAATATGCCTTTAATTTAACTTAACACTATTTGACCTTTGCCTCTTTATCTACAATCCCTTACAAAAAGGTGAGGCAATTAGTTCCAAATCCTCAGGTTTTCACATGTTTTTTGTGGGGTTATCACAGTTTTTTGCAGGAAAACCTGTATTTTCCCTTGACATTGATGCAGGTTGACTATTTTCCACAGGTTTGACACAGGCTGGCCATAGGTTCAACACAGGTTTTACATGCAAAACATGTGGTGATTAAAACCACAGTAGTGTTAACAAAGAATTCTGTGACAAAACCTGTGGCTTGATATTAAAGGCAAGGTAAGGTGTGTTGAACCTATATCAAACCTGTATGTAGAAGGTTCCAAAAATGCAGGCTTGCTGACCAAGTGCAGTTGTGATTTCTTTTGTTTTCCAGATGTGATCACACATGGATGCAGACACATGTTGACGCACTGTTTTTTGTAAGCCTGCAGTAGGTGATACCATAAAACACATTCATGTTGAATGTGTCGTTAAGTCTCATGTAACTAACTAGACAGGACAGTTCCTAACATATCTCTTGGATGGTATGCCACTCTCAGGACAAAAAGTAACTTTCAATGATACTTTTACATGAACTTCTCTTTACCATAGGACTATGCACTCTAACACCTGAAAACAAAAACAGAAGCCTCCAAATCCTTGAGCTCAATTTGAAGGCACCACTTGGCACTTGATTGCTTTTGATACTGTACAACATATACTATATACTATACTAATGTTGCACAAGGAAACTACAATAATTGTAACATTGTTCTGAGGCCTATTCACTTTAACATATAGTACAGTATGAAAAAGGGACTTCATCAATTGTGTACTGTACTTTTTCAGTCCAGAATAACACCATGCACCAGAACCCCACTGACTCAAATGATCACCGGATATAGCAGAGAAATCAGACTTGCTTTGATGGTCAATCTTCAGTTGACCACTTATAATTGATAATTCTTGTGATCATACATATTTATAAGAATATTTCACAGATAACAGTTGTAATGCCCTTTGACAAAGAATTACTGAGGCATGTTCATGGACAGTGTTGATATTACCAGAGAAGCCAACACTAGTGTAGCAGTAATGCACAACCACTAACTGGGCTGCTTCAAATGGTTGCTAGCTGAGATATGCTCCTTGTTTTAAAGGGCAAGAGCAGTCACCACAACTTGAAGTAGTGTAGAAGACTGTCCTCTTCCATGATTGGCTGTTCAGAGTCATGTGACAACATTAATTCCCTTTAAAGGTAAAATTTACTGCTTGGTTTATCCTGAATATGCAATATTGGAGTCTAAAAATACAACTGAAAGATACTTTGGAGAGAAATAAGGAAAAAAATTGTGATGTTTAGCTGTTGTTTCAAAACTTGTTTGGGGGACTGCTCTTGATCTTTAAGTTCCTGCCTCAAATGCAAACTAGGGGTAAAGGTTAGCTATTTTTCTCTTGCTCCTTTTTAAGTGAGTTATTTAGATGTTTTATGGCTTACTTTCTAACCCATAGGTTTAAGTCAGGGGGGCAACAGCTTTTTTTGCAGTTGTGGTGCACTAGTTTGTTGACCTAGCTACTCCATCGCAAACGTTTCCTGAGAATAAAGCACAATGGCAGTAGGTTCTATATTTAAAGGGTCAAGCCTCTCACCCCAAAATACAATCTTGGTACGGGGGTACCGAATTTCTCAATTGGCATAGCTCTTTGACCGACAGCTAATTCAAACAATGCAGAGTACCAAAGCTTATATTACACAGCATGAAAGGTACTGAGAGTGTTTTGATTATATAAATTGAGTTTTTATATACTCACCTTGAAGCAATATGAACCTTCAGTAAGAAGGTTAGGAGAATTGGTACTGTTTGGGGTGAGAGAACTGGACCTTTAAAATCTTCCGTATGACCCGGCCAAGGACTGAACTCCATGCAGACCTCCCACTGCAAGTTGAATGCTCTAACCACTTGACCATGTATAGTAGTCAAACGTTGTACAATGTAAATAGGGCAAACAGACATTAATTAGCTAAGCATGAAATTTCCAACAATGAGACTTGCCAAAGGGTTTGGTTAGGTTAGATGGACTTTTGCAGCCCAGATTCCAAACAACTGGTTCAAGTCTGGACAAGGCCTTTTTTTCAGTTGTGGCTCACTAGTCTGTTTTTCCTTCTCCATTGCCAAAGGGTTATCAAGGAAAAATACAGAAGGTTAACATAGTGTAAATACTGTGCTCATTGATGATGTCTATTAATAATTCATAAACATCTCTTTTGATTTCCTGCATTCTGATTGGCCAAAACCATTTAAGACCGGTCTCAAATTGCATTTAAGACCGGTTTCTTGACAGTTAGGAGAATTAAAATACCGTGCTTTACACGCGCATTTAAGCGCGTACGTACGACCTTTCGTTTGTGTTTATCAGCGTGTTCTACAAACTAAAGAAAACAAACGCGTCACGCGCGTACTACATTTCCTTTGTGTTTATTGGTGCGTTCTTCATGCTAATGAAAACAGACGCTACCGTGAAAGCAAACGCGTCTCTCACAATACAGTAATTACCCCCTACTACACTGTGTGTCACTGCGTGTGTAACCAACTACTGTATGTGTATCCGCTGGGTATACTGTGTATAATGCATGTGCAGTAGTTGTGTCCAGGATCCTGTGTGTTTTTACATCGCTTGCTTGCAGTGACCTGTATCAGTATGGCCTTCAAGGTAAGTGATTTAAGACAAAAGAAAGCATAATCAGCAAAGACATTGTATTTGTCGTATCAATTTCCCCCTGTAGATTAGGGGTGGTAGAATATGCCCAGGGTATTTTCCGTCTAAAGCAATTTGGCGACTAAAGGGAAGGACTTACACCGTATTTGAACTGTAGGCTATCTGAAACTGAACTTGAACCCTATCTTAAACCGTATTTAAACTTTATTTGCCTACTATATCTAGTTGACACTATATAACACATTCGTGTTGGCGTGTCATTAAATCTCATCTAACTAACTAACGATCGAGTTTTGAATGAATTTGTTTAGAAGAAGTGAAAATATTTGCGGGGTTCTCCCCCTTTCTTGTGGCTTCAGTTGTTCGCCACCATCTGAAGAGACTAAACATGACGTCATAATAGAGCCCCAACTAAGTTGGGAGAATTAAAATGTGATCTGTGAAATTTTGCCGAAAATTCAATGTTTTTTCGATTTTCCTCCTTTAAATTTGAGTGTTTATGAATGGGGATAAAAGCAGGGTGCCCCGGTCTTAAATGTGATTTAAGACCTCCGATGACGTCATCACAGAGGCAGCGGACCTCGGCTATCGCCTCGGTCCGCTCAGCCTCTGTGATGACGTCATCGTCGGTCTTAAATCACATTTAAGACCGGGCACCCTTGCATTTATCCCCTAAATACAACACAAGAATATGCACTAACAATTCCTTCAGATAGGCAAAAAATCAAAGCGAGACAAAGCTGTTGCTTTGTTTAGATTCAGAGGGATTATACTGTACAGCATCTCACTTCTCCATTGCAAAGCATAGTCACAGTACTAGTGATGCTGAAACAGTCAAAACACAAACATGTACAGTAACCTTTCAAAAGACTTGTTTTCCACTAAGCAGTGAAGTGCTCACTGCTGTATTCTAATGCATTAGGCAAATGTTAGTACACTGAGCACTGATAAAAATTACTGTGAGGAAATATTCATGTTGTGAAGCATAAATTTGCTTAATTACTCACATGAAGTTAGAGCATTGAATGGTGGATATGAAACTATTATGAATGTATCTTCATATGAACTACATTCAACTGATGGTACTCCAGTTACATACTGTAGCAATTAAAGGGCAAACTCAGCTGCCTCAAACTTTGAAACAATGACAACCAGATCACATGATTTCCTTTTTTTTTCAGTTCCAAATATCTTTCATGGGTGGAAAAAAACAGCAATTTGGGAAGCTCATTGCAGGGAAATTTTGGTATTTGGAGGGAAATTTGACTACTTTTGTATATGTTAACATGTGAAGTCTTTGGGAAATTGCTTGCTGGAAAATTTGATTTGCTTGCAGGGGAATTTACATTTTTCCAGCCCTGGTATCTTTTATGACATTTCAGGACTTCATTGCACAGTAAACCAGTAAATAACTCATCTTTACTTAATATGTTATACAGTTGGAACAATATTGTCACATAACTCTCAGAGCCAATCAAGAACCCAGACAGACTAGTAAACTAATTCAAATTGTGGTGATTGCACTTCCCCTTAAAATATCGTACAGTACAGTATTCATGTAAAGTACAAGTACAGTATCAGTTTCAGAATAATTCATCATTAGTACTGGAAAGCTCATGAAAGCTCATGCAAGTACTGTTACATACAATTAATATTGAAGGTATTGAATATTCAGCTCTGATTTTTAAACTCTATCCAAGTATTTTAAATTCTAGAAATTCACTTCCAGTCTCTAGTAGTTGTTAAAGTTGTGATCATGTAGTGAAATCACTGAACATTTAATAAAGTTGTGATCATGTAGTGAAATCACTGAACATTTAATAAAGTTGTGATCATGTAGTGAAATCACTGAACATATAAGAGCCAACATTTGGGATCATCTAGCAATTAAACCACACTTTTCATTTCTGTAAAACTATAGGACCAATTAGTATCTAACTTAAGAGTCTTCCCATTCAACAGCTCAAATGGTGATCCTCACTGGTAGTGCTTTTGGAAACATATGTCTTACGCTATGTAGCCTTCATGTATATCCCCAAACTTTTCAGTACAAATCAAATTCTTACAGTATGAATACAGATATGCCGAAGTGTGAGCTCTGTATATAATCACAACATGACTGCTACAAGGAGATTACTGTATACTGTACCTTCTCAAAAGACACACTTCATGAACAAGACTTAAAAAAAATATGTTTGTTTGAAAAAAAGAAATGATTATGTAATGAAAGTGAGATTGGAAAAGCTAGCATTGGCTATGAGTCATTTAATTTGGTCATTATAGGTAAAAATATCTCTTCACCGAACAATATTATTCCTCTCCCCTAAAAATAGCTTCCCTACTTTCTTTTTCATTTAAATCGAACAAGTTCATGTGACTTCATCCTTGAATAATATTATACTGAGAACACTGCAGTACTTTAACCAAGATGTAAAACTAGAGAGCATGACAGTCCTTCACGCTTCAGTTAAAGGTCACATTTTATGAATTTTTTTTGTTTTAAGACCAACCACAACATAAACTTAAAGGGAAAATGCAGTCAGCCCAAATTGAACAGGTTATCTTATTTAATGAATGGCTCTTTACAATCAAGTGACAATACTTTTCCTCTTTAATTCTGACATATTTTCTAGATGGAACTGCTTTACCTTAAGTTAACATTACAGTATGTTCTAGAATATGGTTAAATCTGGGAAAGAAATGGGGGGACATTTGTTCAAGAGAAAAGTTAGCCCTAACTGTTTATCCACTTAAAATTTGTGACAGTGTACCATACCAAAAGGAACATACAAATGATGTTACAGTAGTTATGATAGATGAAAGTTAATCAAGACACCAAAATGATCACACCAACATGAGCATGTTAGCTTCTGTAGATAGGTACAGTAAGTAGGTAGTTAATGTACAGTATCTAACAAGTTCAAGTCCTTCTCCATATTCTTCAATTTTCAACCCCAAAATGTATAAAAACAAACATTTTAACCATCTGAATTGACTTAGTTAAATGAGATTGAACAACACTCCAACACAACTCTATTATACAGTGTCAACTAGATAACAGGTTAAGTTGAAATGCAGTCTCAAATATAGTTCAAATTCTGGGCAAGCCCTTCCCTTCAGTAGCCTCTGACAGGTAGAAAATACCACGAGCATAAAACTTCTAGCCCACAGGGGAATTTGCCTGAAACATGTTTGATGCTACAGGATGCATTTTATCAACAGATGGAAAAGAAGTTCGTGACTTGCATCATTGTTTCATTTCTCCCCCTTACCTCTCCCCCTCCCTTTAAATCCTTTTTTTTATTCTCCTTTTATTCTTCATTTTTAGTGTTCAAATTATACATGAATCTGGACAGCAAGACATGGTCTTATCTCAGTAGGCCATAACTGGGGTCCGTCACATTTAAATCTTTCAATTTTCTTGCTTACCTCTATCATGGATGGTTCCACACTAATTTGTATCTTAAATTCTCCAATTTCACTAAATATAAGGGTTTGAAATTCATGTAAACAATAAATAAAGACGATTTAAGGCTGATGGACCCCACTAATGGCAGCCTACAGTCACTAGGAACAAACTTGTGCAAATCGGATTCGTCTATATGCATACAGTGCTGTACATCCATTGTGATATAATATACAAATAACAAAAATGTGATGTCCTTTTCAAATGCGAATGGAAATATCTCAACGAATCTAATATACAATGCCAGAGTTCTTCTGGTGTTGCAAAGCTAATCTGAAAATAAATTCCCACAGGAAGCAAATGCTCCTCTGATATCGAAAATATTTACAATATTCTTGTTTTTCACTTTTTTACATTGTTCCCATTTAACATTAAATTTTAAATATACAAAAGAAAGCATTCACCTCTCGTATACTTTTTAATACCAATTTACATTTAAACATATAATGTTTCATGTGTACCACCAAAAAATTGAAAGGATGTTTGGCTTTTTCATATGCGAAAAAGAAGCTTTGCTTAGAGAAAACAGGATTTTGATTGAAGAACAAGTTTTCTGCCCCTTTTATAAAATGTGAAATATGTCTGCATTCCCAGAAAACATGGTCTAAAGTTACTTCTTCCTCCTCATACCAAGTGCGATTTGGACTTCCCCATTAGAAAAAGAAATCCTACGTCGATCATTTCCATGCAGCCACTATTGTGATGACCTTTGCTGGTAATGTTGCTTCTAATAACTTGAAAGTCAACATCAAGCTCCCACAAGTATGAAGAAAAATACAATTTGGTTTTATATGAAAGAACTCCAAACGGATGCACTTGCAGTCAATTTATTAAACACCTTGATTTTACACCTATTCTGTCCCTCTATCCAAATTACATGAGACAATTTCATTAGTAACAAAGCAAGATTTAATTTTGTCCAAAATGAATTGCAGAAAAGGCTACTGTGTAGACTTTCTAACTTTATCAATACATGTGAGGCAGGCTGGTGGGGAGCTATGGTAAAAGCACTTTGGAATATGGTGCGGTTTATAATCATGAACTTAAAGGGTGACATCAGTTGCCACTTATTTTGAAACAACAGCTACATCTCAAAATTTTCTTAATAAATCTATTCAAAGTAGGCTTTCATAAAACATACGTACTTGGTATACTCAAGTTAAACCAAGAGGTTATCCTAGCTAATTCCACAATTGAGGTGACATACGTCACATGATTGTTGAGAGCCATTCATGACTGCATTCTCCCTTTAAAAATTCTCACAGAGATGGAGAAAAGTAATTACTGCAATTGTGATAGGTGTTCAACAGACTAAAACAAAACCTGAGAGTGTGACAGGTTTGAGCAAGAAGTTGGTTGTGAGATGAAGCAGGCTAACAGTTTGAACTAAATGTCATACATTTAAAATGCTCGCATTTACAGTTACGGTAGTTACCTGCACCCCATCATCACATCTACAGTTATGCTGATTTGAGACTACAAAATTGTACAACTATAATCAACCTGGAGAAAGGGGGGAGAGAGGGGGGAAGAATACGGTACCAAATGAGTAGAAGATACTGGAGAGTAGTATAGTGTACAGTATGTTGTGCTACAGCAGTAGGGCAGAGGTGCTGTTGTTGATTGATTTGTGATATTTCTCTTCCTATCTCTGATTTCTTAAAGGGGTACTGCAATCATGGCTGGTAGTTGAGGATCATGTGACTCTATTTCTTTCTCTTCAATTGTGAAATTAACATGGGAGTAACAGCTTGGTTGACCTTGAATATTCAGTATATGTAAACTGTCATAAAATATTTTGAAGATACTTTGGAGAGAAATATGAAAAAAAATTGTGATATTTAGCTGTTGCTTCAAAATAAGTTTAGGTTGCACTCTTGCCCTTTAAAGTTGTTAAGCACAACACTAAATATAATAGGGATATCTAAATGTTAGAACTAATCTTAGTCTGCATCCATAGAAACCTGGCAAATTATTCCTACTGTAGGCATTTTAGGTGTCTGATAAACAGCGAACATATTATCTAGAACTCAAAAGCCACATAATTCTGTACTATTAAAGTAAATGTGGAAACTACAAACAGGAACTTGGGATGTCAGTAATGCAATTTTATTGCAAGACCACACTGTATCTGCAAAAGGAATAAACAAGCCAACCAAAATTTTCCATGCAAAAGTCTCAAAGAGATTTGCAAACCCCTTTTCCTTCTTGCTTTATTGTTTTAGTGGAAAGTAGGGAGGGGTGAGTAACACTTAATGTAAATTAAAATCTTATCCTATTTTAAGAGTAGCCTAAAAAACAGACAATGGTACAACCTTCCATACTGTAATGATGATCAACTTCCACACCCACATGCCCCACCTTAGCCTGACTGCATGGTCAAGTGGTCAGACTTTCAGTCAGGAGGTTGGCAGTTTGAGTCCTGTCTGGGTCATACCACAGACTTAAAAAATGGTACCCATTGCCATTGTGCTTGGTGCTCAGCATAAGCAATGGAGTAGGGAAAACAAGACAGTGAGCCACAAGTGGAAAAAAAGGGCTGTGGCCAGCTTGACTTTAACGAACTGGTTGGGAACAAAACAATAAAAACCGCAGCTAACCTACCCTAACCTACCTCTACTTGGATCCACCAAGCCCTATCGATATACAGTACCTATCCACTTACCCCATCAAGCTCTATCAATATATCCATCTCAAACCCTATCAATATATCCATCCACTTACCCCATCAAGCTCTATCAATATATCCATCTCAAACCCTATCAATATATCCATCCACTTACCCCGTCAAGCCCCATCAATATACGCCATCAAGTCCTTTCAATACACCCATCCACTTACCCCATCAAGCTCTATCAATATATTCATCCACTTACCCCATCAAGCTCTATCAATATATCCCATCAAGCCCAATCAACACACCCCATCTACTTATCCCATCAAGCCAGTGGCATAGCTAGGATATTTTCCAGGGGGGGCAAAGCTCAAAAATTTCCCCAAAACTTTTCAGTTTCAGTGCATTTTCAGTTTCAGTATACTTTCAAGGTCAAGGTGCATGTATTACATACAAAATACGTAAATGTATGACGTCATGTAATGTAACCTAAAGTTAATACATGGCCTATAAGATCCTGAAGCTGCTTATAGGATTAAGACAATGACATCATGAGCCCATTGTCACCCCTTTCCCCAGTGATTATTAAACTACATTAATTTTCTGAACAGATTAAATAGATTAATTTTCCAAAACAGTTCTTTAAAAATAAGGTAAACATCATACGTTTTTCGAGGTTTGCAGGGTTATTATGTCTAGACAACGGTAAGCTATTGTTTTTAGCTCCATCCATGGTTAAACACAGAGTAAGATCAGTCTATAACCTGCTCGGTTCTAGCTTGTAGGATGAGAGGCCATTAATGCTTAAACTTAATCCAGGGTGCTGTCAACCAATAGGCTGGAAACTGGGCTGTTAAACCTCGCCTGACCTAACCTAACCTAACCCAGGGTGTTGTCAACTTTAGTGATGGATAAGAGTGATATGTGGAGCGCGACCATCGGTTCGTGCGGAGCATCCCGCCAGGGGAAATTTTGGTAAAAACACCCCTAGATTGCAGGAAATGACACTCCCTGTGCCTAATTACTGCATGCTTAGAATGTCATATTTTCCTTGTCCTGAAAACACTGCATCAAGCTCTATCAATATACCCATCCACTTTACCCCATCAAGCTCTATCAATATACCCCATCAAGCCCAATCAACAGCAACACACCCCATCCACTTACCCCATCAAGCCCTTTTCATACATTCATCCACTGACTCCATCAAGCCCTAAAGTAAATTGCCAGTGATACAGTAATTGTTGATACTGCAGTACAGTATACACACTAATATTCCACAGTAGCTACACATGAGCATTCACTAATTATGCAGACAAAGTTTCAAGCACTTACATCACACAAATTTCAGTCTTCCAGACTCACTACCTCTTCTTAAAGTAAACAACATACATATTCATTTTCAACAATTTTCAAAAATTTTGCAGCTAATTACACACAAAAACCACAAATGTTTATGCACATTAATACCGCCTTTCAATTAAGTAAAGAATCCCCATGGAAACCAAACTGCATGGCAACCTGCATAGTTTTCAAGCTGTTAAAATATTGAAAAATAACATTATGAAAAGTAAAGAAAATCTACACTGTGAATAGCTACTGTAATTACAGGCTTCTTTAAGACAACATTTATTCAGTGTTCCTTCCCTGCTGTGATAACTTAATGTATTAAGAAAACAACATTAACACCAGAATGCCAGGAAAGACCTAAGAGTTGCCGCAGTTGCAAATTTTTCATCTTCCTTATATTTTTGGTTTTTTGTTTCCTTTTGCTCTTTGTTATCTTTTCAACCACAATGGACTAATCCCATGTGGCACAGCTATTTCAGTCAAATTCCCCTTCTGTTTATTGAGGCTGAAGTATTGTTATGGAATTTTAAACTGTAAACTCATAAGAAACTATGCTTATAATACCGAATTGGAAAAACAAGTTTAAAGTTTACATAAATTCTCTTGAGATTCACTGTAGTTACTCATATTACATGTTTTCTTGTATTATTTTGTCACTTCAGCTGAAACATTAAATGTTGGCACATTGGAAAATTAATACCAAATTGAACTCAAATCAGTATAATAAGAGCTAACAGACAGCAGAAATAATGCAGAACCATTTTTGTGACACATTCCTTTGCTTTGCCATCAAAAGCTTCTCCACATGTCACTAACAAAGTGTTTTTGATGATGTATTAGAACATCAATATTGGAACCATAAAGTTTCCCTCAAAATAAATTTTACAACTTTCTTTTTAACTATTGTGAATGTATAAATGGAGTTAAACATGATTTCCATCTGTAGGGTATATTCTATTTGAAGTATCTGCACATTCAAGACCCCAAGTGTGTAATCAAAACACTCTCAGTACAGTAAATGCTGTGAAATAAGAGCTATGTACAGTACTCCGCATTTTTAACTTGCTGTCAATCAAAGAGCTGTGCCAATTGAGAATTTATGTAGACTACTACAAAATTCTAGTTTGGGGTGAGAGTTGAATGCCTTTTGAATTTTTGGAAGTCAACTGTCATACATACTGTGTATCTTCTTCCCTTTTCTATCATGTTTACCTCATACATTTCAAACCAAACAGACTGACAAAAAATACCACATAGTTGTCTCGGTAGACTAGTTGTTATATTGACAAAGACAAAAGAAACTGTTTAGAATATATTGACCATTTCACTGCTTTACAAAGAGTCAAACAACTGATTTCCATGGATTGAACAATTAACTGAAGTGTTTGCCTACTGCCATGACCTGACAGAGAACAAATACCAAGACAAATTTGCTTAAAAGTTGAAGTAAGGTTTAAAGTATTATAACAACAAGACTTGGTCAACAAATGGTGTTAGCTTACAGCCAACATTGACAATTTTCATAGAAAGGTGTGGGTGACCCAACATATTTTATGGGCAATTTAAGCAAGTGTAGAATTTATATTTCAAAACAACAGCTTCCTTTCCCAAACTTTTTCATGTGAATATTCTAGCATATTGTGATTAATTTTAACACTGTCAGAAGCTCTATCACACTATCCCAAAACAATTTAAAGGCAGTCATTCGTCACCCCAAACTACAGTTTCAGTATACATGTATCAAAACTCTTAATTGGTACAGCTCTTTGATTGGCATCACATTCAGACAATGCATCATAGCTAAATTACACAGCATGGGCACTGAGAGTGTCTTGATTACACATTATGGACTTGTATGGCCACTGGGACAAGCCATGAAGCAATAAACTAGGATAGTGTCTGGATAAAGATGAGTTTTAGATGAATGTGGGAGGGGCTAGAAGTAAGTAGGTTGGGAGAATTGGAACTGTTTGGGATGATGAAAATATGCCTTTAATTATGATCATATCCATACATACAAGTGGTATCTGTACTTTGATTGACAGTAATTCAAACAGTGGCTTCACTTTAGTTGCTAAATGCAGTCAGTTGTGTTCCAAAGCTCATTTCAGTTGGTCCATGACCATGGATCTGGTTTTGACCAGATTGAATTCAGTTTAAACTACTTCCACCATTTTCTTGGATGTATTAAAAACAGTTGTTTCTTTCTAAATTTTGTCATTCAATTTTCCAATTTAGGGGGAAGGGACTAGAACAATGGTTCCAACTCCCTAGATTCAAAACTCTAACAAGCCAAATGAAACTAACCTTTTGAAGGTCTTCCATGGCCTTCTTCTGTCTCTCTTTCTCTTCTTCATCCTCCTTCCGTTTTCTCTCCGTCTCTTCATCCATCTTCTTCTTTTCTAGCCTCATCTGATGCCTCCGATGAAATTCTTTCCAAAGGTCTGATTCCTCTGTCCCATTGGTGCGTTTGATCATGTACTGTAAAGCTGAATATTCAGAGAAAAGTTTTTTTATTGAAAATTCATAAAGTCAAGTTAAAGGCTAAATAGCCATATAGTTCATGTTTGAATATGCGCGCAAAAATATCACAAAATGCTATATGTGATAGCTATGTGTGTCAATTATTTTCATGTGTTAACATTAAGAAACTGATAACTAGAACTGTACAGCATCAGTGTAAGACACCAATTTCTTGGAAAAAAAAAATAAAAGATGAAAAGTGTTTCCCTGATTCATGTATTTATATCACTTAAGAGTCTTGAGAAAAATCTGAAATAAGCTCAAATTACTGGCGATGTGAAAGGTTTCTAGCAACAAAAGTAATACTCCAGAACACCATTCAAGCTTACTGTAACCCTATGCCTTACCTGCTGACAGCAGATTACAGATAAACTACCCGAATAATTTTCAAAGGCTAATTCAATTCTCACCACTTTCCTTGGGGAAAGGAATCGATGGAACCCTGAGGAAGGAGATCGATGGGGATTGTGTGCAGGAGGGTACAAGGGAGGCTTCTCTTTACAAAACATGCCATTAGTCTATAACCACAAGAAGAACTTCATTTTAATAACTGTGTCATTAGGTCATTATTAACTACACATCATATCAGTTAAACAATTATCTGAAAAATCACCTGGGACAAATACTTCAAAATTGAAGGTAGATATAACTTCCAGTGAACATGAAATTTGACAGCAAGTTTATCTTTCACATATCCTTCCTAACTTTGATATGTCTGTCAAATTCATTATTTTAAATGAGGCACTTCCTTTATGTTCATGGATTGTTCTTGATGGTTGCCAATAGTGGTTATTTCCATACAATTGTAAGATACCAATTGTGCTTTACTGTAGCTGTCTAGGCTTGTCAATAAAAGGGGAATAAAGAAACGCATGTTATCTGCAGGAATCGCAGAATGCCCACCACAACTAGCTATCAATTTGTCATCTACTTTTTGAGCCTGGGTATGAGGCTATGAAATACAGGCTAAACAGGGACAAAGAAAGTTATATCACCCAAGAGCTGTTTAATATTTGGCTTGAGACTCAACAAAGAAATTAAGATACAATACTGAGGAGAGATTATCAAATAAAAGCCCTCTTCTTGCGAGAAAGGGATTTCTGTCCTTTGTTTGGGACCTCCAACCTTGACATCATTCATTCACTGTAATAGCACCATTTAATTCACTCAATCCTTTTACAGACCTCTCAACCTGTTTGACTTCAAAATAGGGAGATTTTCATTTTTCAAAGCCAGAAAATAGGGAGATTAGCAGAAAAACTAGGGGTTTATAATTTTGAGGTAAAATGATACAATTACTGCCCTCCTTTGGCATGAGCTGGCTGGGCAACATATTGGAAGAGAATCTCCCAATCAATGTTTTGCCCAGTGCAGTGCAAGTCGTTCGTGTTTGTGTAATTTCCAAATAGGCATGCCTACCAAGTGCTTTTCAAGTTGTATCAAGTATGCATGAAGTGTACAGCTGTGAAGTGCATTGCAAAGTAAGGAAGCGTCCTATGTCGTAGTTAGTTAGTTATATTTAGTTTTATGGCCCAGTTTCCAACCTATCAGTTCAAGTCGAGACGGCCATGGCTCATAAAAGACTAGTGCATTTATAGTTGTACTGTACTAGTAAACGATCAATGTACAATCAACTGCTCAAATAAACCAAGGCTTGGTACTAACTACATTGGCCAAATTCAGAACCTCACAATGAAATAGAATGTTCACAAAAGCCAGGAGAATAGCACATGAAACCAGGTGGTGGGGAGATCTGGATGAAAATTAACTGGGAGTTTCAGGGTAAAACCAGGCCAGTTGACAGTTTGCTTTTGTAAGTGGCTTATAATTATGCAAAAGAATGCTGAATTAAGTGTTGGTTTCTACTGTCAACACTCTAAAAGCAGGTGCTTCAATAACTCAAAATTCCAAAGGTGCTTCATTGAAGAATAAAAAGAGCAGAGTTAGCTCCTTCTTTTTTAAGACATCTTAATGCAAATGAGCTGATTAGGTATGTCGAAGACTTATTTTGGTATCAAAAGATACAATAAAATTTTCATTTCCTAAAGACTGGTAATATTGCAGCAATGGCAGAGTTGGTGCAACTAATGATTTGGTATACTACAGCAATTAGCGGTTCCTTTCGCATTAAATCCAAATTTAGTGTAACTTTTATCGAAATGTCAAAATGGATACATATACGCTATGTGATGGATTACTGAGTGCATCTTGTTGTTTAACAGTACCAATGTTACTTCCAAGTTTACTGGTGCTATGGCCAAGTGGATAAAGGTGGTGGCATTTGAAGCGATGAAGCTTAGCAACCGGGAGGTCTGGAGTTCGATTTCTGGCCAGGTCAAAGTAAGGTGGGTTTTTCATCCAAGAGCAATCTACAGTTTTCCCATCTGAACTGGCCTTTTAAGAAATACCAAATTTGATCCAAATTGTCGAGTTGGTTGCCATCCAATGTGAAGTTGTAATTCATAAGCCAACGGCTTCTCCCACATTCGTGGTCACTTAGCGTCGTAAAAACAACTGCCCTTCAAGGCCCGATTATTATTATTATTATTATAAGTGATTTCTCCATGCACATTAAGGAAGAAGAAAAACTTGCAGCCAGTCTTTATGCCAGATAATTTCCCCAACATTCTAAAGTGACAGCTTGGAGGATACTTAAGAGCAGGGCTGTCAAAATCCAGTTTAGAAAAATGTTTTAATTTGCAAGGTACTTCTGTGACAATAGTGAATTATTTGACCATAGTTACAGATCTTGCAAATGGTGTGAGAAATACTACTTGCTATGTATTCTCGAAAAACACAATCATGGCAGTTCCTTTCAAATTAACCTGTATGCAAAAACTGCTTTTTTTTTTTTCTTATTTGACATTCCTCCTGGTTGCGAGATGTCCATTTGTCTCGTGCTGCTCCCTGCATTACTCATTCATCCCACTGACACTGCTACACTTACTGTACATAATTAACAAGGAATACATCAACAGCTTTCTGACCTACATACTGCTGCGAAGCAGCAAATTATCAATCCTTCATTTGAGGGAATCAATGACAGGTAAAAAGTAGGTACTACTGATGACATACAATCACACAGTAGCTAGGTGCTTGCTGACCAACTACTGGTGTAACTATGAATGGTCTAAAAAGGCCGAGATCGCATCCCCTACTGTTCTCTTCAGGAACACACCACTGCAGAAAACAATGTACCTTTTCCAAATTATTACCTTACAGTATTACAGGGCTTGACAAAAACAAAAACATGCATACCATACTTAAAACAATTTCATCAAAACAGTCTTCTCCAAGACTTTAGTTCACTTTAAAACTGTAGACTGTACACAAATTTTGTAGAATGGCAAAAATCCCGAATCAGACCAACTGACTCAAAAGATTTACTGTATGAAATGTATGGAATTTGCATTTTTCACTGGTCACACAAACAATTTCAAAGCATAGGCAATGATACACTAATTTCAATATTGGTATAAAGAAAAATTCCCTCATTGAAATCACATATTGAAGTGTCCCAGTGAGGATGAATAGAGCCTGTGGCCAGCAACTCTTATAGACAAATCGGATTAGCGCTTGTTTTTAGTGACAGTAGGCCGCCATTAGTGGGGTCCATCAGCCTAAAACCGTTTTTATTTATTGTTTACATGAATTTCAAACTCTCATATTTAGTGAAATTGGAGAATTCAAGATACAAATTAGTGTACAAACATCCATGATAGAGGTAAGCAAGGAAATTGAAAGATTTAAAGGTGAGGGACCCCAGTTATGGTCGACTGATATCAGACCATCACTTGCTGTCCGGATTCGTGTATAGGTTTAGAGGGTAGTTCCCTTCAAAGTTGACATACAGTCACTTTTTTGTGAAAAAAAGGAATTACCCAACACCTGAATGACTCTAATAGCAACAAATCATTTTCACCTGTTATCCATTCTTGTCTGACCAGTGGGTCTGGAGCCTGAAGTTCATATCGGACTTTCTCTTTGAAATCATCTTCTTCCTCTACTTCTTTGAATAATACGAAGAGATTCTTCAAACCTTTAAAATCTGGCAGTGTCTGAATGAAAAGAAAGATTAAGTTATCTTTAATAGTTTTCACCAATTGATTGCCCACTGAGGGTAGTCTGTGGGCAGGGAGTTGTAGAATATCCCTATGGTACTCCCCTCCTGTCATAAGAGGCGACGAAACAGGAGGACTTAATATACCCCATTGGAACTGCACAAAGAATTTCCATTAGGCATAACAGACACAAGCCAAATTCCCAAAACTCTCTTCAGCTTTAGAGATCTCTTTTGCAGTTGTGTGGGACGGTTCACTTTATTCCATCATTAAATGTGGAGCATCACCCAAGATGCAATAGGTCCAGTTTTTAAAATCTTTGGCTGCACCTTTTTGGTCTTTGACTCCACCCGAGAACTGAACTCTGACCTTCAATGTGAGAAGCAAAGTCTTGTGAGAAATTTAATGATAAAGGCACACAGGTTTCCCCAAAAGTATATTGTCTAGAAAGTAAACATGGTTAAGACGAAACTGCATGGGAGGCACTCACCCTTGCCTCCAGTACCCTGCACGTTGTTAGCAAAATAATTTCTTCATCACTGGATTTTTGAAATAGCCAGAAGTAATTTTAGAAACATGTCTGTAATATAAAGGTATGTATTCCATTACCTCTACTCTCCAAGCTCCTTTGAGGTCAATTTCTCCCTTCTGGTCTTTTAAATCTGAAGTTACAAAGTATGACAGACTGCCAAGCTTCAGAATGAAATGGCGCTCCTTCCAGTTGGTAAAATTGTGACCCTTCTTCTTCAGTGAACCCTAATTGGAAAAAAAAACAAGAGAAAATGTTATGGAATTTAATCCAAATAGCTGTCATCTAGAATCATACTTTATAAACCACATTTTAAAGTGTATAGTAGCAAGATTGCATTAACGACATGCATCTCAGATTGCAAAACTCAGATTTGCCACTGTGTGTAAAATTCTGAGCCGCATTTAATGTACCACCTTAATACACAGAATTAAAGGCATTAAACACTGCCCCCCCCCCCCCCCCCCAGTTATGAAAATAACCAAATATTGCACATTTCATCTTAGAGTTTTGTCCCAAAAATCTCCCATAATAAAATGTTATACTTAAATTGTGGTGGAATATTCAAGGCAAACCAATGGGATACTGTATGGTACCCCTCCAAATAATAGTCTTCTTAGTAATTTAATTACAACTATATTTTCAAGAACCATCTTTAAAACTGGGTAGAATAGGTGAATATATTAATCAAAACTCGGATGATTGCATTTCCCTTTCAAGGCCTAATCCTCTCACCCCAAGCAGTTCCAATTCTCCATCTCAGTTTATTGCTTTGAGTAGGACTTCAGTGTATTTAATCAAAACACTACAGTAACATGTTGTTGAATATATTATGAGCTTTGGTACTCTGCATTTTCTGAACTACTGTATAGTAGCTGTCAATCAAAAAGGGCAATTGTGAATTTCTGAAGATTAAACTACAAAACTGTAGCTTGGGGTAAGAAGCTTAGCTCTTTAAACAAGCTTTAAAGCATACAGTACCTGTACTTGAAAAACAAAACTTTAAGTCAGTCAGTTTGCACATACCCAGGCCCTAATTTATGCCAGTAAATCATCATGTGAATCTAAACTTTTAACACCATGAATTCATGATATTTGAACTTGGAAATGCTTTTAAATTACCAAAATACAACACCCACAAGTTGCACTGAAAGATACTGTAATCATATACAGTAGCACTAGTGTCCACGTTCAGTAGGAACAGAACACAGAAGTGAGCATTGCCATCATGGCGAACAATGCTTCCACTGAAACCCTCTCAGGAAATACATTTCAGCATGGAAACCAGCAACTTGACTGTAAGCCAAAGATCATCTAGGTTTTACCAGCATATATTTTCAAATCTAGATATTGTTCTGTTATCACTTCATAGAATCAGTGGATATCATCATGAGTAAATTGTCTTGGCTATTCAGAACATGAAAATACAGTAATACCCTAACATGGTTAGAAATGAAACCAAGCAATAGACTGTGTGTCACCATCGCTCAAATTAAGACTGTTTAATCTCTTAGTGACATGGGAACGCGGACTTACTCAGGTTGATTTTAATTTTGGATCCATGATCGTGGGATTCTTTGGTTTTAAAACTGTGCTGGTTTTAATCCAGCAAGGTCACAGTTGCTCATGAAGCTGATGACCACTATTTTGAACATTTGAAAGTAATTGGCATGTCAAATACTTGACCTCTATAACATGATACAGTACGTAGCACTCCCCAATCAACCAAACTCATGTCAACCAATCCATGCCAGTCAGGGGAATTAAAGGTTGTGCCCCCCCCCCCACCTTCGAAATCCTGCATACGCTACTGCATTAAACCATGCTTTTACAGTATGTCTTGATAAATGGTACTGTACAAAAGATGAACAATTTTTAAATTTATCTGGTTGTTTACATAAGAAGAGGAAAAAATGGTTACAAATCATTTGACAGAATATGATTTGTTTTTTTCACAAAGTGCAAAGTCCTAGAGGATTTGTATTGACATACATGTACGTAGACTATATATACACATGCAGTGTACCTACTGTACTGTTACCAGGAAATAAACTTCAGGCAGATCATCCAAGTTCACCTTCATTTCTTTTTCTACGTAAAGACTCCTGAATCTCTGGCAAAGAGATTTGGGTAAGAACAAAGGGACCAAGTGGCACAGCTATCAAGAGGGGCAAATGGTGACTGCCTCCCTGGCTCTAAAAATTTAACTGAAAAATTGAGATAATTGCCATTTGTGACATCAGTAAACTACTGTGTGGTTTTCCCCAACTCTTCTTTCATGCAGTTCTGAATTTTCTCCACTAAAAGCTCCATTTTTGTATTTTACTTATTTCAAAAACAAAATTTTCCAGGGGCTTCATGCATAGAAATTTCAGTTACTAATAATTGCAATCGTATTCCCTCATAAATCAGCTGGGTAAACTTTTCAGAACTCTGAAAATGACAAAATCACCAGACCATCAAGTGATATCATCAACCGCAGTGCTATTTTCATGAATTTCTACCATTAAATTTGAAATTTCCCTAACGAAAGCTCTTGACTCTTAAAAATGTCATCTTACAGCCTCAGTTTGTAGGTCTTAGATCACATTGTGTAGCAACAATCTTTGGCTGCTGTGCAATCTCAGACTTGCCAATAAAAAATATAGATTCTTCAGTTATCCAGAACTTTTCACATTTCCTTCTTCAGGGAACCTAGAACCTAAAATGTTCACCAATACAAGCTCCACATGAGAAAATCTCTTCCCTTGAAGAAGTGCAGAACAAACTGGCCGATCAGGTATGAAATGGCTGATTTTTTTACGTCATTTAACCACAACAATTGTTTACTTAGTCAGAGCAAATATTTAACCTGCACGAGAAACCCGAACCAACCATTTATATGCTAAAAATTATGTATAATTCCACCGGACCTAGACCAATTTTTCTGGTTAAAAATTTGTTTTAATGCCATTATTTTCATCCATGAAGTTCAGTTTCAGCGAATAATTTTTGTATTACTGAGAAAATTACGTCAATGAGCCTTAAGCCACTCGATGTCCACTGCAAGTGAGTTAACTACAAAAATGTGACATCTGGAGATTTAATCCTTGAAGCTGGTGAAGGCAATTTTGTCCTTCCTTCAAGGGAATAATTCTTTAATGACATTTTCAAAACTTTGCTGAAAATGGGTAGAAATTTTGGCACACTTCATGGGCAGGCAATCACATCACCAAAGAAATGTGGTTCACACATAAAAAGATTTGGAAAATTTGGATGCTTGCCCCCCCCCCCCCGGAAAAAAGTCTAGCTGTGCCACTGCCTGGTTGTTACCTCCTAAAAGAGGACAATACTTAAGGTTTGACAAACCTTATAGCCCATGATGAAACGACCCCTCTTACTTTTTGTTACATCCTTCTTCTCTGCCTGATTTTCTCTTACCTCTTCAGGGAGGAAATGGAGCCTATCAGATGCACATCTGATATAATCAAGTTTCCCATCTGATTAATTGATTGGCAGCAAAAGATGTATTTAAATGTACAAAAAGTTACATCACATTTGGGTTTTCTAACAGCTCAGACAAGCATGTGTTAATTGCTTTTCAACCAGTGTGAACAGAGTGAAAGCGTATCTCATTTGAGGGCACAGGTCATGTAACAAATTTAGGTATCAGTTAAATCCCACACCGCCTTTGATCTACTGGGGTGTCTATGTTGAATTTTCAAGAAGCAATGTCACAGCATTGACCCTTTTCCGAATAGTAATTACAAAGGATTGTGGGATAGGTTTTAGGTCTGCATAATATTTGTCAATGACATTTTACTGTAGGAAAAAATAATGCATGCCAACATTCTATCCCACAATCCTTTGTAATAGCTATTTGGAAAAGTGTCTATAATGCTGCATTTAAATAATTATTTCCCTCTATTACATATTAGACCATCATTGCACCTTCTTCATTCGTTTATTAGCGTGAACTTTAAAATGTGTAAATTGGTACATCTAAGTGCAATAAATCATGATTTGAAAGGCCATTCTGCCATACTCCAAAAGGTTTCATTCCCCCAACCAATTTTACTTTTAGTCATAGCCCATGTACTGTACATAGGACCCTTAAAGGTATATTTGAATTGAGAGACTAACTTTTGGAGCACCCTCCTAGCTACAGTACAAGGATTTGGTTGAATTGCATATATTGATACATGCCTTCATTCTGGATTTTTCGAAAAAATTTGAGGTGCTTGTATGCCTTGCCCAAAATATATTTCGTTTTCTTTCAAAATTTTTTTTATTTTTGAAGAAAATTTATTTTTGTTGACAGTTGATGAAGGAAAAGCAAAAGAAGCATTAATTTAGGTAGTCTACCCTGTGACATAATTTGTGACTAAAGGGCAAGGAGCATACAGTAAACAATATGCTGCAACCATTACAATCAATTTGTTTTGACAAATAACTTGTAAGATTTAAAATGAGGTTTCATGGCTCAGTTTTTAACCAATTGACTTACTTGGACTGGACATCACAGCCTTTTTTCCATTCCTGGCTCACTGGCTTGTTTTTCCCTACTTGAGTACAGTACTGTACCAAGCATGAGCAGTATGATAGGTTTCATTTTAAAGTCTTCAATATAATATGACCACCTCAGGAATGAAACTCGGTATACAGACCTCAAAGGAAGTAACTCCCTCCCCTGCCAGTGTCAGCCCTGAAAAAACAAAGACCATGTCACACACTACAGCCTTAAAATGGTTTCAAAAGTACTGTACAGTTTAAAATTACTGTTTGTGGGATTCTAACTTCTGATAACTTCAAGCAAATACTGTATTGTCGTCTTCTATAGTTTATTTGGCTATGCATGAGCACTTTGCTACATGTACAACAAAAGGTTAATCAAAAAGCCTGTTGATTAAGCCACAGCACAACAGATAGCCTTGATGTTCTATTTATTGTAATACAATTCTGATATGGTTTATGATCTTTGGTCCCTTCTAAGACAAGTACTTCCTGAAAGTATCTTTTTTGGCATGGGGGGAAATGTCCCAAAATAACCATTTAGATATAATACAAGTTTGATCATACGGTACTTTGGGACAGGCTGTAATTCATAGGACATAATATGTGAGAAGCTACAATAAGCAGTGACATAGCACTTCTCATTCTAGGGAGGCATGGGTGGGGGGGGGGTTAAACAATACTGAAGGGGGGGAACTGCTACACACCGCTCTTGCTGCCAGAGTTGCCACAGATAGCACCAAATGCAGGGTCCTAACGTATGGTACAGGGGCCAGCAAAAGGGCCCTAGTGGGGTCCAGGGGCAAAGCCCTAGGTAAAGAACATGGAACCTCCTGGGTTTAATAGGATGAAGAGAGATAAGTGAGGTATCAAGTCATCATTTATGGGTAATTCAGTTGACTAAACAATGGTCTAACTAAGTTCCAGAGTAACTTCAAGCAAGATTTTATTGGTAACCAATGTAATGAAGCTACTAGAGTAGTTCATAATGACTGACGTTTAAAAACGGGAGGGGGGGGGAGTTGAACTGTGGAGAAAACAGCACATGTATGTGCAGCTGAATGTGATTCACTCAAGGAAAGAATGAAATCCTGTCCAAAAGGTAACCTCAGCTGATTGCCACCTTCAACTGGCGCAGACTCGAGCCTAAAGAAAATTTCTAAGAAGTGCAACACCTCAGACAGCCGGAAATGGCATTTCCCACATGCTTTGGGCAATTGAAGTCTGTGAAATACTGAGTCAATTTTGTGAAGGTCGAGCAAATCACAGCAAAATCATTTTTGATGCTACTAACATTGACCAACCACCACTCCTGGTGGTCAGAGGGTGTTTCTTGCAATTGGTTTTTAGAGCACTAGTGCAAACTGTCAAGACTATAAGACTATATCTAGTTCTGTGCATATTTTGAAAGAACAAATCAGCTGACTATATGTCCCTTTGAACATCCCTATATGTCCCTATATAACCTATATCCCTATATTTTTTAGCTATCATTGAATGCTTAGCTTACAATTAAAGTGAACCTAAAGTCAAACAAGAGCCCAAGGGCACTATGGTTCCTTGCATTAAAGATGATATTGTATTAAGGTAGTCCCAAGGTAAGGCATAATTTGCACCTTTAACCCCAATGACTTTTGGCCATCACCCAAAAACATAGGGGCACATTAAATTTCAAAATCATACAAGCACTTGCCGTTTGAGAGAAATGGAACACTAAACTTTTCAAATTATCACACTGCACACTGCCCACTTCCATGCGACAAATACATTCATCACCTTTCACTAAAATGTCATTTACTTGAGTTTGGGGTAGTATAGGAGGTTAGTTAATTGCCTTTTTGGTCAATCTCAACAATTCAAATCCAGACCTTAAAAAGAAGTCACAAAGGTCAAATACAGTCAAAGTAGATCAAAACTGATTTTAAATAAACACAGTCTCTTCTGCACCAAAGAAATTTAACAGTCATCTGGTCATTCCTGACCACCAAAATTTATGATGGATGACTAGAAATTATGTCATGGTTGTCCTTTAGACTACCCAATGTGTTTGCCTGAAAAGCAAAAATAAGGAAAAGCCCACAATTCTGCTACTAAAGGCAGCCCGATAGTGATTTATTACCACCAATTTCTTCTTCACAATTTGGCTAGAAGACCAAGAAACAAACATAGCTCTGTAGAATCTAATAAATGACTTTCAACTTGACCTTTTAACCTAAAGAGGGTGTTAGAAACAGCAGGGTAAAAGCAGAGGTAAAGAAGAGAAACTGCTTTCATATTTTACTATTGAAATTGGAATCTTAGCTTGCACTGTGAATAACTTTATTCAATACTGTATGTGAGGAAATGGTTGTTTTTAATAATAATTGCATTACTGTCCTGATTGTTAACTAAACTGCTTTTAGACTGAGAGGGGGTTATAATTCTTCTTTTCTTTTATACATTGCATTTGTCTAAAGGCATTAAACTTCAGCTGGACTTTTAAACCAATTGAACAAAGACCCAAAGAGTCTTCACGTGCACTTAAACGAACACAACTTTCCATTATTTCCACTATGTTACTTGGTTATTGAGTAATTGCACCGCATACCTGGCATTGCAAGAGGCCTACATATGACCTACATGTACACACTAGCCTGTCATTTAAATGTCAGTAACTCAAGTAACAAACATTGCAGGAGGGTAGTGTAATAGCCTTTTTGGTTCGTCTGATCAAGACAAATCTTGATGTCACAAAAAAGTCACAAAAAAGTCACAAAGGTCAAAAGGTCAAATGAGGTCAAGTGAGGTCAAGGGGGGTCATCACGTGCATTTCACTTAGACGAACACATATCTCCATTACACCACCCCTCTAAAATGTTTCAGTGGCAAGATATCAATAAAACATTACTTTTTGACCTTTTGACCCTTTCCAATTATTTTGGTTAATGTACCAACATTTTCACCTCCTACCAATCTAACTTATCTTAAAATGATGCCACTGCTTGAACAACGGATACTGAGTTACAGCTACTAACAGAAATTCAGTTTTTGGCCTCTGGTGATCACCAGTGACCTTTGACCTCCACCAAAAACGATAGGGCACATCTACTCCACAACATCTACATACATACCAAGTTTGAAAAAAATTGATCACTCGGTTATTGAGTTATCGCACCACATACCTCGCATTCCAATCCGTCACATACACACACACACACACACACACACATACACATACACACACACATACGCCAAGGTGACTGCATAGGTTCCTTTGTTACACAAGGAACCAAAAATTCAAAAATATATATTCAAGACCATAATAAATGAATTCTAACAGTCCAATTCCCATCTTCACAGCTGGGCTACATTCCTGAGCAGAGATATAAAATGTTGGAAGTTTATTTACCCCCACTAAAATGGTACAGTACATTGCACATTACATGACGAAATCTAGCCCGATGCTCTCCATATAGCAACAGTGTAAGAAATGTTCTCATATCCCACTGACCAGTGACCACTTTGCTTATTGACTGACTATACTGAGATAACAGAACAAAGATCCCTTTGTAGTCATAAGCTATATTATCTTCATAGAGTAGAGTCTTCTAGCACCCTATCTGCAATTACCCTGAAAAAGGCCCTGAAATCTGGGTTTTTAGAGTATCGGGCAAGTTAGCCTAATGATTTGTGATGTTATTGTTGTACAACTCAATGACAATCTTTGTATTTCTTTGTTTCTAAAAGTTACTGCACCTTGTACCAAGGTGTGAAAGGACTGTTACTCTTATGGGGTGATGTAATTAATTAAGCTCCCTTTGTGGAACATGCTATGAAAGCAATCAGGAAGGCTTAAAGGTCATAAAATAATTTTTAATTTTAAAGGAAAACAAAGCAGATACTGTAATGTAAGTTGTACCACAAGAGAGTAAACTGTTGTGAAATGGGCCAATTTGTTTTAAGTGAATAAACTATATCTCAGCTCAGGATTGTCCTTTGGTGATGGGAGTTGTATTGTTAGAATTCATTTTTCAAGCTCTTCAATATTTTTGAATTTTTTTGACTTTAGGTACACTTTAAGCAAACAATAAAGCATTTATGCAGTATTGAGATACATCAGTGTTCGCGCTAAGCTGCGCGATTGCGGGATTCCTGCAACAGAATCAATAATCCCGCAAGAAAAATATTTGTCTGCGGGAAATTCCCGCATCGTTTTTCTTGCATAAGCGATAGGGTTATAATCAAAGCACAACTTATTTACTTGTCCGTTATACGAATAAAAACTCTGAAAATCGAGGAGTCACCGTTTGTCTAAACGTTTGTGTAAAACGGAGCTCTACACAGTACACCCTTACACCCATACTGCATGGACTGGGTATGCATGTACTAGCGCTACCTATAGTGTAGGGCTGTAGGCCTTGCGTACGATCGCGCAGCAGTGGCAGCTAGCTCTGTGCAGTGTGTGTACTGAAACTAATCGCTCTGTGTGCAAACATCGGTCGTGTTTTAGACTGTTGTGAAGTGTGAAATGGCCTCCAAGTAAAAGTTGGATTATTTTTCAAACGGCTACAGAGTAGCGATAATAACGTAAATAGTAATACTACTAGTAAGTTAGGCCTAATACTACTACTACAGTAGTAATACAGTACTAGTACGGGGCCTAATGTTAAGCCTAGGTCTGCTAACAAAAGTAGTAAAACTAAGAAGAAAAAAGCTGACAAGTTTCAGTTAAATTGGCTGAAAATTTGGCTGTGGTTATGGTACGAGAAAGGAGAAATATTCTGCGCCACATGCAAAGAAGCCAGGCCAACTGATAGGCTACATCTAACTTTGTTGAAATCTTGTTTAGTCATAGGCCTATCAGTTATTGGCAATGTTAAAAAATGTACTTCATTAATCTCTTTATTGGTAAATGCAGATTGCAGACTCGACTTAACTTCTCAGAACTTAAAGACTCCTCCCCCCCTAAAAATGAAAATCCCCTCCTAAATTTTTCAGAAGGGGGGAATTTCCCCCCCAAATTTCAAGTCCCAGCGCTAACACTGAGATACATCCTTCTGTGCCATCACAAATTAGCATATAGCTAGGTTCATGTTTTATCATTCACATTAAACTACAAAATGGAATTGTACTGAAAATGATCAACATGGATTTTCATGGGAGTTGTGACTATTTTAACATCTAATGCTTTTTACACCCAAATGGGCAGATTTGAACTGTAGCATGGACTGGCCATAAATACCAAAGTTCAGATCAAATATTGCTGAACAGTGCATATACAGATTCCGCCAAGACTATAACTAGAATAAAACTTCATTTTTAAGTACCAGTATGTTGCTTCCACAATTTCAACATCTTATTCCTAAAGGAAATTGACAAAAACGTATGCCACCAAACCCCACTGGTTTTTAGTGTTGTAGAAACACTTCAACCTATGATGTTATTGTGTGAAATGTCTCGGGCAATACTATATAAATGTAATTTATACCATAATTTACATCCGACACCAAGTACTTCTCACAATCAATCCCTGGCCAGAGTTACCTGTGTCACTTCCTAAAAGTTCATTTCTCTCGCTATAAAGGAAGGGAAATCCTCTGACATCACAAAGATTACTTTCCTGTCTTTAAACTTTCAAACCTTTTACAAGCTTTGTGTCATATACAATTACAGGAATTCTGCATGCTTCCGGTGATTCCCTTTTTCGAAGCAAAATCAAGCATCACTTCTCGCTGGAATTTGTGTCATTAATTCCACATAATTTGCTTGTTCCAATTCACGTAGTGACAGAGTAATATGGGGTTGTTACAGTATACAGTCCCTGCACATCTAGACATTTTAATAATAAGGCTGGTTAGCGTAATATGCACTGTACAGTACGCCATTGATTTTCCACATGGTTCTCTCTCCTATCGGATCTATTCTTCAATATATCAGCTTTTTTTGCAATATAAAAGCTTTCCTGCTAGCTTAAACAAAGATTTTTATGAAAAACGACTGTCTCTAAATTTTTAACTTCCATACGTTTTTTGTCTCTCCAAGATTCTAATGAGTTGCCACATTTACACACTGTTCAAGCCTAACAAAACCATCATAGTTTTGATAATTTCCCCATTAGAATCAAGTATATTTGTGGAAGGAGAATTTTAATTAATCTGTATAACAGCTATTTGAATAAATACTAGATGAGACGCTTGGCGAGGCAAGCTTAAAATTTGCACTTTTTCCCTCGACGACTGGCAATGTCATGGCAATGGATAAAATCATCATGATAGGTCTCTGAGATGTAGCAGACGACAGAGACCATTGTCTTCAGTACCAAATTCCTTCAAGCTTTAAAAATGTTTCAAGGGCAAGACAATAAGCAGCTTAATGTCAGCAACTACCTTAGTCCAAAGGACCGATAAATGTTGGATCTCCTTCCCTGACAACTCCCTGATCCCATCCACTAACCCAGGTACTGCAGAGATGAGGGAGGGGGCTGGGGAGCTTTAGTCCCCCCCCAATACTTTTTCTTAAATGTGGGCATTTTGGACCACTCTGAATTGCTATCACATTGTTGAAAATGTTGGGCAACTGTGGTGATTAGCCTCCCACTTCAAAATTACCATTCCACAGCCCCTGTAACCAGGATGAAAATCAGATAGAGCTCACACTACAAACTTGATCACAAGAAACTGTGTATCTGACACAGTAATTCAATACCAAAAACAGCAAAGGTGATGAGCTTCTGTGTATAACGTAATAGCAATGCTAGTACCTTAGACAACCCGACAAGGCCCCACCGCTAATCCTTCTTTACAGCCTTTGCTGGCAATGTTCCCAGTCACCATTATTTCCAATTTCCATACAGAAGGTCTCCTATAAGTTAAGGTTCCTCAGTCTTTAGAACTGCTTTAACGAAACACTGAAGTTCAAAAACCTCCTACATGTAGATGACATTTTTCTTTAATCTTGGCTTACAATCAGACATACAGTAACAAAGATTCACAGTGTAATACAATCCCATGTTTACACCATATCCTGTACCACTATGTCCGTTTTATTTATTCATACACAACACTCACTTTTCATGACAGTTACTTTGAAATCCAAGCAGCTCAGCAAAACACGGTGATAAAACAACTTCATCTGATCCAATATAACCTTACCCAAGACGAAAGAAAGCCATTCAAACCACATTTTATCATATCTCATTCCCAACTTTTTCTACTGTCCTTCTGTACAATTTTATGGCTTTATTTCTTTTGAGTCAGAGATCTTGCAAATCAGATACCCATCTTAAAGTAAAGTGCAATCAATTCAGATAAATGACCTTCATTCAGTGTTTCTGCAGCCTTTTTCATCATTCTACCTTTTTCTTTCCCTTAATGTAATCAGTTTCACCCGAAATTTGTGCTGAGTTCTAGCTTTCAGACTTAAATGAAATCAAGTTTGGATATATTTTGGATATAGAGTGCCATTGGTGATTGCGACAGAATAAACAAGTATCTCACGATACATTTAAAAAAAAAAAAAATTCCCTATGAGGCATAAGCAGGGATAAAAGTGCAATGAGGTATCGATGGAAGGGAGAAGTATAAGACATACAGTATTAATTCAATGATTCACACCACAAAACTGGACATCACACACACACACACACACTGACCTATTTGGATCAATTTGTAAAAGAATTTTGGCTGTCTTTTATTAGATGGAGTGAATGTAATTACAGTAAGCTTAACGAGAGTTTAAAAACCGAAAGCTCAGAATACTTTAAAACCTCCAATTTCTGTTTATAAAGGCTAGAATTTACTTCACAAAATTTTCCAAATGTACATCTTTCAAAGTATATATCTATATCACCTTTTTATTGTTCAAAGAAATACATGTGTATGCAGCATGACTACAAGGTACAGTAAACCAGTAAAAAAGAGCGAATTCATGCATGGCATGGATTCAGTGGAATTCAAGGAAATTTGCATAAACCGGCCTGTAAGGTAACGGCTATGTATGCACTTTTCTTACTATTTCTGGATATAGTTGTGTGTCCTGTTTTGATACAAAGAGAGAACATTACATTACCATTCCTACAGTAAAAGGGTTTGCAGTTCTTGAAGCAATAGAAGCTGCATTACATTTCCTACAATTTTTAGCCATATATGTAAGGTATGTCTGCATATACTTACGGAAAAGTGCTATAAACAGGTTTTCTTTCAAAGGGGGTGATGTGGGGGATATAGCTAGTATGATAGCTGAGATTTAACCACAAACCAACATGAACGTGTTATATACTGTAGTACGTGTCATTTAGATAAAACGGTTCAAGTCTATCCCTTTAAGTTGCCTGTTTATATCAGACATGAAAAACCATGGGCATATATTCTACACCCCAGCCCATAGACAGAGTGGGGAACATAAAAAGCATACACATACAGTAGCATACATCTTTTCTGTGGTAAAACTGAACAAACTGACAATCAACAGTCAATATCAGTAGTTCTTCACAATCAAGGTAAATTTTACTAAGATTATTTGAATATCATTACATAACACTGATAACAGTATGTACAGTGGATAATTTGGCATACTCTAGCTCCTTTAAATCCTTTTCAGAAACCAAAATTTGATTAGCAGGTCTCTTTGTTCTTATAGAATTTTATCTTGTATTTTTCATTAATTATGATCTACTCCTTTGAAAGCTAAGAAATTCTGAAACAAAGACTATTGTCTAAAAATGCTGTGAATGTAACTTCCCAGCTACTATTTAATTATGTGAAATATTTCCAATGTTTCAGTTTTAATAGCATGCACTTTTGCATTTAATACACATATTCATGTAATTTCTTTTTTACTTATGGTATACAGACAGTACTGTACCTCTCTGGTGATGAAGAACATCAATGCGACTAAAATTTGTGGAAGACATTTAAAATGATTCCTGATTCCTGATTCCTCTTTACACAGCCAAAACTGTTATCCCATTTCAAGAATTAGCGTACTAAAGATGGTCATTGTACCCTTCAAAAATTCTATCATAAGGTACAGTAACATAGCCTAAAATTTACTCTCCTTGTTGACTAGCAGTGTAATACCCAGGAGTGGAATCATTCCATACACTTTCTTTGAAGTGGCAGAAAAAACAGCTGGTATTCACTGCTTACAGGCCCAGTTCTCTCACCCCCTGTTCGCAAACAGTACCAATTCTCCTAACCTTCTTACATAAGCTCCTCCCACAATTGTCTGAAATTCATCCTCATCCTGATACAATCTCAGTTTATTGCTTCCAGGTGAATGTAGAAAAACTCAATTTATAAAAACACTCTGAGTACTGTTCATGCTGTACAGTATAAGCTTTGGTACTCTGCATTGTTGGAATTAGCTGTCAATCAAAGAGCTGAGCCAATTGAGAATTTTGGTACCCCCGTACCAAAATTGTAGTTTGGGTGAGAGGTTTGGCCCTTTAAGTATTACAGGAATTTCTGAAACCCGCCAATATATGAAGCATAACACCAAGTTACTTTTAAAGAGTGGAAAGGTGAATTAATTGTCCCATCTGCATCGCCCTACACCAGGGATGTAGAACTACAGTAGGTGGTGCTGGGTAGTGATACCAAGCACTATTCCCCACACCCCAGGCAAATATATCTCTCCCCACCCACCACAAATCTTTCTAATTAGACCCAAACCTACTCTTCTCAAATTCACTCCATAGTTAGTAAAATGAGGTATAAAAGGAAAAATTAATGACCGAAAAATGGGGTAGATGCCATTGGGTGGGGTGGGGTGCTTTTCCCAGATCCGAAAATTACCGGGCACTCAAATTTGGCTATAGCTCTACATGCCTTCCCTACCTACTGTAGACTTCACAAAGTTATCGTCTACTGTAGATCAGTACAGAATAAATCCCCAATGGTCACTATGAATAAATGAGGTCTTTCCTGAACGAAAAAGCCTCTTGGAGCCTCTTGAACTTTAAAATTTTTTGTAGCTCCCTAGGAGGGGAACTGGAAAATGGTGTGACATGCCCTCACATGTGGCAGTTAGTCATATAACAATTTCACAATTTCTACTTATTTCTCTTCAAAGTATCTTTCATAATATTATTGTAATGTAGAACTTAAATGTTGCATATATTCAAGGAAAAATGTTGTTACTCCTTGGAAATTTCTCCTATGAGAAAAAATGTCACATGACTCTCAAGAGCCAATGATGAAACAGGAACAGTCTACTACCGTACACTACTTCAAGTTAGAGTAACTGCAACTACTTCAAGTTGGGAGTAACTGCATCTGCCCTTTAAAGGAAGAGATTGCCCACATGTGGCTAAAATGATCTTCTCATTGTCTGTGTGTCAAGTGTTTAACCTGTGATACAGTTAATACTTGACAATGAATAAAGTTTTCTACTTTTAAAATTTAATGTCCAAACCATTAAAATCTTTTTATGGGTGTTTAAACTGATGGGTTTTTGTTGTCATCAAAAAGATTCCACACAGTCATGGGAAATAAATCACTGTCACATTGCAACTGTAAAAACAAAAAAAGATGGCATAATAAGTGTACTTTATGAGTGGTCTCACTTCTTTCTTTGTAATTGTGAAGCTATTTTTACCTGAAAGCCACCATTATTTCCATTACTTTAGAACTACAAAAGTGGGTAGTCCTATACAAAGAAATTTTATAGCTGGCTTTCCAGGAAGAGAGCCTTCTCAACTTTGCATTTTGAATTTGATATCAATCAAACAGCTCTGTCATTTGAGATTTCTATAGCTACTGTACAGGTAAAATTGTAGTTTGGAGTGTCGAATGACTTCCTGCAAATTATAACCTACTGTACACTGTATGCTTATAAGTAGGTACACTGTATGCTTCTTATACAGTAGACTGTTTAATTTGACGAACCTGGGAGTGTATTCAGTGTAATAACCTGTTTCCCTGCAGATACAATGGTTGCACATAAGCAAAAAATTTCTGGTGAAGTTTTATATTTTGGTATAGATCTCTGAAGAATTCAGTCTAAACTCATGAACCAATTGTGTACAGTATTAATCTACCAATTCAGGTCTCTAATTTTGAGGTGTGTGAGTACAGTATGGTCACACAACAACTCACTCATCTCAAACCACTGTAAGAAATAAAGAGTGGGATTTTTGCACATCTAGGTAAGCAATGGGACCTCATGTTAATCTATTAAAGAGGCTCATTGAGTTAATACCAACAACTTAATGAGAGAATTAAAGAGTTGACTACCACATGGTACTGCTTGTAGTTAGCATAATGAGCCAAGTTCCATATTCAATAGAAATGCAAAATGTTAAAATTTTGAATGTTGTACTGTCCTTACTTGCAATGGTTTTGTGCAAAATTTGAAAAAGTGTCTGGTCACAAGTTTTTGAAAACTGAATTGAACCATTAATACTCGTTCATGAAACAGTACAGTAAACAGCTTAGTGCTGGAATGAAGGAAGGGGAGGGGAAGGGAGAACTTTGATCAAGACCACTTGAAGTGAAGGACTCTGGAGCAACTGATCTGAGACTCACTTTAAATTCATGACTCAGAAAAATACATGAAGTTACTCTCAGTTTGATTTTAGGTAAATACAGTTCTGTATGGCCTTTAGAATCTAGCTCCTAGTCAATGATCCACATACTGGGAGAAAAGGTGGCTTACACTGCTATTGATTAAACCACAAGGTTAGACAGAAGTCGATGGGTAACACTCAAATAAATCAAACCTATGGTAGAGCATATGCTCTCAACTGTTTAACATACTGTATTTAAAGAACTCTTAACTTGTACCCAGTGAATAACAGACAGATGTATACAGAAAATCCCAATTTCATCATTCCCAGGCAGATAATGTCAGCAGTCTTGCATTATGCATGAACAAGATCTTTATAATCATTGTTAAAACAAGTAAAAAACATGACGATGGTTTGATATTACAACACACGCGTATCTCTTTTCCTCGTAGACTGGTTAAATTAGGTGTGACATACTACGAGTAAAATCCATTCTGTCAGTTGCCCACTGCACAAGCTTCAGTCAAAAAACAGTTTCGCAAGTAAACATTCATAATTAAGTCGGCACAAAGAATACCAAATACTAGTCTACTGCACATTTTTCCCCACATTTTGTCTGAAATTTGTCTCCCATCCAATACAGATGGCTTTAATTAGAAAGAGTGCATGCACATGGTAAATTTATCAAGGGACAGGTGAAACATACCCTACAAACTGCTTTGACATAATTACACATCAAATCAATCGTGAAGGGTGATGAATAATACTACATGGATCAGAAGGATGGTATTGCTTATATACTGTAACCTGCTTGGGGTAAAGTGGTAAAAACAAACTGAGCGAAGTTAACAAAAAAAAAATTTATGTGAGACTGTGAGTCCATGCTTCTTTAAGCAACACACTGAGTCTGATTTAATTTGTGAAATTAACCAAAATTTGTTATTTTCTTCATATACATACAGTTTGAAACAAATGGTCAAACTTAGACCTGTAAACCCTCCTTCATGCAAATAAATCTTTAAATGAGTTGAACAATTAAAACTATTCCATTCAGCTTTTAAAAATTCATGACCAGACACTTTTTCAAATGATCCACAAAACCATTACAGTACAAGGTATAACTGAAAAAATCCATAATTTTACTGTAAGCTCCCCCCTCCCCTTTCCAATATGCTAACTCTTTAAATTGCTTTATCTCCGTAATTGCCACACACTACTCAGAATACATTAGTTTAAGCACCACACCTTACTCACCCTAATCATCTAGAAGCTTGTCCTTAGTTCCTTAGTTTGACCCCCTCGCAATTTTGACATTCTGGCGCCACCACTGATTGTATTTAATATGCACCATTAAAAAACCAATCAGTAGACATACCTGCACTTAGATGACTGAAGGTGATTTTACCTCAAGGGTTTGGGTAATGCATGTCACCACCCTATGCCCTACTCAGCTACCTTCACCCTTTGTTTTCAGTCTTTCCACAATAGAGGCTTTGCAATTACGTCACAGAACCGCCATGCTGGAGGGCATTCATGCCAAATACACGTGGTTTTCTGCCGAACGCACTGCACAGTGTACACTGTGACATGCACGATGTACACGCATTCAACGAGCAAGCGCGTCCCGTATGGTTTACTACGTAGTTACTCTACTCCAACATGGCCGCTGGAGAGTATTATGACGTCATGTGAAAAGCCTCTATACTTCTAGGGCAAATACACTAGACAACTATAACCATGCCCCCATACAAGCAGTTACAGTACCTGTTGATTAAAAGACCTCTACTGTACCAGGGAAAATCATAAAGCTTCCAGACCTTAAAGAGGCTCATTGAGTTGATGTCGATAATTTAATGAGAGTCTCAAAGGGTCACTGTCACTACCACATAGCAATGCTAATAGTTCGCATAACAAGTCAAGTTTCAAGTCTAAATGTCACAGAAAACATTAAAATTTTGAATTTTCTAGTTTCCTGATTTGTAACAGTTTTGTACATAATTTGAAAAAGTGTCTGGTCACGAAATTTTGAAAACGGACTTCAACCACTAAGTACTCACTCATAAAACAGTTATTTGTGTGTAAGGTATGGGGATTGTCTAAGATTGAGTATTTTTCATTGCTACGTGAAGACAACTTAACAGGTTTGGAAAAATTTGTTGAATTTCATGAACCAACTCAATGAGCCGCTTTAAAGGAAAATGAGAGTACTGTATACTGCCTTTGCAAAGAACCAACATGATTCACACCTGATTCCATTCAGTTTCATGGTATCTGTACCCAATTGATGGCAATGCGAATAGCATGGGTTAAAAACATGCCAAAATTGTATTTAAACATAGAATGGTGTAATGTTTTCAACCAATGTGTGATCAGATCATGGTTCACCCTCAGCATTTTAAGAAACACATGCAAGGGCTCACATGGCATTGAAAAAAAACATTAAATCACTACAATACCGTATTTACTCTATTAAATGCCCCGGGGGCGTGAAATTTTCGTTAAGGGGGGCGTTTATTAGAGTCAAATTTATGTGACTTCTGATAAACTGCTACATATGGCATATTTGTCCATTTGGTTGTCAGCTTCACAATCAGCCGTGAGCTCCTCCCCAATGAAGTGACTTTTTTAAGTGGCATATGCATTCATGCATGCTGTGAACAGTATGCAGCCAGGCCTCACGGTACTATACGAGCCGGTTCGTACGATAGGAAATGCAATCTTTCTAGCTTAGCAGAGTCAAATATGATACCTTCCTAAAAGGTTCTAAGCTTGAACGGTACATGTCATGGTTAAGAAATGCATTCTTTCTAGCTTCAGAGCGACGAAATCTGAGACCCGTACGCACAAGGCGACTATACTGACCGGCCGGCTATACGCACGTACATACGGTAATGGCATAATAGTTACCGTGAGTAGTACCATTAGCAGTACATACGCGTTCACAGCATTTCACTGTTAAACAGTTTTCCTGTGTTGAATTTGGATTTTCATGTTAGGCTGTTCGGATAGGCTAGCGAATATTTGTATTCCTACGGTATGTAGGCCTACAGTACCACTTTCGAACCGCAAACGAAGCAGTACAGGTTCGCGGTTTGTGATAGCGTGATGGATATCAACAGAAATTAGTTGCAGAAACATGCATTTTACTTCAGGATGCAGTATGGGACTTTAGGAGATTTCGTGGCTTCAAGGCAGGACTATTTCATTTTCCTTTTACCATATTGTCTTTGGAATTAACAATTTCACTTTATGCAATGTGACGAAAAAGTTGGGGGGGGGCGTTTATTAGAGAGGGGGCATTTAATAGAGTAAATAGGGAATTTGATTTTGGTTTTTGAATACCAACTCTAGGGTTTTGCTCACAAAGTTTATCAGTTTCCCTTTACAGTAAGATCAATAACATTGATTACACAACTGAAACATTAACAAACCACAAATTTGAAACTGAAAAGTTTCAATGCTCAAAAGCAAAACAAAAATAAACAACTTTAATACTAAGATACCAGAATGTATTACTGTACTTAATGCTCAAATTAACACAAAAGAAGACAAGCATGATCTGTCAAATCAAATTGTGAATTTTTCTAAGAATAAGTCCTTTCAATTTTAACTTAAATGTTGAATACCTGATGATTATTTTTAAAACTATTTCAACAAAACACTCACGAGCAAATTGGTGACACTGCAGTTTCATTTCTACAGTAGTTTACAGTAACTCTGGTGTCAGAAACTTATATTTAAGGTTTATATGGGGCTGATACCTGCAATATGAAGTACATACAGTAGCAAGGGTCCATTAGGATCACAACTGTTTCAATTTGGCCATTTGAACCCATTTCAACATAATATTTAGAGCAAATCTGACCCGGGAAATGATCTGCCCTTGAAACCAGTTTTATTTTCGATTTTGTCTCTTACAGTTTCACTATACCATAGATGGATATCTTTATGAAAAAGGGAGAAGGGTTGTTTGGTTGTATGTAAGGCTACTTTTGCTTTTTTACATATGTATGTGGGGGCAGGGTGAGAGAATTGACAGACAACATTTTGCATTTTTCTATTCTTCTTTTTCATGTGGTCCAGAAGTCAAGGTTCAAGTATAGGTATGGTCACAAAACAGAAAAAAAATTCAACAATTCCCAAGATGTACTTTGCAAAGTTGTGTCAAATATACTCTTAGCAGGCAGGGATCCAAGGGGGGGGGGGGGCTTTTATGGCCTCAGCCTTTTCTTCGTTTTACACCACATCAACAAGTAAACATACAGGAGATGAGCAGCACAACTCCCTCACACCCCTGTTTTCTCTTAGTTCAGTGCCCCCCGCCTTTTCGAATGTCTGGATATACACCTGCCTAGTGCACTTTGTTTTCTAAGTTCTCCTGACTTAAAGTTGCTGTCATTTTGTTTCAGATACTGTACATGACAGATTTGCAACCTTATAAATATGCACAATACAGTACTGCACACACTCCATACAAAACTGTATTACTGAGTATAATCACGTGTCAGCCAGTGACCTTGTAAACCAAAATACTGTTCAATTTGGTAAGCATAACTTTCAAAAGTGCAAACACACTATTCAGACTGCCAGTTCATGGAATAAAACAGGTACATGTATACAGTATGAAACTACCAAAGGTACAATTACTGAATGTACTCTACCAGTGAAGTATATAAAAGACTGTTCTGAGCTTCTGTACCAAATGTTTTTCAATAAAATTATACCTTTGAAGTGGTTTGTTCATGTATAGTATGTCAAGTACCTAAACTGTACATGTACTAATTAATGGTTCAGTAGGTCTAACCTAGCTAACAGCTTTTCCAGTGTATGAGATTTAAGTGCACTTTACATTGAATTCATTGGTTTTGAAGGACATGCTGTTCATATGATACAGGATAAAAAATCATATCACTATTACTACTGCACAACCATTACACCTTCCAAAAATGAGTGATAGGCATGCAAAGTATAATGTATAAAAATGAACACATAAATGAACACATAGGCCTATTTACCATATACTACTGAATTTTGTCTCCAGAATATGCCTTTAATGATTAAACTATTGCATATTTAAGGTAAACCAAGCAGTTATTTCCAGTAGATTTCAAATTTGAAGAGAAAAAATGTTGTCACATGACTCCCAACAGCCAATCATGAAACTGGACAGTTTAGTACACTACTTCAATTCAGGATGACTGCTCCTGCCCTTTAAACTCTGCTAGGTAAATGCATTGACCATTCAGTTGGTAAACTCATCAAGGTGTTTCAAAAGTTCTGTGCCATAGTGTGTAGTGTACAGTAGTATATACTGTCCTATTGCTTCAAACAAATTTGGGGACTGTTCTTGACCTTTAAAAGACTTTTTCCTCAAAATTCCTGATTACAATAGGCTAGTACAGTAGATGCTATTTGGAGTTTGGACAAGTTAGAGTTTGATTCAGCATCTGCTTTCTTTTAGGAGAGAGTCATTTATTCAACTGGCCAGTATGGGCAGGTGGGAAAAGGAAATACATAAGTGACTTGGCCATAACCGCTAATTAGATAAATGACTCTGCTCTAAATCTGCTATAGAACATTTACATGTTTTGAGCTGCTAATGACCTAAATTAAGGCTGTCAAATGTGGATTCTATATCGACTTCCTTTTAAGGTTAGTGCCCAATTATAGTAGCATTGGATTTACTCATCTGTCTCTTCCATTCAAACAGACTGTATACAGTATTCATTGCTTGAGAGTGAAAGTGGATGATTTGTTACTGTACTTTGTAGAGCGATACAGCGTGCATATCATGTAAGTATTGTAAAAAGTACCGTAATTATAATACATTGAATGTTTGTCACATGCTTGCATCCAATCACTGAAATCAAACTGAAGCTGCTGTATATAGTTCAGTATATACACGAATCCGGACAGCAAGCGATATGGTCTGATTTCAGTTGGCCATAACTAGGGTCCATCACCTTTAAATCTTTTGATTTCCTTGTTTACCTCTGTGATGGATGGTACATTGTACACTAATTTGTATCTTAAATTCTTCAAGTTCACTAAATATGAGGTTTGAAATTCATTTAAACAATAAATAAAGACGGTTTTAGGCTGATGGACCCCACTAATGGCGGCCTACACTTACTAAAAACAAGCGCTAATCGTATTCGTCTATAAAATGGTATTATGTTGGAAGAGTAAAATGCAGCCATTCATCACCTCACACTACAAATAATTTACCACTAGTCTTGAGAAATTGGCACAGCTCTTTGACTGATATCAAATTCAAAAAATGCGAAGTAGATCATATTCCACATCATGCAGGGATTCCCCTCAATATCAAAAAGGAAGGGGTGGGATTTACAATAAATATTACTGCTAAACCCCAAGTCCAATTTGATGCTGTCCTAAAGCAGGCTTAAGTTATGAGTGGATTCAGGTGGACTAAAACTTGTCCCAAGGCCCCTGAAAGGTACAGTTCAATTTGAAGAGTTTCAAAGGCAATTTATTTATGTAAGCTCAAACTAGGGGTCACTTTAAAAAAAAGTAAGAAACCAAGAAAACCAAGACCTACAGTACATGTATTACTGTAGCAGTTTTCTAATTTTTATGGAAATGTAATGGGGGGATTTTACTCCTGTGTTGGAAACACTGTCATGTACTTGTTTAAAAGTTACACACTTGGGCCTTGAATGTATAGGCTCGCAGGGTATGTAGCCCTGAAGCAATACGTAAAGATTTTCTGGAGTTAGACAGTTTTAAGAAGGAGTTTTACAGCCCAATTTCCAACCTGTTGAGCTGGCCAAGGCCTTTTCTCCAGTTGTGACTCACTGGCTTGTTTTCCCTACTCCATATACGGAGCATCACGCGCAATGACAGTAGGTCTGGATAAGGACGAGTTTAAGAATGTTGTGGAAGAGACTACTAGGCTGGGAGAATTGGAACTGTATGTAATGATGCATACAGTATAACTGTCTTTAATTTCAAGTTGACTGGCATGTACTTTTAGACCAGATTTCTTTGAAAATTTAGGGAGATAGTAAATGGTCTTTTTTTCCAGCCAATTTTCTTGTATAAAATATGAAAGACATCTTCAAAGTACAAATTGCATCCCAATACACCACACTGAATAAAAGTTGTAAAACTTACAAGTTTCTAACTAAATAAGTATGCCACTTGGAGCACACTAGGTAAAGTACATTTCTGTTTGGCATATTGTAGCAGTATTGATTTGAAGGTTCTAGTCCCTTGATGAATCCAAAAAGGAGAAACTAAGGTAAAGTGAAAGTCAGATTTACAGTGCTCATTACTGGGGGCAGTGGCATAGCCATGGGGTTGGTTTCGGGGGTTAAAACCCCCTCATAACCCAACCTTGCAATGCAAAAAGCACCTAAAACAGCATTTTGTTCTCTCTCTCATTAGACTTGTCCCTCATTTCGTGCCCCAACAATGACACCACCCACCTTTCCCCCTCTCCCATGGCACAATCCTGGCCATGCTTCTGACTGGGGGCCCTCAAACTGATCTTCCTCATACTTTTGTTTACCAACACCATGAATGGCTACTGGCTGGGTACTCTGGGGCTAAATAGTAATGAAAAACATGCTGTAAGCAGGTTTTGCTTCCAATTAAGTATACTGTGGTTCTATACTGTAATTGCACAGGTGTAGATACATTCCCAAGGTACAGTATTTACCATTTGACCTCTGATGGCCCCAACTGACCTTCGACCTCAACCAAAAACAATAGCTTTAATTTAATTGGTATGACCAATGCTCATGCTAAGTAGGATATTATCCAACTTTGGCAAATTTTACTGCTTGGAATAGTCTGCAACTATGTTCTGTATGTATGTATGGCATGCCATGACCTGTGAACTCTTACAGTGAGTGAATTCACATCATTTCTACTTTGAATCTCCCTCTCAAGTTTCAATTTCATGCTCTACCTAATCCCTCCTGTTTTCTTCTTTCTTCTATAATATGGAGTGATACAGTAAACAGTTCCTCATATACATGCCAACTCTTTGAACTAAACATTGAATCATTGCCCAGATATCAGCCTACTGTGCAAAAAAGGACTTGACTATTTTAAGCAGGTCTCCACATACCAGTATGTACATAGACACACAGAGATGTGCCGCATGCACAGTACTGTATAATGCAAAGTTAGGGATAACCGTGTACTTTGACACTGCAAAAAGTTTAGAGAGTGTGAACAGTAAGCGGCTCACAGTTAACTCTGAGGTAGTACTGTACTTCCATGGGTACTCAAACCTGATATTTTTTTGGTCCACAGAATAATGAAAGGGGAGATTTGCCATTCACTCAGTTTCAATGGTATCAAATTTCAGGGAAAACAGGACATGCAAATTTTACCCCCCCATAAAAAAAAAAAAAAAACCATCTACCCTTATCAATATAATTTGTTTTACACTCTGTGAAATATCATTTTCTGTTAAGTTAAAATATCTTGATTCAGTGTTTAATAATAGAGTATATGGAACAAGGTTTGGGGGACGTGCATTTTTTTTAATTTTCACAAGAATCTTTCATTAAAAGCCATGGATCAGAAGATGCATTGAACTTACTTCAGTTCATCTAGAAAACCTGCTAGTAAGGAAAATGTGTAGTGCTGCACATCAACACAGTACAGTACGTACAGTACAATCTTCCTAAAAACATGAAATCACCACACAGTCCTGAGGGGAAGCTATGCCCCCGTAACATGAAGAGTCTGAACGAATCAACAATTCTAGGAAATTACTGTGTCAATTAACTCACAATCCTGTAAGCAAAAAGGGTTGTAGCTGATACATTCATTCACACAGTAGCATGTACAGCCCTGTAAAAGAACTGTACTATACAGTACGGATACTTGTGATTCCTGGAAAACTTGAGACAGTTTTAATTGAGACACATTCATTCTAAAACTTTGCTAAGTAGGACTGCTTAAAAACTCCCTCTATGCAGCATTTTTTACAGGAAGCTTCATATTTTTACCAAAGTTGATTCACTTGTTAAACAAACCGGGCCCTGAATTTTGATGTGCGTGAGTGTAATGGCACACCGTCACTAGCCTCAAAACACTGTGAGAAGTGCAATTTTTGACACACCAAGATGAAGATTGAAAGCTCACAGAACTCTATTAAAGTGACATAACAAAACAGCACACCCACTGTACCACACTCCTCAATTTTTTGGAAGACTGCAATTGGTAGCTAACTTAGAAAATCTAAAATTCGAGGCCTGAAAAACTACTGCAATTCCACAAAACTGAAATTTCAAAGTAAGTGAAATTTTCTCATATTGAGTGTAGAGCTTATTAATGCATTGAAGACACACTGATGTCACCCTTGGGAGGAAAACAATTGAACATTTTGCCACAGGCATTTGCCCTGTACCTGTAGCAGATTATGCATGTATTCTACTGAATGACAAATCTGCTGTCCGCATTTGTCGGTATTGGTTTGTTTTGTGCCCCAAAGTAGGGCCTACTTTTGCTCTAGGACATCCTATTCAAAAGGTCTATTGACCACTTTCTCAGAAATAAAATGCCCTATGTGTAAATACTTACCGTTTTTTCTACCTCCTCAACCAAACTTTGATGTACACTGGATACACCTTTGGACACACACATTGCATCCATATCTGGTAAATAGTTTGTCTCTAAAAGTTTAAGGTATTCCATCATTGAAATCTCTTCTGGTGAAGTCTGTAAAAATTGATCAAATTGTTCTCTCTGGAATTTTGTTCCCATGGCAACGAGGAGTTTTTCAGTCAAATGAGCTGCTTCCTCTTTTACCATGTATGGGGGCAGGGAATCTGGTTCTGAATGGTAGTAAAACAATCTCCATAGCTTGTACACAACTTTGGGGGTCATGGAAGGTAGTTTTGGAGTTCTTGAGAGAAAAACATTGTTACACAACATCCAGCAAGCTTCTTCCAGCTTACCCATGTCAAGTTTTGCAGAGTCCAAAAATTTGTTTTTGGTTAAAAATTCAACATATTCATCAAAACTCATGGTGTCAGTGTTGTTATGGAGGGCATCATTCAAAAGGTCTGTAGCAGATGTGGCCATCATCACTGCTTGTTTAGCCATTCGGGCTGAGCCCAAATGTGCTGTCAACATCTGTGATGAGCAAAGAAATACAAATGATTAAATACATTTATTCATAACCCCAGTCAATTTGTGTTCTCTCCATCTATTCTTCTTATCCCTCCCAGCCTTATCCAGACACAATATCAGTTAAACTGCTTCAAGGCAAACCCTGGTGAGTTTGTACAGACGTGTGTTACTATACAATCAGAAACCCTTGCTGTTAATGTATAGCCTACTGTATAAGTTACAGTACTCTGCACTTTCGCAATTCATCAGTCAAAGATCATACTGGTCAATTGACAATAACTGTAGACTATTTGGAGTTTGGACATTGATGAATGACTTCCTTCAGTTATTACTGAAACTGTGTTAAAACAGGACTTAGCCAACCTAGAGTGTGTGAATACTTACATTACAGGGAAATGTACACAACAATTGCCTAAAATATACTTAGTTTCAAAGAATAAAATTTTCCCAAATTCCCTAAAATATACCTAATTACATAGAATACTCAAGTTAAAGGTAGTCAGTCATGTTGTCATTCATCAGGTTCACAAACAAATACATTTGTCTACCACTGTTACGTACATTATGCAAAACAGTAAATGCTTTGCTTCCCTTTGTTTGTTCGGACTGTTATTTTGACCTTGAAGTTAATAGGAAAAGGACCTCCCTTTGGGGATTGCAAAGTTCGTTAAATTCTCATGCCACTTACTTACTCATATTCTGGTATTATGGGGGTGTTGAAGAGGAAATTGGCTGTTAATTTTAAAGGAAAACAAAAGACTTTCCATTCATGTGAGGATATGATGTCATATGTGCTTGCTTCAAGTACACTTTTTGTTTTTGAAACACACATCAGACTAATGCAAATTTCACTGAAATGCTTACTGTAATACCCCTCTTACAAACAAAAACTGCATGCATTGTTTGAATGTGATGCCAATCAAAGAGCTGTACCAATTGAGAGTTTTGGTGTATGCATACTGAAACTGTAGTTTAGGGTGACCAATGACTGCCTTTAACTAAGACCTGTAAAACAAAGACCTGAAGTGGATGTGGACATGTCAGCAAAAAAGCATGATAGGAATGAAACTTTTCTTAGCAGTTTTCTTTGGCATTACAGTGGTAAATTTTTATTGAAAGGTTAGTCGGTATGGTATGTATGGAGCTTAATTTATGTGCAGTGTGCCTCTTTTCAAATCCCTTACAGCATCAAATAATTCTGTTGTTCAAATTCTGTTTATTTGTTTGTTGTTGTTGAGTTTATTCTCTGAAATACTTTGCTGCAGATATAACTTTTCAATAGAAGAGTAAAACGCTGGTGTGGATTTCATATTCGAAATGATGTGGGGACATCTACCCATCTGACATCCAGTCCATGGTTGATCTAAGCAGCAGGTGAACTCTTCAAGTGGTTAAAATCACACAAAAATTGTGATAATTTGCAAAGAATTTGCATTTAATCTGAACAAAGGGATAATTTCTGGACCACTGTGATTCACATATTAAAAAAAATCCATAAAATCTGGTCAAAAACACACTTCAATCTTACAGGTAACTAGGACAGTATGGTACATTGGAGGAGATCTGTGGCTGGCAGTTGTGCCACTGAGGTACCATTGCATGTTGGTATAAAACTTTGAGTAGAAAACTATTAAAATCATTGACTATGTTTTCAAACGAAACCCTGTCACACCCCTGCAGACAGAGAATTGAGGTTTAACTCTTATTTCCAGATAGGTATCACTGCTAGCATTAGCAAAAGTCCAAATGAAATTTAAATGGTCGAATGGTCATAAGATATGCAGTGAGCGAATTTTACATTCAAAAGTTGCATGCAGACTGTGCACAGAGAAAATTTAAGTCTCCCTAAAATGCATTTGCCAGTTACAAACTTAGCCTGCTGCCTGGTCATTTAAAGGTTTCGGTTTAATAAAGGGCCAAACTTCTCACCCCAAACTACAATTTTGGTACGGGGATACCGAAATTCTCAATTGGTTCAGCTCTCAAAATGACAGCTAATTCAAACAATGCAGAGTACCAAAGCTTATATTACATAGCATGAATTGTACTGAGAGTGTTCTGATTAGTTTTTTATACTAACCTTGAAGCAAAACTGAGATTGTACATGGATGAGGATGAATTTCAGACAATTATGGGAGGGACTTAAGAAAGAAGGTTAGAAGAATTTGTACTGTTTGGGGTGAAAGAACTGGGCCTTTAAGGAGTCAGTCTTCTGGTAAATAACCCATTGTCTTAAGGGAGCATTAATCTGTGAGATATGGGCCCTGATTAGCGACCTTCCCCTTGGATCTTTTGAAATACAGCTGCTGGTGTTAAACTTCCTATTATAGGACAGCCCACTTGAGACTCTTTCGGGGTATGTATTGTGCTAGTGGCGCAGTCATATACTCAAAAATATGATTACAGGATATATTTTTGGTAAATTGATGTTTTTATTGATTCAATCATTTTTCTTAAATAGCCAGTTTTTCCAGGGTCTTGCCAGTTTCACCCTCTACAGCCTACTCATCGGTTGTACAATTTAATAATACTTTTATGGTATGTCAAAACTTTACAGTAAACCAATCGGGGAATGCACTTAGTTCTGGGGTCTACCCACAACCATTGTGACTGAAAAGTACAAGACAATTAAGCTCCCTGCCCACAAGTTCCCAGTCTTGTTCAAGACTTCTCAGCCAAAACATGCAGTCATAACATTGTACTTGTGACAATTTATGACCAGACTTTCTGTTTCCTAAGTCCTAATCAAAGTAAATTTCATCATAATTAATAATACTTATCATTAATTATAAAACCAAGAATATCCTGTCTTAATGTTTCCCAGTTAATTCTAAAGACTGAGCTACACTAAATACACCCAGTTGAGTATCAAGTTGGCTCTCCAATAATATTTTTCATGGTGGAGGACACTTTACGTCTGATTTCAGATGATTCGTGGGGAAAAGGGAGCTAGTCAGAGCTCCATCTTTACACAGTTTTTAAATCAACTGCTGTACATTCTGTATAAAATGGTCTGTAACTCACACTTTCAAGGCCATGTTTTAAAATTTTCATTTTCAGAGCAACTCCAAATACTGACGCATTTAATACCATTTTGCATCAGGACACGTGCACCCTCCTCTTAAAAACCTTACCAGGACAGGGGAAAAAATTTAGGCCAGATGTCCCCACATCATTTCGAAAATCAAATTGACACCAGTGCAATTTACTGTACCATTAAAAAGTTGTATCAGCTGCAAAGTATTCAGAGCACAAACAGTGGCATGGATATACTGTAAGCTGAACAGCAGAATCATTTGATACTGTAAGGGAATTAAAAAAGGCACTATTTGCACATAAATTTATCAATTTTTTCTATTCATGCTCCATATACCACACTGAATAACCTTTCAATGACAAATGACAAAACAAACTACTAAAGAAGTAATATTCCAACCTTGCCACTTTGCTGACATCCACATCCCCTTCAGGTCTTAATTTTGAAGGTCTTAAATTTACAGGTTTTACTTTAGTGCTACAGGTCTTAGTTTTACATGTCTTAGGTCTTACAGTACTTTTATAGACACCCTCCAATGCCCTCTAACAGCTGGTGTTAATTGCATGTCTTTTAAAACTTCATAACCCACACCCAATTGTTTTGCCAAATTGTGTTGTTTTCCCATCTGTGAACTAGAGAGTAAATTATGACTGAAATGCAAAGTTGTTCCATAAGATGGTGGGGTAGATGTACACTGTTTAACAAAGTGTTTCTTGATTGGCCGTTGCCTTGTATTGTATAATATATGGCTTATGTTTTCCATGCTTGTGTGCAACTATTTTTCAAATTTGCCACTTTTCAAGCCTACCCATGTTGTTATGCAGCTTTGCTGTTGTTAGTGGCACAAACTTGATCTAGAAAGTTGGTATTTTAATTTTGCATTCACTGTGGTGTGCAGGTGACAAATTGAAAATGTATAGGCCTAACCATAGGCTTAAGGTCTAAACCAGCTCCTTTATGTCCTAACAGTAATGATCCCTAACCTTAGCTGGCATTTCATTTGTTTTTTCACAACAATAGTTTAAAAATGACAAACAGAACAGGGTTGAAGAGTATAAATAGAAGAGATAAGATAGCAGTGGATAGAAGGAAGCATTTAAACTGTATTCAACACTCCCCAAGGAGCATTGTCAAGCATTGATCGATACCATCCTACAGCATAATCTACTCCTATTACAGAACTTTACACTTTTGATAAGGGTATTAAGTTCAAGTTAGTTCTGCCTCTTGCCTCTTCATCTCTAAATCTTGTTCAGGCTAACGTTAGGCCTGGGTAGTACCATGGCATGACAGGCGTACATACAGTATGTGGTGTTGCACCAACGCAGTGCGTGGTGGTATAGTTCGTTGTAAGGCCACAGTACACCAGCTACGAAATAACTGTTTACTAGGCCTGAGGGCATATATGATTATGAGTTACTAATGTAGGCCTGTGTACACCTGCACCATATATATGTAACTTACACATTTTTGGTACAGTAGTGGAATAGTGCACTGCCTTTGAAAACTTATTTTCCATTAAACCAATAAACACGATCAAGTTTAAATAATTCTTCTCACCTTTAACTGTGTTTTGGACAAACGTCCACTTTGACGTTCATCGAGGGCATTGAAAGCAAACCACAACCACCTCACGGAATATTCTGATCGGAAGGCCATTTCGCTGATAACCATGTGTTGTCTACTAAAGTTTTGATCGTCTTCTTCTGACCCGTTGTTGTTGACCGACTGTATATTACTGCGTTTTACCGATGTTCTGCCTTTGACAACACCTTTCCGTCGAGTAGACATTGTGAGTTATTAAGTAAACAAAGATGCGCGTTGAATTCCTGTTTCAACCTAGTCACTTATTTACCTTATTCCTGGGCAAATCACCAACATGTTGTTTTAGTTGGAAAGGACTGAGTAGTAGACTGCAGTTTTAAGACGTTCATTCGCAGTTGCTCGATGAGAACGTAAACATTCAGCAGCCTGCGACCTTGTGAGTAGGTCTTCATGCAAGATGCAGTATCAAAACATCGCAGTGGGAATGAAGTTTAGTGACATCAACGCTGAAGATAGAAGCCACACCCCTAAGCCATTGTGCGAGGGGGCAGTACATGAATGTTTGTATTGCTTCCGTTGGTATGAATTTTATCCAGAAAAGAACCCCCGCAGTGGAAACGACCTAAAAACCACGGGGCTGCCTGAACAACCACACGTACAGAAGTTGAAGCGGCTCATTGAGTTGGTGGGTGAAATCCAGATTTTTTTCCAAACCTGTTCAGTTTTCTTCACATATCGATGACAAATGGTCAAACTTAGCTGCTTAGACTATCCCCATACCCTACATACAAATAACTGTTTATGAGTGAGTAACTAACGGTTCAATTCGGTTTTTAAAACTTCGTGACCAGACATTTTTCAAATTATGCACAAAACCGTTACAACTCCGGACACAACAAAACTCAAAATTTTAACTTTTTCCGTAACTATTGGATATGAAAATTGACTTGTTACGCTAACTGTAAGCATTGTAATGTGGTGGCACCCTTTAACACTCTCATGAAGGTATCGATGTCAATTCAATGAGCCTTTTCAAGTACGGATGTACAAGTGATCAATGGACGACTGAAAGCGCCGTCCATGTGAACACGCAAAATATGTGCATTCCCATCAGTGGCATAGCTATAGCCTTTTCGGGGGGGGGGGAAGCAGTGAAACTTTCGATTTTTTTTAAAGTATGAGCACCACCTTATTACAAGGGACGTAGCTCTGCCAGGAGCTACTGTACTGCGCGCCCGCTCAAACGTGCGCCTTTTTAAAACAGATACCTAAAATTTGCATCTCGTATTGCGGAAAATTTTGGATTCTGCATATATCAGTTTCGGTGTAACGACATTTGAGGGTGTTTATAGAAGAATCTACACTTTCTATAAGCAAGCACTAAGACGGATCGTTGTTTATACATTGTTATCTCAGACCTTTCAAAACTTGGTCAGTGTTGCGTTTTTAGGTGAAATTTTTCAGAGCTTATATGTGGGGAAAATTTGGGATTTATGACAGAAAATCTAAGGCAAACAGAGTCGTGTTGCGTTGCTCGGTAATATCAGGGCTGGAACTTATTGTTTTCCAAACTGATATGAGCGAGCACAAATTTTTCAGCGATTGAACTGGGCGCAAAGCATGCGGAAATTTTGCCTTTTTGAAACAAATATCTGCAAATAAAAAGCTTGTATTGATATTGGGGAACGGGTGGGAAAGTCACAATGTAGGCCTAGTTGACTGGGCGTGTCGTGTATTGTAAATTCCTCATTTTTATTTTCAGTGCAATCATTCCCCGTCAGGGTAACTACGCCACTGATTCTATTAACAACGCTTCATCAGTGATAGGCTAAAAAAAGCAACATGTAATCCAGGTAGTTCCCTTCAAAAACCCAGTTCAAAACTGTCTGCATTGAGGTAGGAAGGGGAAGAGGTGCCAATTGATCACGAAAAGGCAGGATAGGAGACGGATTTCACCACCGGCTTGCAAAACTTGAAGGCAGGCGTTGCCATTATCAGCAACATCTTATGTTAAGGCCACGACTTAATTGATTTGGTTCATGAAACTCAACAATTTTTTCCAAACCTGTGAGTTTTTTCCACATAAGCTACCAATAGCAAATGGTCAAAGTTTTAAAAAAAATCCCCATTTGTTGCATAAACATAACTATAAGTAAGCCGTATATAACTTGACGGTTCAATTCGGTTTTTAAAAAATTGTGACAACGAGACACTTTTTCAAACTAGGCCTATGCAAAAACCGTCGTGAAAAATGAAATTACACCTCGTTGTATTACGTCTTTTGAGTCTTCAAAAGTATAAAGAGAAACATTTTCATGCATTATCAGATGACCACTCTTAAAGGATTTTTTTAATGTCTCGTATGGGAAACAGTTTGGGAAAACTATTTTGGTATCTCATACTCGCAAATATGCTTTTTTCGAACTATATAGATTTCTGCGCCTTTTGATTATCCTTCATAGGACTGAGAGCAGGAGATGGCATGGGCGTCCGCAGGCACTTATTCCCCCCCCCCCCCCTCCCGGAAAATAAAAATATTGAAAAACATAAAAATCAAAGAAAAGCCAAACAAAACGTGCTTTCCAAGTTTCTGTGCGAAAAATAGGCTTTAGAAATGCCATTTCCAGTGATCTGGGAGGCATTTCGGGCCGAAGTTTTCACACGCTTCGTGTCAACTCATGGTGACTCGGAGGTTTTTCCCCCTCCTCCTCCTCCTGGAAGTTTGCCCCCTGATTTTTTTTCTGCGGAAGCCCATGGGAGATGGTGAATTTAAGGTCAGCTGTCTATTGCAAGCTTACAATCGCGCACAGTTTGGAAACTACGTTTTTCATAAGTGCTTATCAGCCAGTCAGCATGAGGATACTTTGGGTGAGCCCTCCACTCTGATGACAGATGACCTAGTTTCTTATCAGAAAAAAAATACAGTCGTTGCAGATAACGGCGGCTGTTTGACTCATTTCGTTACCAAAGCCTTAAAATAACATATTAAATGTGTCATTTGGAAGCATTGTCTTTTATCAAAGGGCACCAAGTACCTTAAAAGCCTAAAAAGTTCACCAAGAGACGATTTTGGTCTGTCAAGCGATCGCCCACAACCAGACAACCATATGCATCCCGGCCCGCCACTGACACTGACTGCTCCTTTTTTATTGGAAGTAATTCAGATAAATGGTCGGGTCAATTCAGAAGTAGCCTATAGAAATTGATTCACTGGAACCCCTGATGGTCTGCAAGTGGCAGATTGGTCTATTCCAGCTGCTGTGTACCACTGTGTCTCACATGTGCATGGGTTCAAGTCCCGCTCTATCTGTCTATGTACGTGGGTTTTCCTCCGAGCACTCCGGCTTTCCTCCCACTTGGCATATAGGCTTGCCACTAAAATCGGTTGCCCATCCGACGAAGTCGGTTGCGCGCCGGACTGAGGCACTTTCGGGTGGACCAGTGAACTAGCCGACTTTGCCTTTTTTGACTAGAACCCATGAGAAGTGTCATTATTGGGGCGTCGTGAAAAACAATTTTTTTGACGGCCCGTGAGAAGCGGTGGTTGCCCAGAGGAATATCTAGGCGGAGCGTCACCATCAGTGGAGTGGGGGGGGGGGGGGGGGGCATAAAGAAAACTGAAAAATTGGGATCCCAGGTATTGGGAAATGGCATGTCAGGACTTAAAAGTGGAACTGAAGTAGTCTTTATTTTGAACTTTCGTCCTTAATTAAATTCACCATCATTTAAAACAGAATGGACAAAATGATCAGAAAATCAGCGTCTACCATAAACTGAAATGGTAAGGTAGGCAAGTTATTGGAAAGTGAGCTTGTATGTGAGGTCGTGTCATAAGTTTAACATCAAGAAGTAACTTTTCTTATCTTTCAAGAGCTTGCTAGGAGACAACTGACGTGGAGAGCGACCATTGGTTCGCGCGGAACGTGTCCTACTATTTTTTTTTTGTAAAAATGTCATAGACTGCAGGGGGTGGCAATCCTTGTGCATGACTTAATTATTACTGCATAACCAAAATTGCCATTCCAGATGTTTCATGCTCCTGGAACTCTTAAGGAAATGTTCTGAGACCTATACCGGCATGTATTGATAGCATGAAGTTCGCTTAAAATTGAATATAGATATAACCTGATAATTGAAGTGGAATGAAACTCAATAGAAATGTTCATTCCTGGGAGGCTACATGGCTATGTTGCTATCAACTACAAGTTACCATCCAACTGTGCATCGATGAACATAAAATTCATGTTCGTGAACCACACGTTTAAAGTGACTCTTAAAAAGGAATATGTGATATTTTTTTAACACTGCAACAAAGCCACGACGCATAGTCGTACGGAACGGGACGGGAGCTGCGGCCCCTATTGGTCTAAACCAATAGTTTTGGGGTCTGCCCCCAATAATTTTTTATGAGATTTTGGGGGGCATGCCCCCAACAACTGAATGTCGCAAAATAAATTTTTGAAAAGTAATTAAACAAATTTAGGTTGTTTTAATTACATTTCGGCTATTCTTTGGCTCAAATATTTCAGAGTGCAAAAGTTGCAAAGAATCCGGGGGTTCGCCCCTGGACCCCCACATTAACGATAACCTGTAGGAGAGTTTATTTTCGCCCTTCAAACAGTTGCAGACGCTATATTTTATATATATATATAGAGTACAATTTTCATGGAAATTAAAAAAAGATCTGCGACTCATTTGGGCAGAATGTGAATAAAAGGTTTTCTTCATCCTAACTTCGCACTGTAGTCGTTCAAAAATTTGCCCGAAATGGTCAAATGTTTGGGCAAAGGTTAAAAATTGCTGGGACACTTTCAATTGCCAAGTTAAGGCAACGGATAGGCTGACAGAAGGATGTTCCGGTGCCCAAAAGTTTGTCATCTATCCTGCTCTAGAGCCAAATACGGGCAATTCATCGTTATGAAAATCTGGTAACTTGTTTTTCGATTCTTTAATGATGCAGGGTGAGAATGTCTTCCCGTAAGTCTGCTTGAAAATTCATTTCAACAAGGGGTGGCGCCAGGATTTGCCCGGCAGGAAGGGGGGGGAGGGGCAAAACTCCCCGACAAGGGGCCAGCATTTCGAGTCCACGACAAAGGCGATGAGTAAGTCCCAGTGCGACGTGACTTGGTAGAATCTGAGGCGCCCGTAACTCGCCCAAATTTTGGTTTTTTTTTTTCTTCTCAATAAATATTTAAAAATTTGCTTTTTGGGTAAGGTTACAAAGAAACTTTTGGACTTTTTATTCAATGATATGCCTGTCAAGAGCAATTGTCGGAGTGATTAAGAGCGTTAAATTGGGTGTTTTATTGTACGGAGTATCCATCGAAAATGAAAAGTTCATCATTTTTAGAGAATCTGAAGGTTATATTGGTGGAACTGTAATTTAATGACAGATTTTAGGGGTTTATGGAAGAATCTGGCCCTCTTATGAGAAAAATCAAGAAGAGGGTGATCTGCAGTTTCGTGGGTTTCTGAATTACATCATGGAAACTAAGGAAATCGGAATTTTCCTCGCGGAAAAAGTTTGGCCTCCCATATATTTCAAGTTTTATATTTTGTATGTATTGACATATGCGTACGGGATTGTTTCAATTTGGTAGGAAGCAGTATAGTCTATTTTGTCTGAAAAATGTAATCCTGCCCGAAAAACTAACTACCTGAAGTGCACAGAAATTTCTGAAAAATTGAAAAACCCAGACAGTCGGAAATGGCATTTCCCAGGCTGGTAGCCAGAAACAAAACAGTCTTTATTTTCACCTTTTTCCGCTTTAAAATTTTCACTTTATATTTCCCTGAACACCAAGAATAATTTGCAAGCATGCATTGTTCTGCTGGGTGACCTGTTCGACCAAAACACTATCAAATCGGAGCGCCACCATAACTTGGCGCGGAGCGTAGAGAAAAATTAAAAAATCTTACCCTCAGACAGCCAGAAATGCCATTTTCCAGACTTGCAACTAGAAATGAAATTTATAAAAGTTTCACTTCAGCAGAAAAACTCCAACTTGCTACGTGATCAGAAAATAACTAGATAAAAGGCACCGCTACAATTAAATGAAATGGTCTTGTCTTTTTCTCGGGGGAAAACTATGTAACCGAATTAAAAACATACCATTTTTTACTCTTTTGAGACTCCTCGTTGTATTCAATTGCGAGGTCCACTAAATTTATGTTATTTTCTATGCGACTTTCCGAACTTCCGACCATAAATGATTTTACTTCCAGCCGACGTCTTTGAAAATATGTCACGTAACAACAAGGTAGCTTAAAATGAATTTTCAGTCAGATTTATCAGGAGACTTCTGTTCATCATTATGTATCACTAAAAATGGCCTGCCGATTGTCATTACCGTTGCTCGTATTCGGCTGTCGGGGCAGGACAGATGGCAAACCATTTGGGCACTGCATTCCCCTGAACAACTTCTCGTCCATTTTGTAAGGAAAACTAGTAGAGCAAAATCAAGAAGATCGTCCTGGGACTAACGTTTATCGGGCTTATATCTTTTATCGTGGGCCTATAGATGAAGACTGCCCGACGAAACCGAATCTCCTCAACGACAGTGCAAGGGCAGCCTTCCCCGACGGCCCTGGTTCCTCGCTGGTGCCACCCTTCGTTACGTCTGCAAGTGAAATTTCCAGGTCCCTAACACAAGTCTATGTTATGGGTGACCTTGCTCGCACGGATTTAAGATGGGACAAGGTAAATGGATTGCGTTTTAACTATGAACTATGATCTATGAGAAGTAATTGAAAATCGATTCCGATATGTATTAAAATAGTGTTATAAAAGGAAAAGTATGTTCAAGGTCACCCAGTCAGTAATATCAGTCATTGCCGATTTTTTATAACTTTTTTTATTTTCTAAGGCCTCCCCGAAGAAACCAACGACCTTCCCCGACGGAGAGGGGCATGGCCCCTCCCGCCTCCACCCCCCCCCCCCCCTGGCTGGCGCCACCGCTGAATTCAACACACCTTGTAACGTGACAATTCTGTCAAAGGTGTTACTAACAGAAGAAAAATCACCTACTTCATTTCATCCAATGGTAGTGGTACATTTTATCTGATTCTTCTGATCAAAGTAGCGACTGCTAAGATCCCCATAGGTCTACTCTTTCTAAAAGTAAACTCAAATGCAGTCGGAAGTTCGTACACCCATTTTTTCAATATATATTTAATTTAGCCAAGAGTCGTAATAGAGTAAAATTCATTAGCATGTTTTTAATTCCGTTTTGTTTTTTCTCCGAAAATATGCGGGACCATTTCATCAACTGGTAGTGATACATTTTATCTGGTAATTTTCGGATCAAATAGCGACTGCTTAGATCCCCTTATAGGTCTGGGAAATGTCATTTTCGACTCTCTCAGGGGTCCGATTTTTCAAAATTTTCTGTTCGCTTCGCGCCAACCAATGGTGTTACTCTGCTTAGTCTTTCTGGCTGAATTTTAGTTTGGAACAAACGTACGTTTATCTGCAATTGAAACTTAAAAAAGAGACTGCTTGGATCCCTTTACAAGCCTGGTAAATGTTATTTCCACTGTCTGAGAGGTACGAATTTTCGAATTTTCTGGACACTACGCGCCAACCAGTTGTGGCGCTCCCCTTTGACTGTCTCACGGGTAGAATTACATTTTTCAGGCAAAAATCTTCTGCCCCAAACGGAAATGCTCCCCTACCACTATGGAAATACCTTACTCAGGCGTGCACTGGAACAGCTGCTTGCAATATTCAGCAGGATTCCGGATTTGCGATCCTCCAGTGGAGTAACGAACATGAGCTAATCAGTATTTCAAAAGTGTGTCTTAATCTTAGAAAAATCACAAATATTTCTCACCAGAATCAAAGACAATTGAACCTGGCAAATGCCATTTCCAGCCATCTGGGAGGTTTTAAAATCCACAATTTTCTTTGTACACTCCGCATCGACCGATGGTGACGCTACGCTTAGGTAGTAAACTCCAGCCACCCCGTACAAAAGTATCCAGCCCCATATCCCCACCAAAAAATCCTGGGTATGTCACTGCCCTGGATCCCTACCATGGCTTTGCCCCTGAACACCACAAGGGGACCTTAAGCGGGCCCCTGGACCCCACGTCGATTACGTTTTTTGCTTCGCGCCCCAAACCGGACGCCTTACGGCGTCACCATTATGTCGGCTACCGAAAACTTGTGCCCCCAATAAAAAAACATCTTTCACCGCCTATGTTCAGTCGGAAAGAGATTTTGATCTGGGGTGAGATCTGGAGTCGGGCGAAAGTTCACGGCTCCTTGAGGGCCATGACTTGATGGACCATATAGTACGGTAAATCATGGTTTTGTTGCAGAGTCCTAAAAACCGTCCTTATGAAAGCTCTGATCAGCTCTGGCAAATTGCATTGCGTAAATTTCTAAATGCATGCATGTGAGTTTTATCACATTGGTGTTGTTTTTATTTCCAAGAAATTATTAGATGTAATATATGAGGTATACACAGCGACCGGATTTGTCATTTGTTCATAAGCAAGAAATCCTTGTCTGCATGACGAATGACGAAGTTCAAGTTAGCCTATGAGTTATCAATTATAAGTAGACATTTTCACAAGATGAGAACCATTGCGTGAGAAAATGATGTTTCATCGTAACTTGACATTTTGAGTTTAGACCAAAATACGTGACTCTCAAGTTCAGTGAATACGCGAGAATTGACAGCTCTGAGGACAGCATTTCCAAGCAAATTGAACTAAACATGCTATTGAGGGCCACAAAGCATATTCGTCAAATGCAGTAAACTTTTCTCACAACCTCAACGTGTTAAAGGTTTTAAAATGCTTTTTCAGACAAAATTTTGTGACACCCTTGACAAAATTTGGAGAAAACCGCGAGGGCCCATGGCCTTACTAGACATCATCTCTCTGGGGACTTTGGCGGTTTTTCTGACTGCAGGTCCCACCCCATGGCATAATCTCTGCTGACTGAGACGTCACAGTCTGCCATATTCGGTAAGGTTCTATATAATTGGGGATTAGAGCCCCGACCCTCATGTCCCGTGCGACCATGCCCGGACCCAATGGGCACGATGCCAACTGAAGGGCAACTTTTAACCAACAGTTGATTGAACACAGTGTTGGTTACAAAAAATTTTGTCCAACTTTTTATGAGTGTAGCATTTTCAAATTTTGTGGTGGCTTAGCGGTGTAATGACGCAACTGTCCTCGACGTCACGATGGATAGGCTAAAAAAAATGTATTGTCGATATTCGCTTTTGGAAAAGTTCCGGGATTTTTATGTAAGAGACAACACAAATTACTCTGTAATAACGACAACGTATTGACCGTAAACAGGAGGTGAATCCATTGAACAAGTCCTGATATTCATACGATTGCCTTAATCAGCTGCTGCAGTGAAATCAACACGCAGAATCAGAAAAGAAATTATAGTTGACCACGCAATAAAAGATTGGGTACGTCGGGAATTTCCCTTGCTCTGTTAGCGGATTTAAACGGAGACCAGATCTATTAGGTGCGTTCGATTAAGCGGCTCGAGCCGGCTCAACTGGCTCAACAAGTTTCTTGACTGGACGAAATATGACGTAAACTACGTCAGCGGCTCAACTAGACCACCTCGGAGGGCTGGTCGTTTTGGCCGGCTCAAGTTGTGACGTTTTGATGACGTTAAGATCACTTTTCAGAAAGATCTTTCGTTGGCTGAGCCAGTTGAGCCGGCTCGAGCCGCTAAATCGAACGCACCTATTGTAAAGGAGTAACTCTTGACGTCATAGACATGTCATGGCAACTGTCACACAAAGCCCAACTCGACACCACAAATACGTTTGTACGTGTTGTGAAGTTATTCGGCGAAGCATATCGAGGTGGTGAACTGTTTGGCGAAGATTTGCCATGCATCGCTTAATTACATGAAAAGTTTCGCCCAGTTCATACAGAGGCTGTGCAATTACGTCATCGAATCCGCCATGCCAGCGAGGCTAGGATTTTGGCAAGGGGAATCTGGTGTTTTACTATACAAGCGGAGCGCCACCATAGGTTGGCGCGGAGCGTACAAGAAAATTTGTGGCCCAATTAAGCTGCCAGATGGCAGAAGGTAGAGCAGCTAAGGGCCGTTTGAACTGCACTGTCCCTAAATCGACATATCTTGTTCTAGAATTTTTTATGATAAGAAATATTTTATCTGAAAAAAAAAACTTGTCCAACTCCTCAGTGGAAAGCTTAAAGTGGGGGAGGGGTCTCTATGACCACCCATCGTCGACAAGCAGCCATGCGGCAGTACTCGTCCCCAGGAGTCAAGAATTTGAGAGATCAAAAATGGTCTGTGGATGAAAGTCTGGAGTTATGTATAATACAAAGGGGAATAGGCATAATGTGCTGGCGACTAATGTGCAATGGAAATGACTATCTAGGCGGAGCGCCATCACATCGAACCATTGTAAATTTTACATCTGTACATGGGCCATAAATTTTCATTCTAAGAAATGAGTCTCGGGAGTTTAGGGAAGTGGGCTCTTACTTCTAGAAAGATGGCCGAAATCCCAGTGACATAGTTACAAATCTTTGCTGTCAAGTAGCGGCAAGCGGACTCAGGAATTCGGTAGTTAAAGGTCAAAAAACATTCAGGAGATAGCGCCACCTCTAAGGATTCTGCCTGCGATGGAACACTGAACCTCATTCTGAACTAGGTAGTAGGTCGTTTTGAATATCATGTTTTTAAACATCACCTCGCGAGCCCCTGTTACGTGAATTACAGGATTTCAAGTACATCCCAGTCCCCAATCCTCATCCCACCTCCTTTAGCTCAAACTGTTCAATTCGGTCCAAAAAAGACTGAAGTCGCCTACTCTCAGATTATGATACAGGTGTTCCTATGACATTTAATTTTCATATCTGATTTTTCGGGTTTTGGATGGGGAGGGGCTTAGGCCTTCCAGGTCTCCGTGACGGACTACGCCACTATGCTGGAGGGCAATCATGTCGAAATCAATTTTTTTTTTTTGTGCTGAACGCACTGCACAGAGTGCACTGCGATATACGCAGCAGAAGGTGCGTTTGAATTAGTGGATCGAGCCGGCACAACTGCCTGAAGCCAGTGGCGCAGCCACCAATGGGGGGGGGGGGGGGGGGTAATGGGGGATCTAGGCCCCCAGATTTCCCCAGCCCCCCCCCCAAGTAATTGAGAAAAAAATAAAATGTTTGAACGGGAATAAACTTTGAAGTATTTTCTTCAAAAAGAGTAAATAAATAAAATGTGTAGCAATGAAAAAAAAACGCCTGAATGTGTGTAAAACACATTTTGTGTGCACGTATGAAATCAAGTAATAACTTGAAATCGTCTGTTACTTTCAAATTAGATACCGTATACAGGGGCGGGATTTGATCTCTGAAAGTTGGGGCAAATTGGGGCAGACTACCAAACGACGCCAGGGCGAAGCGCTCCCCCTAATGGCGTGAGGTCCAGGGGCCCGCCTTAGGGCCCTTGGTTGGGTCCAGGGGCGACGCCCCTGTGGGGGTCCAGTGGGCGAAGCCTCCGGAAGCTACTGGGTATTTACGAATTGTAGGCATTAAAATGATGCATTTTATCTTCAACTTTAAATTACATAAGATAGGCACTTAACAGAACACAAATATCACAATTGGACTTTCTTCAATTATATCCTCACTCCGTATGATTAAAGTCGGCCCGAAACGATAATGCAGAGGGTGCGGGGAGGGAGAATGGATTACTTAAAATTGAGGTTCTTCAGGGGCTCCCTCCTTGGTGCCCCAGATCTTCTTTTCAGAAAGCAAGGGGGCTTTTATGTGATGTGAATTCAGCCCTTGTCTATGATGGGGCGGGCAAAAAGCGCCAAAAAATTCAACGTTTAAGACATCTCAGTAATGAAACTGAATGAAAATTAGAGAAAGGATGGGCCTTTTTTAACCTTAGCTGAATAACTGTGGCCCCTAAAGACATTCTTACTGAAGCACAAACATACTCTGGATTCCTATACAGTGTTTTTCAGGTGACTTGCACGGAGCCGTTCCCTGCTCTGCGCGCCGAAAAAGTGAATTTTTACTTTATCTGAATGGTGAAGTTGAAATAGAATTAGACAAAGAGTGGTCCCTTTTCACTACAGCTGAATAAGGTTGACCCCTGAGGATATTTGTACTAAGCAAAAACGTACAGTTGGTTTCCTATAGAGTCCTTTTCATGAGATTTTATATAGAGTCCTTATCTGTGATGGGACTCGCAGAACACGCCGCAAAATGAACTTTGAGATATCTCAAAAGGGAAATTAATGGAAATTAGAAAAAGTGTGGACCCCTTTTCACTTCAGCCGAAAAAGAGCGGAGCACCAGGTTAAGGTCAAATAAGATCATTGTCCTTTCAGAAAACTTGGGGGCACTTGGTCAGAGAAGGGGACCAGAAGACGACTGCCTCCCCCTTTCACTAGTTACGGTAGAGCTTCAGCTGTGTATGGCCCGGGCACGGGCACTGGTGATAAGTTTCAGTGACAATGAAAGAGGTGTTCTACAAGAAGTAACCCCGAAACCTGAAATATTTAAAAACGGGTGCACCCGAAGCGTGCCGCAGAGAAAAAAACAGCGTTGAGACATTTATTCGAAGAATATTGTTTTTATTTAGTTTTCAATGCACTATATGACCTGCTTAAACATTATACAACTTAATTATCACTCGCGTAGCTCTGTCAGTTCCAGTTTGTATTTTTATAGCAAAAGCAACCAGACTGAGACGTAAAAAACCCTAAGTTCTCCTGAAGTTCACAATTTTCCCAAGAGAAACGGAGATACCGGTTCCCTTTAGTCTCACCCCCCTGGCCATGCCACAGATCAGAAATGCCCAGATTTTGGATCCCTAAGTGTACTTATTATATCATTTTTCACAGATTGATTTTTATTCACACTATTAAGTGACAGACATAAGATTCGTATTTCAAGGCTGGGTATATCCAGCTCAAAACACGTGGGAAGTGCCGTTTCCAGCCATATGGAGGGTTTGTAAAACCCAAAATTTTCTTGTGCGCCCCGCGCCAACTGATGGTGGCGCTCCGCTTAGATAGTCTTACCGCGCCTAACCCTCGGAGGTACCAGCCCCCCTCCCCCCACTTGTTGCCAAGGCCCCAAAAATTCCATCCTGGCTACGCAAACATCTGAAGCAGTTTCTTGACTGCCCGACAAGTGACGTAAAATACGTCACCCGGCTCAACTAGACCACCTCAGAGGGGCTCGTCGTTTTGGCAGGCTCAAAGTTGTGATGTTTTGAAGACCTGAGGATCACTTTTCCGAAAGGTCGATCGCTGGCTTAGCCAATTACATGGCTCGATCCGCTAAATCGAACGCACCATCTATAGCGCAATGGATGTGCTCCGCAATAGGCATCGAAATCCTAAGCTTAATTTTTCTATGGTAATAGCCCATGTGACGACATCAACAACTGTGTCATTCCTTTCGCCGATTAAAGTTATGACGTGTCATTGCATGTATGCATATAAGCAAAAGCAAAAACAAACATTAGACCTGAAATCGTGAAATAATGCAAGTCGCAAAACCCAACATTACTCCCGAAATTTTCCTCTCCAAGCAATAAGCGTAAAAATACCAACCTCTTCGTGACCCGATGAAGCTAAAAGTAGAATTATCTTAAAGAATTATTGAAAAGCATTAGTTAAATAAAAAAAGAAAAGCATAAATTAAATACTGGCCCGAAGTTTCAACATAGCGTATAAATTACTATGCAGTACGCTTGCAAGAGGGTAGGCTAGAAGACTGAATCAATTTACGTTCTTGTCTTCTCCCGTGGAGTGGCTAAACTTTTCAAAGAGAGATAATAGTCGGCGTTCCGCATGAGGGACTCGTATAACTGTATTTCTGAGCTTCATGGTAAGACTCAATTGGCTTTTAAATGGATTTGAGCAACTTTTGAACAAGGGCGTGTCTAGACCTTTCTTCATAGGGGGGGAGGGGGGGGGGGACAAAACTGATGCGGGGAGCTTAGCTACCGAGCCCGTTTGCGCTTTTTGCGCAAGAGGGGAGGGTGTGTATGGCCTAACCTAATCCAAGTATATTTCTCATGTGGCCAACATCGCCATACAGAACTCTTTCTCTGGAGAAGGGGGGGGGTGGTGGGGGTGGTGACTTTTTGCCTGACTCCAGATGCCCAACCAGAGCATAATCTCTTCTCGACTGAGACACGGAAGTCTGCCCGATTCAGCAAGGTACTGGCTATTTGCGGGTAGTAGTTCCCTGTCGGGCCCCTGCCTCTTACGACCCAGGTGACCTTACTCATCAGAGTGGAATTAGTCATTGCTACCGATGTTGTGAGTTTGATGCATGAAAGTTTTTCCAACACAGAGAAAAAAGAGTCACACAACTTTGTATAGTTAATGTCAAGTTTTCCGTTGGACCAAACATGAACATGGACTACTTGCACCCTCACATAATTCCTTCATGGCACTTGAGGAACATAATTAAGTGTTGGAAGAACGCTTGAAGAGAGGCGTGTTCGATGTGGGACAACTTGAGAGGTTTTGACATAGAACAAGTGGCATCACCAAACTTTCCTTTCAACGGGGCTCTGAGGGACACAATAATTTTGCAGGGGGAACTGCTAGACTCCACTAATGGCACCGGAGACGCCATAGAGTGCAAAGCGCGATGCTCATCGGATGGGGTCCACGGGGCTCTCCAGGGTCCATGGTGTAGTTAAGGGCAAATCCCCAGTGGGGGTCCAGAGAGCGAAGTCCCCGGGAGCTCCTGGCTTTAAAGGTGTTTGTGTGGTAGTAAAGTCGTAACTTAAGGGTCATTCTATTGATTTAACACTGAACTAAAATAACCTCCACAGAAACTTCAAGTAAGACTTTTGTTTAAAAAACTAGTGGAACTAGAACTGCATTTGCTTGCAAATATGCAGAATTGTAGTGCGTGTTAGACATGTCTTTGCAGTAAATACAGTGTGCCAGTTTTAATTTGAACTTCAGGAGATGCTCTTGGTGGGAAGAGGGGCTTTTGTTTCGTTTCCAGGGGCGTCGATTTGTGGGGACAGGGGGACATGTCCTCCCCCACTTTTTTGAGTGGATGGGACACTAACGTAAAGTCCCCCTAAAAAGTTACGTACATCCAAAAATCCATACATGTAGGTTATGGAAGAAGTGCTCTACCGACTGCGATCGATTTCTGTATCAATAACTACACGTTTATGCTTTGCAAATCCCCAAATCCTCCGCACTCCTGCAGTCTTATTGATGTTCTTTTTTACATTTGCCTATCAAACATACATTATTTATCTGTCTCTATGATTATGTCGATTGTTCGAGTGCACAGGGCAGCAGGTGTGGTTATGAAGGAGCACAACATTTAGGAATATGAAGAAGAGGAATCGTCCCCTACTATATGTTTTAATGGAATTTGTAATCTTTAGTCATGGACCAGCCTGGCAGGCTAACACGTTTTAAGGAAAATGTCTCGGTACACAGTTTGCATGCAACTTTTTCAGAAAAATAAATGATTTCAAATGCAAAATCTCCACACGAGCACATCACACATTCGTTGAGCGATTCCGGCATTCCGTATTTAGACCATTATTAGAGAAGTAGAATCACACTGCCTTTTGCTAGATTAGAGACTTCAATCTGGAATTAAAGGTACACCTCCGTCCTCTGTCTGCAGATAGTGTATGGTGAGGTGTCCTTCGGAACTTCGTAAGGACATATTTTAATGTTTAATGTTGTATCAACAATCTTACACCGGTAGGCATATGCAACGGTGTCTCAGTAACACCAGTGGGTACCATCCCCCCTCGATCTGTGATTTTCCTGCATGTAGATTATATACGGTCAATATGAATTTAAATACCGGGTATATTCTATAAGTAAATAGAATCACAATTTTCGTTGTGATTCTACTAACTTACGGAGTATACCCGGTATTTAAATTCACATTGACCGTATAGTCCGTTGAAGTAATTACCCAAACTTTCAAGGCAATGTTTTGAAAACTTTGAGTTTCCTAGTAACTCAAAATATTGAAACATTTTTGAAACCGTATAGTCCGTTAAAGTAATTACCCACACTCTCAAGGCCATGTTTTGAAATCTTTGGAGTTTCCTAGCAACTCAAAATATTAAAACATTTAGCACCATTTTGCATCAAGGCCCCCTTTTCTCAGACACCCAGTGGCGTAGCTTCAGGGGGCAGGCGGCTCTGAAGAAATGAAGAATTCGGAAATGTGCCATTTGTGAAACCCCTCTACAATGTGGTTTTGAAAACTCATGAAATTCCGAAATTCCAAATTCACTCCAATTGCTCCATATTCGTCATTAGTTGTTTCAAAAAAGTAAATTTTTCCGCGTTCGCGCGCCGCAAATTGCAATCCCTAAGCAGCAGTGGCGGAGTTACCATATGGTCAGGGGGCGGTCGCCCCCCCCCCCCCGACGGACCAAAATCGTCTGTCGGCGCCCTTTTAGGTTTTGAACATACTTTACTCTTGCACCATTATTGGCAAAAGACATAAATTAAAAGCGTTGTTTCAAGGTCCAGATAACAAAATGCTCAAACAGCCACCAGATAAGTAACTGTACTATCTGCATTTTATTCTGATGATAAGGGTCTTTTGTAATATAGGGATGGGTTTTGCCGAAACGTATGCTTCATACGTTCTAATGAATGTTGCACTGATGAATGTTGCCGCTCACCCTCCCGGCCAATAAAAGATGTTTCAAAGGGCGCAAAAATAATTGTAGCGCGAATAGCCCTATTGTTGTCGAGGATAATAGTCAACATAGACAATAACAGGTTTATAAAGATACCAAAATAGCTTTCAAAACATTTTTCAAAATCATTTGAAGAGCAAATTGAGGTTAAAATAAAATAAACTGTTATAATAGTGGTAAAGATTAAGGGTTTTAATAAGCAGTTTCCATTTTGCTTTTCTTCAAGTGACCAGTCTCATGTAGGCTATTTCTGACGCTGCACGATAATCCCATGAAAATACTTATTTCTGTACTTTCGTGGTCTCAACTTGCCAGAAAATTGCATCTTATAAGTCTAGCTTTAGGCTACTTTTATTTATTATAATTCGGTATCTAGAGAGCCAAGCAGACCTTTTGTCTAAGCTATTTCTTTCAATGTACCCAATTAATGGCTATTTCAGAGTGGTCACATGGAAATTACGTCAATTAATGTTTCTTCGTGTACTTATCTTGATTTCCAGATGCCAAATTAACATGAACATCTCTTAACAGTTCCCCCAGTGTTTTCCCTATTTATATGCTGTAAATAGGCTTTTGAAATGCCATTTCCAGCGATCTGAGAGGCATTTGAGCCCAAATTTTCCTACGCTCCGCGCCAACTCATGGTGGCGCGGAGCTTTCCCTCCTAAAAGAATCCCCCCGAATTTTCTTCTGCGGAGGCCCTTGGATAGAAAATTTAAACAAATTTTGATAGAAGTCTTCTACCAGGTGTGGAAAATCAAATGGAAAGTCTGAAAAGCCGTGGCTTCGATCGTACTGAGACTAAGGATATTTACCCCTTCGAAGCGCCCCTGCAGACCATTTTCGCCCCCTCTGAACGAAATCCCGAGCTCCGCCACTGCTAAGCAGAGGTACTCGCTCATACCTTCAATTTGGTAATCCGAGCTCTGGAGGTGATAAAATCGGAAATTTGCTACATGTGACACCAGATCATCAAGTGACAACGGTACCTACAGTGCTATTTTGGTAATTTTTCTTTCGTAAAATTCCAAATTTTCTCCAATATAAGCTCTTGACTCAAAACATTTCGTCGGAGAGCCTCATTTCTTAAGCGTTGGATAACATTATGTAGCAACTATTAACGACATTTGGTCGCCGTTCAATCTCAGATTTGCCAACAGGATATACAAACTCTGCAGTAATCCCCCAACTTTTCAAAATTTCTTACATGAAACTCAGAATCCAAGCTTTTCCACCATACAATATCGAAATTTTCAAATATTCGAAAAAGGTAAAAAATTTCAGAGCGCTTCGCGCGCCGAAAATTACGTCCTTAGGAAAGTAGTGTTCACGCTTAAAAAATTGTACAATTTGGAGGCTTACCCATCCCCCTCCTCCCCACAAAAATGTGTAGCTACGTCGCTGTGGACACCTTACCAGGACAAGAGAAAACATTTCGGCCAGATGCCCCCCCCGCGCCGCACTTTGAAAATCAAATCGACGCCCATGTTCGTTTCGGCCCTTTCTCTCAACCCTATTTCTTGATAGTACAAGAGTACAAGTTGTTTCCCAACTCTCTGGCTGGACGCAAAAATGTATGATGGAAGAATGTCCAATGATGTAATGATCCGGACCTTTTATGCCACTGATAGAATACGAATAGTCAGTCACTAACTTTATTTTGAAGCATGTTTGCCAACACTGACGCAAGTGCTGAGTAGCCTACTTAGCCATACGATACGCTCTGTCGTGTTGTTTATTCCTGCCTAAACTGATTTTCATCGCTTCTCTCTTCCTCTTTCGCTGTCCGTCAGGCCTATACCTAGTATGCAGGTATGCCAATTCCGGGTACGTACGCACGGAAACATAATTACCTGGAAAACTTCACACAACAGTCAGCAAAAGTACCTTTTTGGCAGTATAAGCATTAATTTTTGGTCAAATTTGTTTGGCGCTTATTTTAGCGGCTAAAAAAAATAGTTTGGCGACTTTTGGTTCTGTTTGGCTTTTTTTTTTTTTTTTTTTTTTTTGGACGTAGTTTGGCGCAATGGCATTCATCTGATCTGGCAACGGCCGGCCCGGCATGTTGGCCGTGCCGTTAGTTTGGCCCGCCTATACGTCGTGCAAGTTGGATGAGTAGCGCTAACGTAAGACCAAAATGGACGACAGCGATTGTGAGAGCGTTGTGGCGAATTCAGAAGAATCTGACCGAACACCATCGCCTTCAATTCTTGGCGGATTAGAATTGTAAGAAAGTGATCGTCTGTTAACCTTAACCCAGCTTTGGCTGAATTCTATTGGCTTAGCCTAGGCTAGGTCTAACGTTAGGTCTACCTTTTGTTAGCCTCACGTTAGGCCTAGGCCTAAGTTAAGTTAACGTTAAGCCTAACGTTGTAAGGGCCTAGGGCCTAACGTTATTTCATGACCAGTACAAGTATGAAGTAATGCTCAGGTTAGAGGCCATTGTGAAAAGCTTGATAAGTCTTTTGCTAGACTTGACATTTGGAAGTTCAGTTTCTCGCATAGGGTTGATAATGAGTGGAATAACCTGCCTGAGTGGGTTGTTAACTCCACATCAGTGCACCGCTTTAAAAGTTTAAGGTAGGCCTAAATCTAAATGTTGACAAGTTTTTCCATGACCCCGGTAAAAGTCTGGGCTTGTAAAGTGTTGGTGGTTTTTTTTTTTTTATAGGGGGGGGGGGGTTGCATAACAAGGCATCTTATTATGGGACCTTTATAGCTCTCCCTGCCCTTTAACCTATTAGTATTATGTTATGTCAGTCATTGTGAGTAACTCAAGATGTTTGAACTTAGAATAACATCACCAACGTTAGACGTTTCAGACTTATGCTTGGCCGGGCTATACTTTCAATGTAAGCCATGCAGCCTGGGCTGCTAGGTTTTGAATTAGACAAGGATAGTTGATAATGTAGGTTAGACCTATATGGAGGCCTAGCCTATCTGTAAGGTGAGTAGCAATAGGCCCACGCAAAATATTTCCAATGGAAGATTGAAGTCTAAAAAAATTCTGCGGGTCACTTAATGCTTATGGGTCTAACTTAGTAACGTTTGGCCCACTCTTGTAAAAACAGCAAAAACAAGGCAAGGCTAGGTCTACTGTACTTCATATTCAAAGGAAGCAATATCTATAGCCTTTATTTACATCTTTTTTTTCAAGTGTGGATTAAAACGAAGTGGGCGTAGCATAGAGTCCTGTTCAAGAACTTCTATATTGAAAGAAAGGAAATATTGTCTTGCCTGAAACTTTGAGTGAACTTTGTTTGGTTTCATGTTTAACGTACATCCTTTGTTTGGTCTGGTAGCCTAATTTATTTTTACAATCTAAAATAGCCTACTTTAGTCAAGGTCTGCTCAATTAAAATAGTGTAGGAATGATCCCAACTTAGCCTGAATACTGCATTGGCTTAGCCTAGCTACTTGTTTGGTGTTTTCCCACAGCAAACAGATTTTCTCATATTGTGTGTTACAGATTGGATAGAAGAACTGTAATCACTGATGTCAGTAATGCAAGTTGTGATGACAAAGAGAACTTGGTGACATCAAAGCAAAAGGCCCCTGCCTCAGGAATTCCTGCAGGTAAGGTAAAACAACAATTTAAACTAGTTGTTTTAAGGATGTTCTGGCCTATAACCATAGCCTAACCTAGTTTATAATTAAGCACAAAATTACATTAAGTGACAAAGACTGCTCAAATTGTCTGAACTATTTTCTTAACTGCCATGGTCAATGAAGTTTACTGATTCAGAAATTCAGAATACTTAAAGAAACAGTTTTATGTGACATACACTAAACACTAATGGCTTTCTGCTTTATATCAAAATGCAGATAATGAACAGAGGTGGAAGGACTTTAGTACCAGTGGAACTGCCAATGAAACTGAAAGGTATCACAGCTCAGTTTGTTCCTTTTGTTAAGAAGATGATTTGGTCTTGTTCACATTAACTAACGATGTATGGAGGTACAGTAGTGACGAATTTTATCATGTAATTACTTGCTACCTTTATCCTCTCTGTCATAAAATTGTTGGGATAAAAATTATTTATAATGATGAAATCATTCAAGTGGCAGTATAGGACATTGCAATGTTCACTTGTTCAGGGTTAAGTTGAATCAGTCTACTCTTTAACTTGGCTTTTACAGATCATACAGCCCTGCAGACCCATATCCTTCATTTAAAAAAGTGGAAAACTATCATCATTCACCAGTCTTCACACCACCAAGGAAATTTTTCAGACCAGCAAACAGTTTATCAGGTAAGGAATCATCCCACCAGAAACTACACCTATACCTACTATGTCTATTCCACTGCTGGGAGAAACTTCGCTTTAGTAGCCAGAAGTGGTAAACACAGCCGTTTTGCAAACACACAAGAAACTTAACAAAGCTTAAGATTGGTAATATTGTCCTTTCAGCTATTAAAACAATGGAATAATAGGCTTAAATATATGTCGTTGTGATCTGAATATATAGAGGATGGTTATTTTATATCTTGTGTTTTTTTAGGGGAAGAAATGTAACTTCATTGAGGAACAGACCTCCCACAGAGTTCATGGGGCTATAAAAAGTACATGAGACACAGTCAGTTATAAGCAGAGAGAGTTTTCTTAATTAACTCTGACATGGTTAATTTTTGGTTGCAAGATTACTTATCAGATATCTTACTGCAAAACCCACATATGAAGCCCTATGTGAAGGAGGGAGGGGGGTTCAGAATAATTCATTTTAGCTCCAGATAAAAGGTATGCATGGTTCACTGGCCATCTTTCTTGATTTTTTTTTAAGGTGATCAAAATGTCAATGTTACATCGGAAGGTCTTTCATCCATGCAGTTACCTTTAGGAACAGGTAAAGCAGGGGTCATGGATGTTTGCTCACAGGTATTCTTTTCAGGTTCACAAGAAAACTCAATGTCCCAGCCCTTATCACTTTTACACAGAGAAGCTAAGTCAGTGCAAGAGGATCAGAACAGAGGCCTGGACAATTTCCCTAGAGATTCTTCACGTTCAACTTCTGATATGATCTACCAAAGCACAAATTGTGAAGAAAATTTGTGTGAGCTAGCCATACCTTTCGGAAATGGGGAAAAACCTGATACCCCAATGGTAACTCAAGCAACTCATCAGACTCTTGCTCCACGAGACATGTCTCAACCAAACATGATGGACTCAAAATTGAAAGAAGGGTTGCATTCAGATGAACTTCCAAGTCGTAGCATATCATCACAAACCCTTTCTGTTGACAATAGTCAGGTTGAAAAGGATAGTAAGGTTGCTCAACCTAAATCAAAGGTAACACTTCAGTCAAGTGAGAAACAAGAAATGTCCACCAGTCATTCCACTGATACCTCTACACCAGCAAGTATACAGGTGCGAGCTATAGTATTTCTTAGTCAACCACGTGTAGTTGTAGAAACAATGCTATCTAGTATCTAGGCAAATAAAATCTAATGTGTGACTTAATTTGTAGTGAATAACCTGTTTGCAAAATGGAGGGCAAAGAAGTGATACAGGCCTTGCCTTTTCATGGCAATTGGTTAGTCCTACAACATTGTAACTCCTTCACAAGTACATTAAGTCCTTAGTTATCTGTAAAACACAGTTTTGCAAATGGAAATACTTAGTACTAGGTTTTTTAGATGAAGTTAAATAGATCAGTTCCTAACCAATTGGTGAATGCATGTTTGGAACTAGTATTGGTAAATTTACCAAAAGATCACAACATAAACCACTTATGAGGCATGCCCTCTTGCACTGTTCCCTGTTTACAAAAGGGAATGGTTTAGTTTCATGTTTCACTTGATCAATTGGTTTAAAAAGGAGACAATTTATTTAAGTCAAGTTTGTATTACAGTTCACACGGTTCTCTCTTGGGTGCATTACAGTCCTGATTATGATGAATTGAATTTTAGCTTTATTCTACCTCTTCCACACACTGTGCGCTAGCTGTTAAATGTATAAAGATGATTGAGAGAGATTCCACCCTTAGAAATGTGTAGCTCCCTATCTTAAGCTTTATGCATTTGCGCATCAATGATTTAACTGAATGGCTGGGATGAGATGTTCAACCAGATGTACCAAACATGACAAAGCTCAAAAATGCTACATGCAGCCGATCCAATAATATCAGAACTTCAGACTAAGAAAACTAAGAAAGGACAGTCATTAGCCTCCCCAAACTACAATTTTACCCATTATATACAAAATAGTTTTAAATGGTATAGCTCTTGTATTGAAATCAATTTTAGAAAATGAAGAGTAGCCCATATTACACAGCATGCACTTAGAACGCATGTTTTGACTACAGCTTAAAGTCTTGTATTCCTACCAGGGTATGACCTGAAGCAACAAACTAGGGTTGGGATGAGTTTAGACAGCTTTGGGCGGGCTAATAGAAAGTACGTTGGGAGAATTGGAACTGCAATTTGAATTGTCCAAGGTGATAAATAATAATTGCCTTTGAAAATGCAAGACATAGTGGAGTACAACTTTGCTAATTGTGCCTATTTTATACTAGAATCCTTTTGGATATTATTAGCTTAAAACAGTTGATATCTTTCACTGCATCACTGTAGGTGGGAAACCTGTGGAATTCATCTGAACAAGATGACTCCAAACCACTAGAAAGCTTGGAGGAAAAGTATGTGATGTTTACCAATGTAGTTGAAGAAGGCAGAAGACCTTGTAAGTACTTTTTGTGTGATGTAGTTTACACTGAGTTTCTCTTTAGAAGAGATAAAATAAAATAGGCTGCTCTTTCTTCTCCCTGACCTGAGTAGGACTTTAGACTGCATCTGGTTGAAGAGTTTGTTAAAATCTGGGGATGAGGTTAGCCTTTGTCAGAACTACCCTTGGACATACTTGCACATTGTCCACCTGCACTTTTGCCAGTGTTTTGTCGTGCTGTTCCCCCAGTATGTTGGGGGTTATATAACATGCCTACAGTATTCCCTGCCTGTAATAAGACGTTCTTAAGGGGAGAACTTGAACATATTTGCACCAGATTTAAAGCCATATTAAAGTTCACAGCTAACAATGTGTACCACGTTCATGTTGGTGGGTAGTTAATTTGATCTCCCTCACTCTGTTCTCTTCCACTTCATCCACTTTAAAAGCTGACATTTCACATCAGGCTCTACCTGCTGAGGATAAGATCCCTTAACCTACACTTCAAACACAGTATGCATGTTGCTGGCACAGCTGTTTTAACTTTGTTGAAAAATGAAATTGCAATAATCTGGCTGGTGTAAGTGGCAATCAAGCTTGTGGACATGTTAATCAGACAGAGGGCCAGCAGCACTTTAAATAACTGCAGTACTCAAAACAACTTATCAAACTCTGATACATTGCATTTGAAATGAAATTTCCAAGCTTCTCCTCTGATCCCCACCATGGCAGTTCCCCCTTTTAGTGTAAAACCCCATTGTTCTTGTGGTATGGTATGTACCTATTTCAGCTGTGATTCATCTTTTTCTTTCTTTTACAGTGGTAGCCCTTAAGCAAGATTTAAAGAAGTTGCAACAAGGTCTGAAAGATGAAGCTCAGAAAATACAAGACCAAAGGGTACTTATTATGAGTCACAATCCTGAAATGATGTCAGAAAACCAGCAACAACAACAAAGGCAAGAGCTTTTCAATTTAAGCAGAAAGCAGAGACATCTGATCTACATTGTGAACATTCATAAAAGAGTTTCCAACAATTTGACTGATAAAGAGGTTCATCCTTTGCAGTCTGGTGTCACTGGTGATCAATGGGAGAATTTAGCAAGTGATAAAACAAATGCCAAAGAGGTTTCTCAACTGCCAAGCCAAGAGAAAGATCCAGATACACATAGGCATGATCCAACTGTGGTGAAAAGAAAGGCTGTTGAAAACCGAAGTGTTCCAATCTCAGTTACAGATGGAACTACCCAGAATGAGGTATCACAAGATGTAGATTCTCCTTCATCATCTCAGATGTCTCAATGTGCAGCAATTCAAATGCAAATGCCACAGCTTGCCATGAGAGACTTGATTGAATATGGACTTCTTGAACCTACCAAGGGTTGCATGTCATTTGTGTATGAGGTATGCAAATTTTGTTAGTACTATATGCTGTAGTTCAACCTTCCTGTGTTCAAACTGGGCTGTAAAACTCTACTTTAAACTTGGTCAGTCCTGAGAAAGTGAACAGCTTTGCACCAACTAAACTTTGATTAAAAAGAAAAGGTGTTTTATACACAAAAACAGTATAGTCATCATCTTTAAAAGTTTTATTTAGCTTGTTGGAGTTTTACACAACTTGAAACCTTCTGGTTTAAAATCTCACTGTGCTCACTGCCATTTTCCCACTTTTGAATTTCCCCTTTGTGGGTTGGGGGTTGGGGAATGACCCTTGCTTGTGTCACAAGAGGCAACTAAAGAGGAGACTTGGAACTGTATTTGAAACCAGCAAGGGCCTGAACCATGTTTGAAGTTTGCAGTTTCATATAGCTTACACTATGTTAAACTTTCATGATTGATGTGCCATTAAATCCTACCTAATTAATTCCAGTTGTAGGTCACTGAATTGTTGTCCCTATTCCATTATGCAGAGTTCAGAGCATCACATGCCATGGCAGTGCAGTGGATTAACTTTTAAAGGTCTTTGGTATGACCCCTCTAGAAACCTAAAATTGGACAGGCCCCTATGAGAGAAGCAGATGCTTAACCACAAACACACAAACACAAGGTCTCATCATTTTTCCAAGGATACACAAATTTACCACACATCATTTTGACTGAGCCTGTATAGTGTATTCCATGAAAAAGAGAATGATGTTTATAATTCAAGGATTCTTACCTTCTATGCTATTCAACCCATTAAAATTTGAAAATTTGACTGTAATCATTGTGAACACTGATTTAGTTTTGGTTCCCTCTTGTAGTACATTGTTGGCTTGAAAGAGGTCTTTGAGGTCTGCAGCTGAAAAGCACAACTGCAGGCCTGTAAGAAATTATCCATTGGGTCAATAAAGTCAAAATTAGAAAAATCATCTTGTTCAACAGTCCATTCATCAACTTGGTGAACAAAACGAAATCCTCTTTTTGTCGCTGTTACCCACAAGTATCAGTACATCAAAGTGACAAGTCATTTCATCAAAATTACATCTTAGTAGCTAAGTGGAAATTCTGGATGAAAGTAGAACTCATTCCATCTTCCAGGGGATCAGTGGCGTAGCTAGGATTTTTTCCAGGGGGGGCAAGGGTATGAAATTTCCCCAAAACTTTTCCCGGTCAATGTGTATGTATTTCATATAAAATATGCAAACTTACAAGAATAACAACATTACCTTGACATTTTGTAATATTACCTGCATTTTAATCTTAAAGTATAACATAGAGCAATCGGAAATAACAAAGTGTATTATTTTGGTAAACAATATCTGGTTTATTTGTATGTACTAAAGCAGTGGCGTACGCAGGATTTCTCTGAAGGGGGGAGGGCATGCAGTATGGTCTAAGGGGAGGGGTGTCCGGAAATTATTTCACGTTTACAAGTAGCCTACATGCAAAATGGTGCAAGATTTTCGACTTTGACAGGAACAGTGTTAAAGGTTGAATCCTGGTGGTTCATGAGGATAAAACTGAAACTTTTGTGTCTTTACATGCACTTTTATGCCATTTATGCTACTTTACGAAGTAAAACTTGTCATTAAATTTGCACACTTTTAGAAGTCCAAATAAAAGAGCATTGATCGGTATTTATGGTTTTTCTTGGTCACAAAATGTTATTTTGTCATGAAGATTATCTAAGCGGAGCGCCACCATTGGTTGGCGCGGAGCGTAGAGAAAATTTGGAAAAATCAGACCCCTTAGATGGCCGGAAATAGCATTTTCCAGGCTAATACGAAGAATCTATCCAGTCGCTTTCTTCCTCTGTCGTTTGCAATAAAATGCTCACTTCAAAATATGTTCGCAAACTGCAAAGTGATCAGAGAGTTAAGAGCTAATTTTACTCCATATATGTAATTTTGCCCAAAAGACCAAGCGAAGCGCCACCATTGGCTGGCGCGGAGCGTAAAGAAAATTTCGAAAAATCAGACCCTCAGATGGTTAAAATAGCCTATTTATGCTTGTAAAGAGAATCTAAACATGTAGTCTTTTTTATCGATGCCACCAGTGGGAAATATAGTCTACCTTTTTAAGTAAAAATTGGAATTTGACAGAATTTGCCTAGGTCTATTTGTAGGAGTTAAAACAATTGTCATTACTGAAAGACCTTGCGAGGACAATCCTTCCCCTTTGAAAAATTTTGAAAAATTGGGTGTCCTTATAAGCATTCTGGTGCCACATATGCTATCTTTTGAAGTAAAATCTGTGTTAATAAAGTTAGACTACGTACTTTTAAGAACAAAGAAAAATGACATCAGTGAGGGGGGCATGGCCCAATGGTCTCCTCTTCACACAGGATATCCTGTGAGAAAAGCAGTCTGTTATGTGTAGAATAGGTACTCATTGTCCATTTATTGAAACACTCAAAGTGAGCAGAGAGCTATTTTCCCGAACTAGCTTGTAAGTTTCCAAGGATTAGGCTAAGTAACAAAATCTAAGTGTGCCAACGGTTCACGGTAATTCTAATTTCTAGATTAACTTAAAGTTTATCGTTGGCCATGGATTGTTTCAGCCCGATCCATCGTTATGTACAGAGAGTAAAATCGTACAGCTACTGCTAGCTTGTAGAAGAACATAACCTCGGGGGTCTACGGTAGTGACTTGTCAGTTTTCACATTCTTTTACTAATGAATTCCCAAAGTATCACCTGAATAACAGCTTCCTGTGCACTGAAATGCACTGATCATAACCCCCGTGCGTAAACAAGCACAAGAGAACATTCAATCTGCTACGCGACGATGGCATTTCAGTGGGGCCGGTTCCTGAGACACTGACGAAATCTGAGTTAATGTGTTGCATGAAAATACGAATTATGTATTTGAAATGTCTCACAATTTCTTATTCTAACAAAAATTCTGAGAAATTTTTGTGAAATTTTTGTTACAATAAGAAGATATATCAAATTTCCCCATTTTCATCAAATTTCCCCAAAAATTTTTCCAGGGGGGGGGGGCAACTTGCCCCCCCTGCCCCCCCCCCAGTAGCTATGCCACTGCAGGGGATAAAACCTGCATCAGAAAACTACTCTCCCTCCATCAGATTTTTTTTAAGGACACGATGTGATTTGCACTTCTCATAGTCAACTACATCAGTAAGAATCTCATAAATATCCTTTTTAAGGAGTGGTGTTGAAAGAGTGGTATGGACTACTATTCTTCTTTGAACTACAGCAATTAAAGGCAAAAATACGAATTTGAAAATTTCTAATTTTCTGTTTTAAATTTTTTCTTATCCATGGCAGAAACAGGAGATACTGACACCTTTTGTAGATTACTTTCTTTTAGATAACCCAACAATAATTTAGACAACAAAATTTTGTGCTTAATTGGAAAAAGTGTCCGAAAACGGAATTCAACCGTTAATTACTCACTCATCAAACAATTATTTGTATGTGGGATATGGGGATTGTCTAAGTTTGACCATTTGTCATTGGTATGTGAATATCACTTAACAGAACCAACTCAATGAGCTGCTTTAAAGGAACATTCAAAGAGACTTTTATTTGATAGGTTTTCTCTCTGCGTAATTCCATAAGTTGGAGAGTATTATTACAACAAAAACTGTATTCAGCCTCTAAAATTGTGACTCCTTATGAGCTTAATATGACAACACAAATCAACTTTTGTTCTTCCAGGGAAAAAAAGTATCAGCTGACTTGCGATTGGATGGTAGCATTCTGTCTGATGGTGTTCTCTACAAAACTGAAAAGGAATGGTTCTTATCTATAAGTGGTCTACCTGCTCCTTCAATCAGAAAGCCAAGACTTTGGAGTTTGATAAAATATGACAATAAACCATTGAAAGCCCTTGCTGACCAATGCCAATTACTTTCCATAGGTAAGTTGTTGAAGATCAGATTTATCTTATGTAGTATTCAGTTTATGGACCAGTTAAAGTTAGCATTTCTAGTTACAGCAATAGTACAGCTTATATTAAAAGTGACCATGACCTAACCTTACAAACAGCCATGACTTGCTAACCAAATGTTTTTTTTTTTGTTTGCTAGCCAAAAAGATTGAAGCACCAAAACCAGACATGACAAAGATGGCTTCTATACTAAGCCAAGACATTAAAGCAAACTGCCCAAGGTCTTTGAAACCTACAACCAAACTATCTTCCATTGCAAAAGAGAAGAAACTGCGATCAAAAGATCATTTTGACCCGAGTATGATAAAATCGCTAGTGCTGATTAATAATAATGAGTTGTTCTCAGAGGATGATCTTTTAACAAATGGTTTCTGGGAAAATGAGGCAGCAGGATCATTAATTCCATCACACTGGCTGAAAGAAATAAACTCATGGGAAGAATAGTATAAGTACACATATTCAGAGTTATATTTAAAGTTCTATTGTACAATCTGTATTGCAATGCTTTTGTTGACTTAACAATTCATGTAGTGATACCATTACTGTAATATGGCTTCCAATCCCGCACACAAGAATGATTTATTGTAATAATGTACCAACACTATGAGCACTGGCCAACAAAAACCAGGAATGAATTTTTTGGTGAAAGTGGACAAAGTGGGGGACAGAAACAATGTAAAAGAATTGGTTTTTATTTTTCTTACATTGTGATTTAAATTACCTTATCCTAACATAAAAAACACATGAATAATAGAAAGACATACAGGCAGATTTATAAATGATGTGTTAAAAGTTGGATAATAACTTCATTCAGTTGATTCACTTCATTTAAAGTGTACCTCAAGTCAAAAAATTAAAGAGCATGAAAAATGAATTCTAACAGTCCAACTGCCATCTTCATAGGACATTCCTGAGCTGAGATATAAAATGTTGAAGTTTATTCACACAACTTAAAATAGAACATTGCACAATAATTTGTGATGTCTTTGCTGTACTGCTCAAATATCAATCTTTGTATTTCTTTGTCTTTCTTAAAGTTACTGCACCCATGTACCAAGGTGTGATAGCACTCTTATGGGGTGATGTAATTAATTAGCCCTCTCTGTGCAAGATGCAATGCAAACAAACTGGAAGTGTTCAAGGCCTTAAAACATTTTTGGGAAACAAAGCAGGTAATTTGAGTTGTACAACAAGAAAGTCACAAACTATTGTGCAATGGACCAATTTGTTTTAAGTGAATAAACTTCAACATTTTATATATATTTTTGAATTTTTGACTTGAGGTACACTTTAATATATTCACAATGCATTATTTCTTTTGATGTTGCCACTGCTTTTTATGCAAATGTTGTTCATGCGCGATGTCAATAATTACAGTTTTGGCAAACAGCCACTTTGATACTAAATGATGGTATTTATACCCTTTCAAATGAGTGAAATGGTTCAAAATGGCCAAGAGTGATGATACTCTCACTCTCTCGTCCTGTATCTATGTAATCATCTCACACTTTAATCCTTTGTTACCAAACACAAATAGACTTTTGGAAGAGATAAAACTACTTAATGTTCTTTTCACTTGTTGTCAAATGTTTGTACTTTACCTTCATAGCCAACAACAAATGGAATTTGTAACAGCCTGTGGCAGATGTATGTTGCATGATGATTGCATCTGACATTCAAGCTACATTGAGTATAAAGCAACAAACTTTATGACAATATATCCATTGCTGTTGGACTCCATCATGTCTGATGTCATGTTCCATCTTCTGGCATATCAGTGTTGGTTAGAAGGAGCTGTCCCAAATGTTCATCTGATAAACTTGCCTTTTTGAAAGTTCCCATAGCACATGATAGCAGGACAGCTAAAGCATGCTTGCACTAATGGAGGAAAAAGCAATAACTGCATTTAGTCCCTTTCCTAGCATGTAGTAATTTAATATTATATTCTTTGTAAGAAATGCATTTTACAAACAAATAGCTGTCAGTTTGGTTTTAAACCATCAGAAAGCTGTTTAAATTGAATACCTTTATAACAGATGCACGATTTTTACTTTGAGAATGTTCAAAAAGTATTTTATGTAAAATTTAATTGTCTAGGTATTCTTCCCATATGATTGAAGTGATCATGGGATGAACATGTGAAATCTGTCAAGTTCATGTTAGTATTGGAACAACTTTCTAAATACAAAGAAATGCTGCAATTTGTTTTAAAATATACCACAATTGGCTAAATTGCCATGTTAGCTCTATTTTAATTACGTCAGTGATGGCATGATTAAACAGTAGTGACATACTACAGTAATGAAGGAGATAACTTGCAAAATTTCTTTTGTTCACATATGCAGTGTTGCAAGTTGCATGATAGTTGCCTTTGTAAGCAAAATAAGATGTTTACTGTGGAACACTTGTCTATTTGAAGCATGTGATCTTCAAATGTCAAACAAAACTGCATACTAACTAGGAATCAAGTTACAAATGATTGACACAGGGGTCTAACAAGAACTACTGGCACTGCCATGACAAAATATCATTGAAAAGGTCTCTCACAAAGTTTCAGAGTGATAGAGCTTTCCCATCATCCCCCAGGTTTTTCATTAGGGATGTTTTGTATATGTGTGTGATTTAACACCATTCCTTGGTTGCATGTCCTCCTACCATTAAAAAGAATTTTGGCCAGAAGGCTCTTACTTGTTCTTCTCTAAATGAACTTAAAGTGCTTTTAAGTCATGATAGATCTATTAAACTTTAAGCAAACACTAAATATTATTTATTCCTTGCTGCAGGTTGAGGGACTCTATTTGATGCTCAAACCTATTGTGTGTGTTAGTGTATGTCTGGCCTTGAACTTCACAACTCAAGGGGCAGGGCCATTTGGCCTTCCTTTATTTTCCATTTTTGAGGGCATCAAGACAATTAGTGAGGATGTTACGGCCATTTTCAAATTTCAATGAGGGCACGATCACAGTTTCTAAACCTAACAAATTTTGCAAACACCAACTCAAGAGATTTGTTTACCTGAGCTCCCGGGTCTTAGACACATCGATTGCCTCTCTCAGAGGGTTTCCAATTGTGGAACTCACACCGCGCAATTTTAGACTCACAGGGCTTGCCTACCAGCGCCCCCCAAAACTCTCTTGTTCGATATCAATTTCAAATTGGAGGTGCCCAGATCACAAGCACATTTCGAAAGACTCAACTTCGGGTACAGACTGATTTTTCTTTAAATACTATTCACAAAATTATTTGCATCATGCAAAACAGAACGAATTGCATTGCTTACAGAAATAAAATAAGACAACAGTGTGTGTAGTGTGAATTATGAGTACGTATGAACAGACCCTGAGAAACAAAAGAACCCAACCTGGACCAAAATGTAACAGACAATCACAGTCAGTATCCACATGCAGCAAAGAAACCGAGTCTCCCACCACAGTGCTGTACAGTATGCCCTTAATCAACATAACTTGATCTCAATGCGGGAATTTTTACTCACTAAACTTCCATTGACCATATTGTGAGTTGTGATTGACTGATTAATGTCAAACCAATCACAGCACTTTTTATATAGATTTTGTGTTGTATTTTGGGATGCAACTGCGGAACAGGCTATGAAGTATGTAGCTTGTATAATGCTGCATTGCCAGGCCTATGTCTTGGTATTAAAACTGAAAGAATTTAGAATATAGCACTTCTTATGCAGGATTACGCATGTAGTTTTAGATGTCAGTTTCTACTTATGTTCACCAAACATCTATTACATACAGCCATATGCTGCGAGGCACAAAGGCAATGGCTGCCGTGGCCACCGTTAAATTCGAAGCCTGGTATGTGCTTGTATAATGCTTTTGCTTGTACCTGTAAACATGATATCTCAAGATGGGTGAAGGCGACTAATGTCGTATTTGATTTATGGGTTGGGTATGTTGAGTAAATGATACCTATTGTTTTTGGCTGCGGTCAAAGGTCATTAGAGGGTAAAAGGTCAAACTTTGTAAACACTTCATCTCTGAAGTGTAACTAACTCTGAGGGATACTCAGCATCACTGCCCATGTTGAGCAAATGATTGCTCTTGTTTTTGGTGGTAAAAAGTCATTCAGGGTCATATAGGTCAAAATCTCTAACTATACATGTATCTCAAGAGGAATGACTTTGAGGGATTTCATACTTGACATGTAAATTGTTGCTGAGGGGATATGTCCTGTTGGTTTCGATGAAAGTTATTGGCCTCATAAAATCTTGTACACATTACCTCAAGTAAAATAACTGTGAGGGATCAAATGCCCATCTTGCAGTCTGGGACTTTTGACCTTCTGGTTTTTACCCAATTTTTGAACAAAACATAAACTTGAAATGGTGAAAAGAAATGAAGTAGATATTGTTTTCATAGATGTGTCTTGAAAGCAAGTCAACATACCATTGGAGAATCTTTCCTCTTCAGAACTGTAAAACAAAGTTAGAAATTTGTTTAATCTAATATCTTCTGAATATTTGGATCCTGTTAATGTGCATCATGCAGTATAGGTATAAAGTGAAAGTTGCACAATTTTGGATATTAGAGTTTATTTGCATGAGGGAGGTATTTCCACACCCTTATCATCAATTTTTGTAAATTGTATTACTTGAGGGAGTTTTTCCCACCTGTTGACAAAACTGGTTCTGAAAACTTTGATGTTTAAGTTGTAGTTTATTGTAACACCTCCCTTCAACCATGCCCTCCGCCTCAAAGATTTTAAGAAATTTGACCCTGTTAAAAATCCACACCACTGATTAACATGCTTATTTTCTAATCCAGAATAAGACTTAGTGTGTATAGCTCTCAAAGTCTCACAAGGATTAGTCATATTTTTTCACCACATGGAAATGAAGTGAAAAGTCATAAAACAGGAATTGACACAATTTTTTTGAATACAAAAATTTAGGTACCTGTCGAAGACTTTTTTTTTTTTTTTTTGCAAATGGAAAATTCATAATTATTGAATAGCACAAGAACAAGAATGGAAACTTGTGACATTCTACAAAACAAGAACATTTGAAATTCAGTTAGTATTGTGTGGGTCACAGTTGACTTTTTCATTAGCAGTCTGTCTTTTACCTTGCTTTTGATCAAGTCATTCCAAAGACTCTAAAAATAAAACCTAATGCTGTTGTGTGTTATGCTGCGTATAAGCAATGAAGTAAAGAAAACAAGCCAGTGAGCCACAACTGGAAAAAAGGCTGTGGCCAGCTCAACTTGAACCAATAGGTTGGAAACTGGGCTGTAAAACTCCATCTAACAAACTAACCTTACTTTTAGTAATCCCAAGACAAAGCATGACTTTTGTTGTTATGAGCTGATAAACCCTTGATGTATTTCACACCTTTAAAGAGCCCTTTAAAGATAAGTACTGTCCAGACAGACTATCCATGAAAAGCCTCCAAACAACAAAGAATTCTTTGCAAGTTTAGAAAAGTTGTTGACCATGGTAAAAATGTTTTTACCCTAGCAATACTAGTTTTTGTTGAGAATCACTGACTTTTGTATGATACAATGTGAGCTGATGAGATTTCAATTCTTCATTCCAAACAAACAAAATTACATCTTACCTCCAAATTCATGGTAGGGGCAAGAACAAAACTGACTTGATGGCAACACAGCATAGAATTTTCCTGAACTCCCTTTCACCTGTATATGTGAAAACAAAAGGGAGCCTATGAAATGGCAACTTTACACTGATCTTCAAAACTTTCCTCATGGAAAGAAAGTGTTGACAACTTTTTCTTTTTCCTCATTTCATGAACAATTCAGGAATTTTCATCATATGTCATCTATGTTATTTGGGAAACTTGAGCGTGAGAATTGTGACCAGGGATTCCGAATGAAACATAACCAAAATGCTAAAAATGCATTGAGGTTTTGATGATACATACAGTACATGTTCTTTTTTTCAAAATATGATACATTTGACTTCACCAGTAAGTAACTTGTTTTTATTTTAACCATAACACTTCTACATTCAAAAAGCTGAATTTGATGCTGTGCCTTAATATATTCTGCAAACAAGGTTTTCAGAGGTTGATGCCAGGTGATACCACAAAACCATTGATCTCCACCAAAAATAACGGGCTTTCAACCCACCATCACATATCCACATACTAATTATGAAATCCATACAAGTTTCCAACCTTGAGGGATCCCATTGACAAAGTTTGACCATCGGTGACCCAGATGACCTTTCACCTCCACAAAAAACCATACAATCTTCTCACAATAAAGCATCCACATACTAATTATGAAATCCACCCATGTTTTGTACCTTGAGCTATCCTATTAATAAGGTTGCCATAGTTTGACCACTGATGACCCCAAATGACCTTGACCTCCACAAAGGACTACAAATGCCATCTTCCTACCATCACACATCCACATTTTCTAATTTTGAAGCGTATCTCCTTTTCCACCTTGAAATACAAAGTAGAAAAAGTTTTCAAGGTTTGACCTTGGAAAACCCCAAGTGAACTTTGACCACCACCAAAAATGAAAAGGGTCCACTCTTTCATCACAATTCAACAACAAACAAATATTGAAAACAATCCAAGTTTCCTATCTTGAAATATCATACAAACAAGGTTTTCAGAGTTAGACCCCCTCTGTGACCCCAGACGACCTTTGTTCTCTACCAAAATTAATAGGGTTCTCCCTCCATTAAAATGCATCAACATACCAAGTTTGAAATAAATTCAAGTTTCCTACGTTGAGATATGAAAAAAAAAGGATTTTAAAGTTTGACCCCCATGACCCCAGGTGACCTTTGACCTCTACCAAAATTTTAACCAGAATGCAAAACTGCATTGAGGTTTCGATGATACACAAATGTTCCATTTCAAATAATCCCATCATGTACCATTATCTTCTCATTCAAATGTTATACTAACATGTTCAAAAAATAATTTTGTTATCCCACATGACCTTTGTCCCCGCCACCAAAAATAGGGATCATCTTCTTACTATAAGCATTCACAACCCACACATGAAATCTACTTAAGTCTCCCACTTTAAGATGTGTTCACACCTATTAAACAAGGTTGTCATTCACATTTTGACCACCAGTGACCCTACAAAACCTTTAACCTCTACATATTGCAATTTCAAAAGGCTTCAAACTGATTTCAAGAAATGAAAAATAGGAATCATGCAAACCTTCTTTAAAAGTGGACCCCTCTCATGCTAGGGCAACCCTAAAAACCACGGTACAATTAAGAAATGACATAATGATGGTTTTGTATAATTACCTGCAATAAGTCTGGAGAGTTCACAACACTCTAAATTAAGGACCCTCTCCCCATCCATTCCAGCTGAAAGGTTTAATAATACTTTCAAGACTTTGATGAGGGTTAGATTTCAGTGCAGAGGTCTGAACCAACCCCATAAATACTGCAGAGTCGAGACATTATTTTGCAATGACACTTCGTAACACTAATATATATGGGAGAACTCTTGAACAGCTTCTCGTAACACTATATGGGAGAGTTTGTAAGTTTTCACCCGCTGCATATACCACCCTGCTACCAAAATATGCTGCTGCATGCTTTATATCATGTTCTAGAACAACTAAAATATTGGAAGGAAAGCTAAATTTCCCAGTAGGCTAGCCTTAGGATATTACACAGAAACATACAAGTGTAGAATAGGTTCAAAATGTACATATATGCTATACATTAGGCAATGGCAAAAGTGCCAAGACATTAGACATGATGAAGAAAATTACATCGCAGGGAAAACTTTACACCTAAAGCTCACAAAAGTACTGCAGATTGTTGTATAAAGGGTTTTTTACCAATGCCTTTTAAATATTTTTTATGTTCTTGGCCAAGTGGATTTTTGTTGATCCTCTTCAGTACTCGATCCTGCTTTGTGAAAGATGTAGCGTCGGCTATGCCTAACTTAGGCCTACCTTAAGCCTAAGCAGAAAGTACTAGCCCACTTGCTCAATCGAACCATACCATTTTGGCATGAACTTTTCAGTTTAGTAAGCTAGACACTTTGAGATTTCAACAAAGATCCTTAACGTGTGAAAAGAGCAATTTTTGGAGGATATTTGTAATTCGAGGGTGGAAATGGTAATTACTCCACCTAAATCAAGATACTTGGCATCTCTGTAGGGACCATCTCCTAACTTTAACCCATTCACATTCCAAACATGAAATCTATCCAAGTTCCCTACCTTGAGATATTGTTAACCCCCTGGTGACCCCAGATGACCTTTGACCTTTACCAAAACCAATAGGGACCATCCTCTGACTATAATGCATCCACAAACCAAATATGAAATCTATTCAAGTTTCCTGCCTTGAATATTGTGTTGACTTTGACCCCCAGTGACCCCAGATGACCTTTGACCTCCACCAAAAACAATATGGACCATCTCCTAACAATAACACATCCATATACCAAATATGAAATCTATCCAAGTTCCCTACCTTGAAATATCGTGCTAACAAGATTCACAGACTTTGACCCCCGGTGACCCCAGATGACCTTTGGCCTCGACCAAAAACCAATAGGGACCATCTTCTGACCATAACGCATCCACAAACCAAATATGAAATCTATCCAAGTTCCCTATCTTGAAATATCGTGCTAATAAGATTTTCAGACTTTGACCCCTGGTGACCCCACATGACCTTTGACCTCCACCAAAAACAATAGGGACCATCTTCTGACCAAAACGCATCCACATACCAAATATGAAATCTATCCAAGTTTCCTATCTTGAGATACTGTGCTAACCAGATTTTCAGACTTTGACCCCTGGTGACCCCAGATGACCTTTGACCTCCGTCAAAAACAATAGGGACCATCTTCTGACCATAAGGCATCCACATACCAAATATGAAATCTATCCAAGTTTCCTATCTTGAGATATAGTGCTAACAAAGTTTCAGAAATTGACCCCTGGTGACCCCAGATGACCTTTGACCTCGGCCAAAAACAATAGGGTTCTTCCTCTCAATATGGCGCATCCATGAATCAAGTTTGAAAACTGTCAGACATTCCTATCTTGAGATATCCTGCTCACAAGCAAAGTGTCACAAACACACACACACACATACACACACACGCCATCATGATTGCATAGGTTTCTCTTATCATCGAAACCAAAAAGGTTATTCCTCACATCAAACAGCATCGGCATACCAAGTTTAAAGTTAATCCAGGTTTACTACCTTGAGATACAGTGTAAACAAGGTTTCACAGAGGTTGCCCACCTGTGATCCCAAATGACCTTTGAATTCTATCAAAATTCATAGGGTTCTTCTTCCCCATCATATTGCATCATCATATCAAGTTTGTAATCAATCCAAGCTTCCTACCTTGAGATATTGTGTAAAGAAGGCTTTTGGTGTTAAACCCCCTGTGACCCCAAATGACCTTTGACCTCTACCAAATTTCATAGAGTTCTTTTTCCTATCATAATGCATCTACATATTAAGTTTGAAATCATATCCAAGCTTCCTAACTTGAGATATTGTGGAAAGAAGGCTTTAGGTGTTTGATCCCCTGTGTCTCCAAATGGCCTTTGACCGCTACCAAAATTAAAAGAATTCTTCCTATCATAATGCATCAATATATGCCGTTTGAAATCAATCCAAGCTTCTTACTTTGAGATATTGTGTAAACAATGTTTGGGGTTTTGAACCCCTGTGACCCCAAATGACCTTTGACCTCTGCCACAATTGATAGAATTCTTACTTACATCACAATATGTCAACATATCAAGTTTGAACCAAGTTTCCTAACTTAAGATATTGTGTAAACAAGATTTTTGGGGTTTGAACCCCTGTGACCTTGGATGACCTTTGACCTCCACCAAAATCAATAAGGCTCTTCCTCTCAGTGTAGGGTATCTGTGTATTAAGTTTGAGAACTGTCAGATCTTCTCATACATTCGCTTGCATGCCATCATGAATGCATAGGTTTCTCTTTCCATCAAAACCAAGAAGGGGGGGGGGGAGATTTACTACTACTAAACCCCACCTTCAAATTAGTGCTGTGCTAGGCTAAAGTTACAAGTGGATTCAGGGGGACAAAAACTTGCATCAAAGCCACTGTTAGGTGCTATTTTGACGGGGTTGAAGGGCCATTCATTTGTGTAAGTTCAAACATTGTTGTAAAAGTGTGTCTTTTTAAGTACAAAACCAAGATACTGACATTTTCCTAATTTTTAGTGGAAATGAAAAGGGGGATTTTACCTAACTTCTTTTGGGAACAGTGGTCACATTGTCCAACTTAGATGTGCCAGATATTGAGTGTACATGACTTTTAAAACAGGTATTACACAGGATAGACTTGCCCCAAGTCTCTCAAGATGTTTCCCTTTTATAAGGATTCTCCACTGTCATTATTCTTTCTCTACGTGTCACCCCTTTGACCTTTCCCAATGCACCTCTGCAAACAAATCAACTTCTGACACTCTCCCTTTTCCACTTTGACTCGTTATAATGCCAATACACACTGTGCTAACCAACCCACATCGCTCAACACCCCTCGACCGGTAATGACCGCTATTTAACAAGTTCTTACACTCACCTCTTCAAACGTTTCTACACTGAGTCATTGTAACAATCGTGCGTGGCAAATTCCTGTTTATACGCTGTGCACATATCAACAAAGCTGAGGTCTGGCTTGCTCAAGAGACTTGTAGCTTTTGCAACTGGTGACATAGCATTTTGGGCGGTCTGGTTTTTAATCACTAATCTCTGCAGCCAATAAAAAGCTTGCTATATGTATACAGACAGAATGATGCACCGTTCATCACACGATGATCTTAATGAATATCCAGCTAAAGAAGCAAAATGTGGAATGTGATTGGATGATACAGTTAACTATCTTGAAATATATTCATCTAAATTCTGAGATGAATAAATCAGTATAGAAGTTAAAGATGATGACATAAACAGTTGCAAAAGATACAAGTCTCTCAAGGCAAGCCACAAGTTTGAACTGTCCACTTAGCAGGCTCGTGTGTGTGAGCTGTGTACAGTCTTCGAGAACCGTTGTACACAGGTTTTACAGCACTAGCTTGTGGAAGTTGCAGCAAAAGGCAGTGAGAAGTAATCTGAATAGTTGCATAGCAGCACAATGGGATGGAATCACCGTGAAGAATAGGAACAGAAATAAAATGAAAGGTGGATGGAAGAATACATGAGAGACTTGGGGCAAGTCTAGACACTGGAGGGCACAAAGAGTTAAACAACAGCAAGGTTTGAATTTGCATAGATTTACACCAATCTTGTCACTTACACTCAACACTCAAATTAAGAAAAAAGGAATACCTGATAGGCAGCTCTACCAGATGGGCTAACAAATTTTGTAACCTTAAAATGGTCCAAAAGATCCAGTGCTGGTAATAATGGGTTGCCAAAAACAAAATGAAGGCTGAAATATAACAGGGTAAAGTGACAGCAGTTGGAAAGAGTAATCAACATCAAAAAAACTTGAAAAACATTAACCCTTAAATGGCATAAGCAGTCATCCCAAATTATTTTGACAAAATATTTCAATAAATTTAAATAAATTTCACAAATTTCTTCCCACAGGCTTAGTGATCCTTTGCTGAAAAGAAAATTTGGGAAGTTTTGTTAACCCCAACTGACCCAAGATAATAATCTTGAGAATTCTTGAAGAATGCTACAAACTTACTGGTGACCCCAGATGACCTTTGACTTCCCCTAAACAACAGGGTTCTTTTCTTATTACTGTACTGCATCTACCATAATATTTTTTCTTATTTCTTACTTATAGGTATCTTGTTCACTTAGCTTCTAACCCCTGGTGAACTGACATGACCACCAGTTCTCACCAAAATCAATAGATTATTTAGTTAGGTAGAGTTTTACAGGGCAGTTTGTAGCTGATTGTTTTAAATCAGGCAGACCAAAGCCTTTTTCCCCAAAATAATGTTCTTCCTATCAACATGGCAAAACTATATACCAAATAATTACAGGGTTACCAAATTTCCATCAGCTGAAAAAGGAGCATCTGTATTGGTGAGGAATATGGGGATGACCTCCTCTTTGCCACAACTTTGGATTTTGCCTCATTCCTAGAAGTGTCACCATAGGGCATACAAGGTGGGGTTGCAGGAGGAGGGTTCTCGCTCTCCCATTGTGGACAAAAACAGTTGAATCCGGGCAAAACGTGAGCAAAGCATCAGAAATGCTGCCATTATTCTGGCAAACATTGTTCTTGCACTCTCACAAAAAAATACCGCTATGGATAAGAGTGTCACCATACTGAACTGTCACCTGGTTAGCTGTTTGGTGACATGTACACATTGTCAACATAGCATTATGCTAGTTCCATTTATTCTGTATAGAATATGGTAAATGAAAACTATTGTTCCTACTCCTTGCTAAGCTTATGTACATTTTTGAGAAAATTGGGACAAAATGCATTATGTATCCCAACAACTGCAAAATGTATATTCTGGCATCACTTGATTTATGAGTAATTCTTACCTTGAAAGCAGTTCATCAGAAACTGTAAGGGAAACAAATGAACAAATTACTTATTATGTTTGTGCATTACTACTAATTAATGTAACAGCCACGAAGTTTTTGAGTGCCAACAACTCATTAATGACCATCTTCATGGGAATGGGAAGGGGGAAAACGAAAGAAACTACAAAGCAAATGGAGCAATACTGTTAACATCATTGCTGAGTAGGCTTTTCAGATATTAGCACACACCTATGTGATTCCCTCTGCCAGTTAGCTCTTCTTCAATCTACCCACAAATTATATTTAAATTATGGCCGTATTTTTAACAGGTTTTGATGCATGACATATTACCACACACTTAATGTGCACACACCTTGCAGGATTATCATGTTATTTTTTCCAACAGCTCTTGTAAAAGTAGATGTACTATTTGCCCTTCAGTAAATGTCCATTGAAATAACATAGACCAACTGCCAGTTTGCTCATTTTGGCTGTGCCCTTTTTCATGCTTATTTTAAGCCCTGGAGTGTACTAGATGCAATGAACATACCAGAGACTCGGTATCTATACAGAAACATACTACTTCAAATATTTCATTCTACTTCAAATGCCAACTTATCCTCATTTAGATGTTATTTTCATTCAGTACCCCTATGAAATGGTATATTACTGTACTTGATCAAACCTTAAACACAACTAATTTTATTGGCTTGGCTTGGCTTTTTATACCCTTTCAAATTGTTTAAGTCAATCAAGCAAAATATATAAAGGTAAAACTGGTCAGATCAGGTGAGAAATACATCAAGTGTAAACATACTGTACAGTAGTAGGGGCTTTAAAAAAATCTGTCAGATGCCACAGTGAACAAGTAAATATAGGGTACATGCCAAGTCAGAAAAGTAGATCTGGCAGCCCTAGTCTGTTTGAAATTTTCACAAAAAGAGCTTCTAATTGAAAGAGACTTTGGTTTCGAAATCCTTCTCTGATTGTAGACTAATGCATGTCATTCTTATCAACAAGCCATCAATCCGTAACTGGAAAAGATGTCTAGGTTGTGGCCGGCCAAACTTAAATCAACTGGCTGACTCATCATTGTCTAACCTTTTTCCTTCTCCTGGTACTCCTCTTTGACTAGCTGGAGTAGTTGGTCTTCTACAGAATCAAGAATCTCATCATGCAATGATGCTGCCATTCTTTGAAGAGATTTCAGTACCTTGGCCTACATCTTCTGAACTGTAACACAATAAATACAAGAGGCATATGCACATTACCATTACTAAGCTTTGAGTGCTTTAAATTTGAAACCAGAATGCAAATGCATTGAGGTTTCGATGATACATAAATGTTCCGTTTCAAAGAGTACCATCATGCACCATTATCTTCTCATTCAAATATTATACTAGCATGTTCAAAAAAAATTTTTGTCATACCAGATGACCTTTTGACCTCAATAAAAGCCATACATAGCTAGACAGGCAAACAACAGACAGACAGATGGACAAACAACTATCTGGAAAAATTGTACTTAAAAAGGTTCCTAGACTTTGACCCCTGGAGACCCCAGATGACCTTTTGTTTCTGCCAAAAACAATTGCCAAAAACAATGGGGCTAAATCGAGGGTGGAAGATCGCAATTATTCTGCCTAAATTGGGATACTTGGCATCTCTGCCTTTGACCTCCACCAAAAACAACATAGACCATTTCCTGACCATAACCCATCCACATACCAAATATGAATTCTATTCAAGTTTCCTACCTTGAGATATCTCATAAAAAAATGTCAAACTTTGACCCCTGGTGACCCCAGATGACCTTTGACCTCTGCCACAAATGATGGCCATAATGCATCTACATACTAAATATAAAATCTTTCCAAGCTTCCCATCTTGAGATTTCATGATAACGAGATATTCAGACTTTGACCCCTGGTGACCCCAGGAGACCTTTGACCTCCGCTAAAAACAAACGACACCATCTACTGACTAAAATGCAACCTCATACCAAATATGAAATCTATCCATATTTCTTACCTTAAGATATCGCATTAACAAAGTTTTCAGACTTTGACCCCTGGTGACCCCATATGACCTTTGACTCCTGCCAAAAACAAAAGGAATCACATCCTGACCATAACACATCCACATACAAAATATATCATGTTAACAAGATTTTCAGACGTTGACCCCTGGTGACCCCAGATGACCTTTGATCTCCGCAAAAAACAATAAGGACCATCTCCTGACCATAACGCACCAACAATATAAGCATGAAAGCTATTCAAGTTTCTGATCTTGAGTTATCGTGTTAACCACATTTGAAGACTTTGACCCCTGGTGACCCCAGATGACCTTTGACCTCCACAAAAAACAATAGGGACCATCTCCTGACAATAAAGCATCAACATACCAAATATGAAATCTACCCAAGCTTCCTACCTTGAGATATCCTGTTAATGAGATTTTCAGACTTGGACCCCAGATGACCTTTGACCTCCACGAAAAACAATAGGGACCATCTCCTGACCACAACCCATCAACATACCATATATGAAAGCTAGTTAAATTTCTGATCTTGATATATTGTGTTAACAAGATTTTCAGACTTTGACCCCTGGTGACCCCAGATGACCTTTGACCTCTGCCAAAAACAATAGGGTTCTTCCTCTCACTATGGCACATCTATGTACCAAGTTTGAAAACTGTCAGACATTCCTATGTTGAGATATCATGTTAACGAGCAAAGCATCACAAACACACACACATATACACACACGCCATCATGAATGCATAGGTTTCTCTTTCATCGAAACCAATAAATGAACAACTAACTTATGTTGAGATATCGTGTTAACGAGCAAAGCATCACAAACACACACACATATACACACACGCCATCATGAATGCATAGGTTTCTCTTTCATCGAAACCAATAAATGAACAACTAACTTTCAGGTTGGGTTAATGGGTTGTACAGAATGGCTTACCAAGGGTACAATACAAATCAGGCACACACTGCAAGTAGTAAGTGAGGAGGAAATTTGCAGCTGAGGTACCCTGTGATCATATTCAAAATTTTATGTCTAAAAAAATAAGAAATTGGAGTGACTCATTAGTGCAGCCTTGTCTTGTCTTTGTTCACCCTAGATGCACTCTGCAGGCATTCTGGCCACAGGGATTGGAAGTACTACATATTGAATTTTGAGGTATGCAAGTGTGATTGCACCCATCACTCACCTCAAATCACTGTGAGGTGGCAATATTTTGCACACCTACAGTATATAAAGAATGGGAACTTTGTAGGACCAATGTTTAATTAATGAACAGTGAAAAAGCACACTGACCACACTCAATCCTTACAGTAATTTCCTGCACTGAGCACCTTTGAAGCACCACCTTGAAAAATCAAGGCCTGTTGTACCCAAACTTGGGATGCTTTTCAGAGGGACCTTTTGACCAATAGTGGGGACCTTTTGGTATGGGGACATTTTGGTCAGAGCATAACAATATTTTGACTTGTAAGTGCTGTTAAGGCCGGGTGTTTAGCTACTCAGGTCTACACTCCTGGACAAAAATGATGTCACACTTTGGCACAAATGAAGCAACATCTACCAAATAGTTTCACCAGTCTTCCAACTTCCCCTCCCCCCTATTTCAATATTGCCCAAACCAAAATTAAAAGAATTTCAACATTGAAAAGGGTGCAGGGGACTGTCCTGGCATGTATTTTGGCCAGGATTTTCTAAACTGCTGTATACACATATAGGAACATCTAATACTCTGTAGAGTAGAGAAGCTGTCGAATTAAGTGGAACGACTTTGGGAGCCGTGATAGGAAAGTCACTCAATAAGTGATTAAAAGTCCCTGTATAATTATTCATTTTCGAATGAAGGAAACTTTGAATTTAAGTTAAGAGGATGGACTTGGATATTAAGGTAGCTTAAAATATAATCACAAAGTGAAATGTTATAAGGTTGAGTAAGGAGGACAATGGCAAGCTGCAATTGCTATTCAGGCAGTTGTACAACGGCCAGAGAAGGAGGGCCGACAATTTATTTACAAGTATAAACTTGCTCACTCAATAGGCCCAATATAGTGTAGGCTATGTGGCTTCATTTAGTTGTAGATTGGACACCGTATACAGCAGTACATACAGCCATGGTCAAGTACAAGTTCATCTCACCCAAACAGAGAGCTTTTTTCATCCTACTATGAAAACGTGAAAAACTTAGCATGAGGAAAATAGTACATATTGCGGAGATTTCGAAATTCGGAGTGGCATATTATTGATTTTGGGTCAGGAGAAGTCAAAAGGTCAAAACCTTGTAAACACCATATCTCAAGAACATTACATGTGACTATGCTCATATTTGGTGTGTGGGTTGATCATATTGAGTAGATGACCCCTATTGATTTTTGTGGAGGTCAAAGGTCATTTGGGGTAACTAGGGGTCAAATGATAAATTCCTTAGAAATTGCTTGTAAACATGGTATCTCAAGAAGGATAAGTGTGACTGATCTCGTATTTGGTGTGTGGGTTGGCCATATTGAGTAGATAATCCCTATTGTTTTTGGTGGAGGTCATTTGGGGTCACAGGAGGTCAAAAGGTCAAAACCTTGTAAAACTGCATCACAAAAATGCATGTTACTAAGCTCATCTTTAGTGTATGGGTTGGCTGTATTTAAATGATTCTGATTGATTTTTGTGAAGGTCAAAGTTATGTGGGGTCAGCAGTGTCTGAAAAGCTTGTTTGCATAGTGGATATTACAAGAAAGGTAACTTTTGTAGGGTCTTCATACTTGGTATGTAGATGATGTATAGTGAACAAATGGTTGAAGTCTTGCATAATGCAAAATTTCACCCATAGTGGGTGGATGTGATATCATGAATAGAACCGTAGTTCTACTGTAGGTGGTCAAAAGTCACCCAGAATCTCAATGTAGGAAGCTTGGATGCTGATGTATTCTTTCTCGGTACATTACGGAGCACTCTCAAATTGAAAAATATTATGGAGCACTGTCAATTTGAAAAACATTACAGAGCAATGTCAATTCGAAAAAAAGGCTTTACTTTCAGTGGCAAGGAATCACTAAGCCTTTTGGCTTTCTGATTAAAGAAAGTAAAGTGTCAAAGGGATCAAAATTGGAAAGGAATGACCTAAGTTAACTGTTCGTCACAAGCGCATTATTTTGGGAGTGTAGCTGAAAGTATCTGAAGGAAAAATCAGGGAAATATTACTGTGCCAAATATCATGTCAGCTGCACAACCGGATCAAAATGATTATTCGAATGATTTCTTCAAGATAGAGACCCCTCTCAAAACTCAGAGTTATGAATGCATTTCATAAAACATCACAATTTTCAACATTCCACCATGAAGTCCAGACTAAGACCCGATCAAAAATGTATTCAAGTTGATGGCAGGTTCGCTACGGAGGGATGCCCAGCTGGAAAACAACATCTAAGTGGAAACATTCTGAGCTTTTATTCTTTGAGTTATTTATACCCTTCTGGCTATGCCATGTGATATCATAAATGCCAAAGCAAATCAATTCTATTATTCAGTCAAAAGTAAGAAGACTTAAATACTTATTTTGGAATTTGGAATGAGCAACAGACCAAAGACAATGGTGCCCTCCGTTATGGCTATGTCAGAACCAAGTTAAACCACAGGATCTACTGTATGTTTTGTGATTTTATTTCTTTTAGGATGACGTCATAACCATGTAAAGGTGTAGCATGTGTTCATGATCTTATTTGATTTCATGAGAATATAATTTTATTTCTTCGATTGGACTTTCACCATTCTTTGCCACCGTCAACCATAAAATTGCTACACATACTGTAATATGCTTCTTTCCCCAAAAAAGTGCAGTCCACCGTCAGTCCCATTAAAATATTGTGTAGGTCAACAGTAGATCTTCATTGCATCAATGGTAGGCAGTCAGAAGTGGGGGTTGCTTCTAACCAATTATTTGCAGAAAAAGGTTCATAAGTAATCCCCCTTTTCATATCTAGTCGAGTTTTTGTATCCAAAATGCGTTTTACTTTCGATGTTTATACTATGATATGTTACTTTTTTTACATCAAATATTATTAGAAATTATTAACTTCTTTCTGCTATTCACTCTGCCTCTATAAATATTTCAATAATTTACTTCCCAAAACAAGCACCACAAATGTGTAGCCCGGATAATGTTTATAGGCCTAGTCCCCCGTGTCAATAGTCCCCCATGTCAATAGTCCCTGTCTCATTGGTCCCTTAACTAACCCTAAACCAGGCTACAGGAAACCTAACCTTAAACCTAACCCTAACCACGGGGACTAATGAGGCGGGGGACCAATGAGACGGGCCCCGGCCTATAGAGCAGACCCTGTGTAGCCTACAGACCCATTCTCCAATAGGCTACCTGTGTACAAAGTCCAGACAATTCATTCCTGGACAAAAATGATGGGGCACTTTGGCACAATGTAGCAACATCTGCCAAATAGTTTCACCCTTCTTTCAGATTCCCCTCCCCCCTATTTCAATGTTGCCGGAACCAAAATTTAAAGGGACAATCCTCTCACCCCAAATTACACTTCTAGTATAGGGTAACAGAAACTCACAATTGGTTCAGCTTTTTGATTGACTGCTAATTCAAACAATGCAGAGTATCAAAACTTATATTACACAGCACAAACTGTTCTGATAGTGTTTTGATTGTACACATTGAGCTTTCTATATTCACCCGGAAGCAATGAAATGAGATCGTGTCTGGATGTGGGTGAATTTCAGACAATTGTGGGAGGGGCTTAATTAAGAATGTTAGGAGAATTGGTACTGTGTTGGATGAGAAAATTGGGCCATTAAGGAATTTCAACATTGAAAGGGGGTGCGGGGGAAATCTTAGGCCTATGTGTTTTCAGCCAAGTTCAAATTCCATTTTTTCTCTACAGGGCCTAACTCCCCCCAATATGGGGGTACAACAGACTTAGAAAAGTAAATAACAAACAAGGTGAACACAATAATTGCTTAGAAAGAAAAGAAAGAAAAAAGTGAAAAAAGAAAACGGAGGAAAAAGAAAGCAACGCTCATATTAATACAGTACATACATACATTACAGGCCATGATTGTATATCATACTAGTAGATGATATAGGGCTAGCATAGAGAGCTATTCCGCGATAACAAGGTTCTAGCAAGCAAAAAAGGAGTGTAAAGCAAGTCACACAAAAGAAGTCTACAGCAGGCCTAGGCAATTTGTATCTATAACTATAGAAGAAAAGTAGTGGTCGGTACCATTACCACCATTAAAACGGTTAAGTCTAAGTTAGTCCACTTTACGAAGCCACATCAGAACGCGATCACGTCCTGTTGATGCCGTTACGGTCACGGCCACCAGCAAATTCAGTTGTGTACGTACCGTACCTAACTCAGTCAGGCCCTCAAAGAGTTCGTAATGAAATCCACTGGCTTTGGGTGACTTATGGCCCCTCGATAAGACTCTCTGGGAGGTTATTCCAATCCCGAATAGTATTAGGAACAAAACTGTACTTAAAACAATTAGTCCTAGCAGGGGGGAGGGGCGAAAGTGCAAAGCATGCATGTTACGAGAACGCGTAGGTTTACAAAGATTAGACAGAGGAATGTTAGCTTGACCATAAATACCTTTGGCAAAAATTATAAGTCTGCAACGTCTCCGACGGTCAGACAAAGTATTTAGACCTAGATCTTTGAGGAGTGCGGTCATGGAGCCAACTTCCGGGAGTACTCGCTGGCTATAAACCTGGCAGATCTTTTTTGTACTCCCTCCAATCATGGGCGTCCGGAAGGGGGAGGGGCAAGGGGGCACTTGCCCCCCCCCCTGCAGAAAATCAAACTTGTGAAAAAATTAATTAAAAATTAAAATAAAAAAAATTAAAAATAGATCATCAAAATATCTTCACTCACGGCGTCAGTTTCTACTAAAATATGCGGACATTTGACCAGGAATAGCCTGCAAAAGAGAAGATGGTATGCTGAATAGTCGGAAATCGTAATTTGGGGATCATCATTCGTGGTATCTATTGGAAATTTGTAATTGTAAAATCTATGCCAAAATTGTACTAGTTGTCAAGTACAGTATGTAGTGTGCATATGGCATCCGAGCTATGCGCGTTGGTCTTGGTTTGGTCCCATGCTGATCTCAAGTGGCGACGCGCGGATGTAACTGGGATATACAAGGTGAATATGGGGGGTGGGGGTGATTCATAATTGGGTAACGGATGAAGGCCTAGCTGTTTGACAGTTGTAAGTTTTATCGTGCTCAGGCGTGCGAGGCCGTGACCGAGAGGCAGATTTAATTTACCTTCAACAACTTTTTTAGATTGAAAATTCTAAAAATCTAAAAATTACAGACATGAAATTCCTGTTTCAGGGCTGGGTACATGCAGCTTATAACACTCGCCAAGTGTCGTTTCCGGTCATCTGGAGGGTTTGCAAGACCCAAAATTTTCTTGTACGCTCCGCGCCAACTGATGGTGGCGCTCGGCTTAGATAGTGTACACAATTCAATCATCCATGAATGACCTTGCCCCCCCCCCTTGTAAAAATTTCTGCGGACGCCCATGCCTCCAATTTATCTTGGAGTGGAATCTGATGTGGATCCCAGACGGAACAAGCCGACTCCAACAAGGGCCTTAGTAAACCTTTATAGGCCGCCAATTTGACATCTTTGGAACAAAATGAGAGGTTCCTGCGTAATAGGCCCAAGATCTTATTTCCCTTATTACAAACGAGTTGGATATGTTTGCCCCAGCTGAGATTCTTAGTGATAGTCACCCCCAGATACTTAATTGAATCAACCCTCGTCTGATCATGTTAGAACTTGGTTTCTTCCACTAGACCACACAAAGTTGGTTTTTGAGTATTCCCCAGATCATGAACCAAAGATTACCGGGCCAAGTTCAATTATTCAAATGCACTAGACTGTAGGGGACCAGCGAGAGCTTCAGTTCATATAAAGTAAAAGAGAGACTAAATCTATACCTATTGGCGAAACTTCCCTCTTAAGTCCCCCGGCCCTGTGGGCTGGGGCCACAGACGTTCGAAGCGTTCTATATATATATTATACATATATAGTGTATAATATAGAATGCTTCGAACGCCTGTGGCTGGGGCCGGGTTGTAGAATATGCCCACGCCGCGTGCCCCGCCTGTCGTATGCGTAAGAGACGACTAAAGAGAATTTTAGGAAACCCAACTTGAACAATACTTGCGGAACATAAATTTGAACTTCGAACTTTTTATCGCGTTGACTGACACTAGATACTACTTGCGGCGTGTTGGTGTGTCGTAGGCCTGCATCTAAGTTTCGTTAAATCGAGTCATCTAACTAATTAACTATAAACTCCAGAAAGAGCAGTCCCCCAAACTTATTTTGAAGAAAAAGCTTGATATAACACAATTTTCATCTTATTTCTCTTCAAAGTATCTTTCATTACATTTTATGACTTTGCTATTGCATATTCAAGGTAAACCAAGCAGTTACAGTATTTCTGGTAAATTTTACATTTGAAGAGAAAAAACATTGTCACATGACTCCCAACTGCCGATCTTGAAACTAGACAGTCTACTACACTTCTTCAATTTGGGATGACTGCTCCTGCCCTTAAGGTAAACTATCCTTAATTAAAGATTCCATAACTTTGCTCGCAACACTGGTTAAACTGAGAGGCCTGTAATTGCAAGGCATACTTCGATCCCCCTTCTTAAAAATTGGAGTAACATTTGCTACCCGCCAATCAGTAGGTACAAAACTTGAATCCAGACACTTCTTAAAAATGATGGAAAGAGGAACTGACGAAATCTCAGGGCATTCACGTAAATGGCTGGATGAACCCCATCTGCATGGCCCAGGGCCGTTCTAGCCTTCAAACTCTTTAACTTTCTACAAACCAGCTGTTCCTCTGACATAACTGATTGAAGGAGAGACATCAGATCCCCTACAAGTCCCCGACAGAGATGATTCCTTGGTGAAAAACGGATACAAAATAGTCATTTAACAAGTTAGCCACACCCTGATGGTCACTAACCAAAGTATTATCATCACCTTTAAGAGGCCCCACACCCTCCTTAAGCCTGCTTAGACCTCACATAGGTATGAAAAGATTTTGGGTTAATCTTAAGCTCCTTGGCCGACTGATTTTGAAACCTAGTTTTATTTTCAATTACCAAATTTTAACTAAGATTCCTGCTTCTTGGAACTTACCTGGGCTTTTACTGGCCCTATAGCTTAACTTACGTTCCTTCCTAGTTGCTCTTAAAGCCTCTTTAGAAATCCAAATAGGTATATTTCGCCCATAGATCCCCACATTAACGATAGCCTGTAGGGGAGTTTATTTCACCCTTCAACAGTTGCAGGGTATTCTGCAATTGAGGCCCACTCTGAATTTCGGAATAAAATTCAGGTAGACTGTGACAAGCTTAATTCATATCTTTAGAATCTCTTGATTTTTACTCGTCGGGTTTCTGGATGGATAATTTTCTAACAGATTTGGAGTGGCTGAAATTGGCTACCTTGCAGTGGCGTAACAACTGGGGGGCGGGGGCAGGGGACAGTTGCCCCCTGGAAAACAATTTGGGAAATTTGATGAAATTGGGGAATTTTGATGAATTTTTTTACTCTTACGAAAATTTCTCAAAATTTTTGTTGGAATAAAAAATTCCGAGACATTTCTCTTACATGATTCGTATTTTCATGCAACAAATTAACCCAGATTTGAGATTTCGTCAGTGTCGCATGAACCGGCCCTACTCGCGTTCCACAGAAATGTCCTCGCCGCGTAGCAGAATGTTCTCTTGTGTGCGCGTGGTTTTTATGATCAGTGCATTTCAGTGCACATATGAAGCTGTTATTGAGGAATTTAACAACAGCTGATACAGTACAGTCTCTGCGTTGTACACTTTGGGAATTCAGTAAAAGGATGTGAAAACTGACAAGTCACCAACGTAGACCCGTAGACCCCCCCCCCCCCCTCCCCCCGAGTTTATTGAATTGTCCCGCAAGCTAGTAGTATAGCTATACCCAGGGAGCTGTTACAGTAAAGGCTGATCCCTGCTACACCGGTTTTACTCTGTGTACATAACGATGGGTTGGGCAGAAACAATCCCTGGCCAACGACTAACTGAAAGTTAGTCTAGAAATTAGAATGAACGGGATCCATTGGCATACTTAGATTTTGTTACTTAGCCTAATCTTTGGAGGCTAGTTTGGGAAAAAAGCTTTCTGCTCACTTGGGGTGTAACAATAAACGGGTCCATGAGTACCTTGTACAGCGTAGCCTTCTTCACTTAACAGACTGCTGTTCTAACAGGATATCCTGTGTGATCGAGCCACTGTTAGGCCTCCTTTTAGTGGGGTACGAAGGGGGGGGGGGGGCCTTGGGCCAAGCACCCCTGACAGATGTTCTTAAAAATAAGTAATTAAACTTTAGTAGCGCAGATTTTACTTCAAAAGATAGCATATGTGGTACCAGATTGTATATAAGGACACCCAATTTTTCAAAAATTTTCAAAGGATTGTCTCTGCAAGTACGTCCCTCAGTGATGCCAACATTTTAGTTCCTACAAATAGGCAAATTCTGTCAAATTCCAATTTTTACTTTAAAAGGTAGACTCTGTTTCCCACTGGTGGCATCGATAAAAATAAAGACTACATGTTTAGATTCTCTTTACAAGCATGAATACGCTTTTTTGACCATCTGAGGGGTCTGATTTTTTTACCCTCCGCGCCAACTAATGGTGGCGTTTGGCTCAGTCTTTTGGGCAAAATTATATTTTTGGGTCAGATTACCCCTTAACTCCCTGATCACTTTGCAGTTTGCGAACACATTTTGAAGGCAGGATTTTATTTGCAAACGACAAAAGAAGGTATTCACTGGGCAGATTCTCCGTATAAGTCTGGAAAATGCTGCTTCCGGCCATCTGAGGGGTCTGATTTTTCGAAATTTTCTCTACGTTCCGCGCCAACCAATGGTGGCGCTCCGCTTAGATAATCTTTATGACAAAGTAACATTTTGTGGCCAAGAAATACCACAAGTCCTATACCGATCAATCCTCTTTTATTTTGACTCCTAAAAGTGTGTAAATTTAATGATAAGTTTTACTTCGTAAGGTACGGTAGCATAAATGGCATAAGAATGCATGTAAAGACACAAAAGTTTCAGTTTTATCCTCATGAACCACCACGATTCAACTTTTTCACACTGTTCCTGTCAAAGTCGAAAATTTTGCACTATTTTGCATCTAGGCTCCTTGAAAACGTCAAAAAATTTCCGGACACCCCTCCCCTTGACCATACTGCATGCCCCCCCCCCTTAAAGAGAAATCCTGGGTACGCCACTGCGTTAGTACATACAAATAAACCAAGACCAAAATAATATACTAAGAGCTGCTATTTCCAATTCCTTTATGCTATACTTTAAGGTTAAAAATGCAGGTAATATTACATAATGACAAGGTAATGATGTTATACTTGTAAATTTGCATTTTTTATATGAAATACATACACACTGATGGGGAAAAATTGGGGGGAAATTTCATACCTTTGCCCCCCCCCCCCTGGAAAAAATCGTAGCTATACCACTGCTACCTTGGTGTGAATGAAAGTGTGCTTCTAGCATCTGGCCTGTTTCTGTCTCCTGTGGGGATTTTTTCAATACCTGGGAATGCACAAATTTGTTCCAAAATCATATTTGTTGTGATGGGTAGAATATTTGAGTCAAATATGGTTGGAAGGGATTTGCACTTTGCAACGCTATTGCTGCCAGTCATTGGCCAGTGCAACAACCAAACCCGTGTTGAGTCAATGCAGTCTCAAGGGTCGCAACATTACCACTGCTACCTCAAAGGACCTCACTTAGCTCTTGAGTGGAGTGGACATACCCAGTGGCGTACGAGACGGAGCAGGTCGAAGACTGCCCCAAATTCCCGCAAAATCTAAATTCGGGCAAGAATTTGGGGAAAATTCGGGCAGGAATTTGGAAAATATTCGGTCAGCCCTTTAATTTTGAAAAAGTGGGATGGTTTTGTCAAAAAAATCCTAAATGTGCCCAAAATCTTAAAAAAGATTTACCCAAAAAAAATAAAAAACAAAAAACAAAAAAAAAAACGTCTTATAGCCGCAATAAAATTTTCATGAAAAAAACAAGTCAAGATTCTTAAAAGTCGCTACACCTTCGGGCAGCGCAAAAGCTATTATTCGTGACTTTTACTTCACAGATGATCACAACACAGTACAATGCCCGAAACTGTCGAATATCCAAATTCTTTCAGCATTTGTCCGAAAACGGAAAGGTATCATAGTAAGGGTAACATAGTTACGAAAAATCAAACAGATGAAAAATCGCGACACATTTTGAAAGCGTGTGGCTTAAAAGAAACAGCCATTCTTAAGCCTGTTTTTTAAAATCTTGTGTATATAACACAAAACCCTAAATGACCGATTATTTTCAAATAACTTCGAATCTTTGCCGAAAACAGGAAACGCTATATTTCAAGAATTTTTTTATTGAAAATAACAAAGATATGCGACTCATTTCGGTAGAATGTGAAAAAATGTTTTCATCATCCCCACTTTATATGTAGTCTTGCAAAAAAATGCCCGCAATGGTCAAATATTCGCGGGCAAAGGTTACAAAAAGCTGGGACGTTTCCAATTGCCAAATTAATTCAACGGACAGAAAGGGAGGATTTTCAGGTGCCCAAAAGTTTACCATCTATCCGGCTCTAGAGCAGAATATGGGCAATGGTTACCAAAATCGGGTAATTTGTTTTTCGATACTTTAATGATGCATTGCGGGAATTTCTTCCCATAAGTCTGCTTGAAAATTCGTTTAAACACACCTTGTAATGTAACATTTTTTCAAAAGTAAAATTATAGATAGTCGAAAGTTCGGGAAGTCACACAATTTTATCAATGTGTATTGAATTTAGCCAAGAGTCATAATAAAGTAAAATTCATTAGTATGCTTTCAACAGTTAAATTCCGTTTTGAAGTTTCCCCCGAAAATATGCGGGACCATTTTATCCATTGGTAGTGATAAATTTTATCTGGTAATTTTCTGATCAAATTGCGGAGTTAGATCCCCCTATAAGCCTTGGAAATGTCCTGTCTCAGGGGTCCGATTTTTCAAAATTTTCTGTTCGCTCCGCGCCAATCAGTGGTGGAGCTCCGCGTAGATAGTCTTCCCAGAACAATTTTAGTTTCAACTTTCAAGTGATTATTTTTGCAAACGAAACCTAGAAATGGCGACTGCTGAGACCCCTATAAGCATAGGAAATGACATTTTTGACTGTCTGTAGGGTCAGAGTTTTCAAAATTTCCGGTACGTTTCACCCCAACTTATAGTTTCAAGTGAACATGTTTGGCAAAAGGAAACTCAAAAGAGCGACTGCTTAGGTCCCCCTATAAGCACGGGAAATGCTATTTTCAACTGTTTGGGGAGTCGGATGTTTCAAAACTTTCTGTACGCTTCGCGGCAAATAATGGCGCTCCGCTTAGTCTATCTGGTTGAATTTTAGTTTGGATTGAACGATTATCTAAACTTGAGCCTTAAAATGGCGACTGCTTGGATTCCCTTCATAAGCCTGGGAAATGTCATTTTCGACTGTCTGAGAGGTACGGTACGAATTTTCAATTCTTGGGGCGCTCCGCGCCAACCAGTGATGGCGCTCCGCTTTGACTCTCTTACGAGCAGAATTACATTTTTCGGGCAAAATTCTTCGGCCCCAAACTGAAAAGCTCCCCTACGACGATGAAAATACCTTACTCATGCGTGCACAGGGAAAAGCTGCTTGCAACATGCAGCCGGATTCCAGATTTGCAATAATAGAATACATAGTCCAGTGGAGTAATGAATTGAGTTAATCAGTATCTTAAAAGTGTGTTTGAATCTGAGAAAACCACAAATTTGTCTCATCAGAATTAAAGACAATTAAACCTGGCAAATGCCATTTCCAGCTGCCTGGGGGATGTTAAAATCCAAAATTTTCTATGTTCGCTCCGCGCCAACTGACGTGGCGTTACGCTTAGATGGTAACTCTAGTCCCCCTCTCTCTAGAACTCTACAGCTACGCCACTGGCCCAAGCTCATAAGGCAAAACTCAGGACTGATATTCGGATCATGAAGTTTCATATTTGTCGTTCGGGGAAAAGGAAAAGTCTTCTCAGACTTGTTGGAGGGCTCAGAATCTGGAGCTAATATTGAAAATAATTTAAATTTTGGGAAAGAAAATTTGATATTTTTAGTTTTTTAAATAAAATCGGCCTATGCTCTTCTCGTAAGCAAAATCAAGAAAGTCGTCTGGGCGCCGGCTGGGAGAGAACTTTCTCGGGCTTAGATCTTTTTATCGTATGAAGGAAGGATCCCCGTCGAAACTGGGTCTTCTCTCCGACGTGAGGGCATCTTTCCCCGACCAGCGGCCATGCCCCTCCCGATGGCTCCACCCTTGCATGTATTTTCGAGAGTATCAACAAATAAAGTCGCTAGATTTGTGTTCCAAAGTGTGGAGGGCAGCGGAGGTTTTATCACTTTTCACATTGACAGAGGGATATGCTCTTTCCAGTTTTGCAGTCACGGTCTCTGTTGTATTGACCTTGTAGCTAGTTACTTAGATGATAGAGTTTTATACGGCCCAGTTTCTAACCCATTGGTTTAATTCGCGCCGACTTAAACTTTTTTGGCCTTGGACCCTTCAGCACACTCGTCAGTATAGAGATCTCGGAGTACGGGAGTACATATGGTGACTATGTAAAAGTTCTAATTGGTCAGGGATAGCTTCAGCATAGTGGGCGACGTAAGGGAAGCATGTGCCTTATCAGAGATGGCCTCCCCCTTTTACCCTATATCTCGGACTCCGAAGAGTCTTTGAACTTGAAAGGGCATATATTCTTCAATAAACACTTCAGACTTTCCAATTTTCCTTTCACACTTCTTTTTCACAGGAGGGTCATATACTCTTCAATAGTTCAACAAATAGTCCAAATTGTTCGGTTAATGTTACAAAGAGACACAAGCTCTCAAAGCTTCTGCCGTAAAATGGCACATTTTACTTATGTAAGAAGCTCTAGATTTGCAAGCAAATTTCCGAACTGGCATTTTTTCCATTTCGTCAAATAACATACAGTATATAGCCCAAACAAACTTTAGTCGCCCAGAAATTCTACTTAATTCTGCTCTTTGAGAAAGATGCTTTTACATAAATCCCAAATTGGTTTATTTCTCTTCTTAAAATTCGAATTTTCAGTCCTTCCAAAAAAAAAAACATTCCTTCGATTTCTTTATTTTGCGTATGAAAAAACCAATATAGATGCTAGAAGTCACAGCTTTCATTCAAGACTATACAGTATTCAAGTTTAAGTTTGCAATAGAAGACATTTACGTTCAACAGAGAGACCATTTGTGACTTTATTGATACTCCGAGTCTCCGCCGTTACTTTCAAGTTCCTCATTACAGGGGTAGTTTAAGGGAGTAGCAGGGGGATAACACCCCCTTTATCATTGTTATCATTGCAACTGAAAAAATGTCCCCCCATCAAAATACCCTGCAGATGACGCCCTGCCTTAATCAGTTACAACCTAATTCCTGCTTAAAGCCTAATTCTCTCATCATTCCAAACAGTTCTGATTCTCCTGACCTATAAGCTCCGGCCTTAAAGGCCCAGTTCTCTCACCCTAAACAGTACTAACCTACTTACTGAAGCCCCTCCCACAATTGTCTGATATTCATCCTCATCCAGATACAATCTCACTTGCTTCGAGGTGAGTATAGAAAAACTCAATTTTTTCAAACAAACACTGACTCTCAATACCGTTCATGTTGTGTAATATAAGCTTTAGTACTCTGCATTGTTTGAATCAGCTGTCAATCGAAGAGCTGGGCCAATTGAGAATTTTGGTACCTCCGTACCAAAACTGTAGTTTGGGGTGAGAGGTTTGGCCCTTTAAGTTCTACAACTGTCCACAACTCATCCTCATTTAGATGCGATCATCTCAGTTAATGGCTTCAGGGTGAGCATACAACACCACAGTGTGTGATCAAAATGCTCACATTACAGGGTATGCTGTGCTATAGACGAATCCGATAAGCGCTTATTTTTAGTGACTGTTGGCCGCCATTAGTGGGGTTGGAGAATTCAACAAACAAATTAGTGTACAACCATCCATGATAGATGTAAGCGATGAAATCGAAAGATTTAAAGGTAACGAACCCCAGTTATGGCCAACCGAAATCAGCACATCACAGGCTGTCCGGGGTCGTGTATATGAGCTTCGGTATACACTGCATTTAACTTGCTGTCAATCAAAGAGCCGCGTCAATTGAGAATTTCTATGGACTACTACAAAAATTGTAGTTTGGGTTGAGAGTTGACAGTCTTTAATAACTCTTGCAAACGTCAATCAAAACTCATGGATATAACAACTGTACATGTGACAACATGAAAGTCGAAATTGTTGACGCTGATGGGTAAACAATTGAAATGAAAGAAGACAAAGTAGAAGAAAAAAGCGATTTAGATTGCTTGATTTAATTTTTTCGGAGATGTAAAACAGCAAAACAACAGGAAAAGAAAGAAATACAAAACAATAAAAGGAGACAAAAGACAAGCAAGAGTACAAAAACAGAGTACCAAGGATAGTCCCAAAAGCCTTGAATAAGCTTCTTTCTGTTGAGGTCCCCAGAGAAAGGACGATGCAGCCGATCAAGCAGAAAAAGGCACATAAAGAAGAAGCGAAAAAAAAGGATATACCAAAAAAAGATGAAAGACGAATAGAGCAACCAAGTGCCAGATAATATATCAATTTAGGTCATCAACGCGTGATTAGTAATTTTAAAAATACAAACTTTAGGAGAATTTTAGTGCTTGCTCCCAGGAAATCAGTCTAGCCGATAACACTAGACTGCTGGAGACTCTGGTCTCCACGTCCTTGAACTGATACAATAGTATCAGTAAGTAATACAACTCACAGGTTAAAGGCCCAATTTTCTCATCCCAAACCGTACCAATTCTCCTAACCTTCTTAATTAAGCCCCTTCCACAATTGTCTGAAATTCACCCCGATCATTCAGACACAATCTCATTTTATTGCTTCGGGGTGAGTATAGAAAGCTCAAGGTATATTATCAAAACACTCTCAGAACAGTTCATGCTGTGAAATATAAGCTTTGGTCCTCTGCATTGTTTGAATTAGCAGTCAATCAAAAAGCTGAGCCAATTGAGACTTTCTGTAACCCTATACTAGAAGTGTAATTTGGGGTGAGAGGATTGTCCCTTGAAGTGGATTTCATTATGAACTCTTTGAGGGCCTGACTGATCACACGGCACGTACGCGGTGTAAAATTGTCCTTTTGGATGTCTCACCGTTTTGAAGAAGAAGAAGAAGTTTCCTTTAGAAAGAATGCTGCCCTCCTATAGTAACGGTCTCGTTCAGTCCAGCCTGATATGCATGCCTCGGGTCTCCATATCTGTGTGGGCAACCTATCTGTGTGCTTGTTCGTACCGTGTGAAGATACCAAGGCACGTCTAGCCAGGGACAGTCCTCGCAGGCTAGGTCGAAGCCGTTGTACTGTGTGTAAGGTGCATGCATGCAGAGCAAGTTTGTTTACGTGCTGTTTCGTATCCAGGCCATCGTGCGATCCTTCAATTCCCCGTTTTATTGTGTGTGAAAAGTGCAGAGATGGGTTCTGAAAATGAAGACGAAATAGGGCGGTTTAAAGAATTTCTTAAAGAATTTTGTGAGAATCATCATAGACCGTTCACAAAAAGTGACCCGCTGCCATTCAGACTTATAACTTTCCGGTTGACAAAAGAAGAAATCGAGGGAGAATGTGCCAGTTGGGTGATCGAGTATCTGCAAAATCAGAAGTGAGTAGCCTAATTAATGGCCAAGCCTAACGTTAGGCCCACCGTAGCTTAATTTATGGCCAAGCCTAATTATTTATAGGCCCAGCCTAGCCTGGTATTACTGTAAGTTAGTACTACTAGGCCTTACGTTAATATTTTACCGACTTAGGCTAACCTAAGTTTACGGTTCAGCATTCAAACTGCAGTAGCCAGCCAAAATAACATTGACAAGTTTTTGTTGCCCTGGCCTAAGTTACTGTCATATGTTAGGCTATGTAACTTGAAGAAAGTTAGCCTAGCCTACTGCAGGCAGGCCTTGATTTTTGGGGAGAATGATGGTTGGTCATTTGGCTGGGCAACCATTTCAGTGTAGGCTAACCTTAGACCTATTTGGGCAGCCAAACATTAGGCCTCACTTAGGCCTGGTTGTAGAATCACTCAACACATGACCATCACCCTTGAAATTTAATGTCCACATTGTCACATCCCCTGTGAATAATTTTGAGTATGATTCATTGAGTGAAACAATTCAAAGTTCAATCCAAAGACCAGGAGTGACTATGCCATGCAGGCTCCAATGTAATAATTTTTATATAAATGATATGTATTAGGCCTATGCAGTTTTGTTGTTCCAAAATATACTGAAAAATTTATAGTCCAACCACAGTCTGGTAGTGGCCACAGGATATCCTAGGCCTAGGCCTAGTGTTATACAAAAGTTAGGACAGATTGCAGTTCACTTACACAGGGCTTCAGAGTTCGATTTACCCGGGTGCACGCGTACATGTGTGCATGTAGAATTTCCTACGTGCATGTAACTGTGCCGGCTTACATGCACTTCGTGCATGCAGACTTCAGACCTAGCCTACAAACTTCATGGTCAAATACATGTTACAAGTCAAGTTGCAGCACAAAGTTATCCTAATATAGCTGTCCCAACTGTCCCTTGCATCGTTATTTCTTGCATACTGTCAGTTAGACCAGCAGACATTTCACCAAAATTTTTTAGCGTGTCTCCTTTCGTACCCCAACAACAGTGTCAACGATCATAACTCTGCACACGTACTTCACCAAGTAATGTTGCATGTGGCTGCTTTCAACTTGAAGGTGACTTTTAACATTATTGGCTAGGCTTTCCAAGTATTCATATAGACAATATGTTAGGATGGCGTGTGAGCTGGTGCCAGAAGCTCTAAAGAAAAAAGTATGGTACATCAAAAATAGCGTAGTAAAAGTTTTGAAAATGTTGGTAAGGGCAAATTTTAAGTTTTTTACACATGTCTCACTCATGTTTTGAGATATAAATGCCAATAACATAATTTTGGCATCCTGTAATTTTCACAATGTGGTTTGCTTCTAAGACTGCAGCCTTTCACATTCAGTGTGCACCACAGTGGCATTGAAATTTGAAAGGACTTGGATGATCGGAGACTTGAACTTTTTAAACCACAATGTCACAATTGTAGTTGCATGTTAAACTGGCAAAACCTTATAATCAACCTTGAAAAAGAGTTGAATGCGTAAAATTTTAGCTGTAGCTTATAATGGATTATTTGGGGATAGCTGATGCAAACTCTAGGCTTGGGACCTCAAGTACAGTATATAGCCTGGGCATATTTGGGTAAGGTCACTTGCTGGCTTGTGTCGGCCCAATGTATCTTCAAGCTCTGCTAAATATACGTTGTCTATGCAGAAAACATGAGCTTTCCTTCAGAATCAGTGCTGATAGACAAGGTCTGGTTGTGGTAACTTGTGACGATTACAAGTAAATTGTCAAAAGGTCAAACTGGTTAACTTGGAATTATAGCTACATGCAATAGGAAGGAAGAGATGGGGGTGGGGGGGTGGGGGGGTGGGGTGTGCATGCACTACAACACTCTTGGTTTATGCCCAGGAAGGCATGTGTCATTTTTTTCCAAGATTTGACTTTACTCGAGTATCCCTGCCCCCCCCCAAGATTCAAAATTTTAAACCATGGGGGAATACTCCCCCTGAAATTTTTGAGCTGGCCCTAATCCTGGCTCCTACCATCCTTTAATTCACACAGTGGGGTAATGGGGCTAAAACACACACTTAAGGCCCACTGACATTGCTTGCGGTGTGCGAGCATCAGTTTTTGCTGATGGAACAGGCAGGTGGAACATATGCCACGTAAGAAAAGGGTTCAGTAAAATTCTGCACATTTGTTCTTACTCAAAACAGAAAAAATGCAAATGGTGCTTTTAGACCCTTCCTAGGCTACAGTATAGCAAGGTGTTTAAGGTGTTTTTCTCGCAGGCTTTTCTTTAAATTTTCAGATTATTTGGTGCATGTAGAAATTTTGCTGTGCATGTAGATTTTTTGACCTACATGCACCAGTGCATGTAGAAAAAAAATTATAAATCGAACGCTGCAGGGCTTTGCACAAAAGTATCCATGATTTCTCACCTTCCACTAGATTTAACTCTTTCAAATTTCTGACAATCATTCCTACATCTTTCTCTGATGAAACCAAATAAATGTTGAGTTGTCTTAAACTGAAAACTCACATCAAATTCAAGAAAGTTTCATACATCTTGCAAGGCATTCCATCCATGCAAATGGTCATGAACACCAAGAACTGTCAAGACAGTCCTAAAACAAACTCTGCCTCTAACCTGCAAAGTGGGCATTCATTTTTGCAGTTGAACTCCGCATTGCCTGACATTGTTATATACACTATTTATGCAGTGACAGGAATATATTTCATACCTGCTGTGAAGGTTAGCCATAGTGATGCTGCGACAGAAAACATAGTCCGTACGCAGGGCTCGATTTTCATGGTTGTCTGATTGTCCTGGACAACTAATATTTCATATGGGCAACCAAAAGTTAAAGGTTGGCTGTCCGATGGACAACCATTTTTCTCTAGGACTGAAAACAAATACTGCTGACTGATCAACTCTTTTGTGACTTTTTGCATTGTTCCATATTTCAGATGTCAAGTGTTTCTGTCACTCAAACATCATATCATTTTATTCTTCAAGACTACCAGTACATGAACACAATTAGTGTTTTGTTTGGGACAACCAAATTTTACTTGTGGACAGCTAAAATTGGTGAAATGGTTGCCCAAAGGACAAACATACATTTTTCCGAAAATCGAAGCCTGCCACACGTACCTGGGCCTATGCATTGTACAGCAGCATGAGCAGTTGAATGTGCTGAGAGATATGATATACTGAATTTTTAGTTACTGAAAAGCTGAGTTCTTTGTTAATTTGCAGAACTCTAACCAAGGATAAAATGGAGATTTGAAATGCAGGTTTTTTAAAGGACTGGGCAGGTCAGTGAGTTTGGGTGTCCAAATGCAGGTCAAATCTGCAAAATGCAGGTCACTTGGGAGGTATGTAACAACCCATGGAGAAGGCCTAGCTATGGGGTGACTCTCAATTGTGAAGGCTTGTAGAGGTGTGCCTCAGTAGTGAAAATCTTTTAAATCTTAAAGGGGCCAAACCTCTCACCCCAAACTACAATAGTCCTGTACCATGACGGACCCAGAGGTAAGATGTTATTGTCCAGGGGTTTTATAATTGTGCATACAGTATTTGTGTATTTCTGGTATTGGGAAGTCCTAGTACACATGTATAATGTTGAATAAGGAGTCAAATACACATCTAAGTATAAAAGCAAAGATTCAACCTAGGTAACACTTTTTGCAATGTATGTCAAATACTGTATACGCATGGCTTGTGACACGTACTGCATAATTTTGTGCAAAATCCGTAAGAGTTCCTTGTTATTCCGAGCCTATCATCTGTATTTAAAGGCTGCTTCAAGCTTCAGTCTCTGTATGGTCTTGCTATTCCAAGTCAAGATGTAAAGTTACCATATCATTTCCATTCACACAGTGACACAGCCTGCTGTTGTGTAATACCAGCATGCGCACACAGTAAGTATTACTGTAGTGTACGAAATCAATCAGTACCATACTGAAAGTCCTGTTGCCCGAGTGCAATTACTATGTACAACAATAATTTTCCTTTGACTGGATCTGTGTATTTTGTTGGAGGGTGCTTGTGTCACAGCATGAGACTCCTTTACATTGTTTGGTGTTTCAAAATTTACGATATATTTTGACCATATTTTTTGTTAACATTAATAAAATAGTTGTGACAGTGATTATAGCAGAAGGCGAGAGTTCAAACATTCTTATGTGCAAGACTTATGAGTCCTGGGAATTTCTTGAGACAAAGAGGTACCTAGTCATAACCTAACTTTTTCAGAAGATAGGCCGATGTAGCCTACTGTATTGTATGAATTTAGTAAACAATTATGAAATTTTTATTGGGAGTCAGATGTGCTTTGGACATAATTAAATTACTGGCAGTCATGTACCCTATGCGTAGTAAGATTGTTCATCAAACACTGTTTGGTGGAAAAAAAAATTAATGAAAGTCCTCCTTCTGATGCATGATGCGAAGTGCCTTGTGTTGTCACAGAAATAAAAACTGGTAGGTTGTGCGAGTTCAAATTCCTCTGTTATTGACCGATAGTCACAGTGGGAAAACTTGGGAAGCTTAGACTGAGGCTTCTTCCCAGAAAATTTGGGCATCTGGAGAGAAATTTGTGGGAGTTTCTCTTTGCTGTGCCTTAAAATATAGGGACCATGTAAGGGGAATTTTGTGAAATTCTTCTGCGCTCCTACATGTACAGTAGGAAGTAATTTTACTCCCTTCGTGGGAAATACTTTTCCAGCCCTAGTTATTTAAAAACTATTGCTCTAACATATTGTAGGCTTGTATGTGTTTCAGATAGCCCACTTATGATTATTTCACAAACTTAGTTGCAAAGCCTTTATGAAAGCCTTTTTTGTCCCTCAACCCATTTCCCCATGATCAGCTCTTTCACACTTGGCCAACATTTATTGGGTATTGGACATTTATTGGGTATTGGACCACAAAGAGTGGAATTCATATGTGACTAAACCACAGTATGAAAAGTTTAACTGAATGCACACTGTATAACTTGGGTCAGCCTTATGGCTAAGACCATGTGTAGTATCTGTTCTTTTTATCCAGTCTAGAATGGAGCCATACATGGCAGACCAGTAATGTAAATGGTCTGAGGGCTGGCTGTAAGTTTGGTCATGTGTTGTCCTTCAGTGGACATATTAGCTTCTTCGTGAGGCAGTTAAAGTTTTGATTTTCCTGAATGGCCCTTTGCAAGAGGTTTGGGAGGATCTTTGAAATGAATAACTTGGGTCAGCAGTAGGATTGCAGTTATGATAAGAGCTAGACAGGTTGACAAGGGTTGGTAATTACTTGCACTGGTTTTGCTGACCCATATTTGGGTTAAATCAAATGAAGCCTCTTAGACTATCACAAATTCCCATTATTACCATAAAATCAACTACAAGCCTACAAATTTAGTACTGAATCTGTAAACCAGCAATTATTCACTTGACCAAGCCAACATGGTATGCTCCATGCCAGCTGGTGGTGGTGCCAAAATGGTATGTTCCATGCCACTTGGTGGTGGTGCCAAAATGGTATGCTCCATGCTAGCCTGCGTAGCGCCTCTGTGGCTGCAGCCCCCTTTAGGCTGAGGCCCCTCAGAGCCTGCCGGCAATGGTCAGAAATTCTGTTCAATGAGTCCAAAAGTTGATCGTCTTAATATTCATGAGCACTCACCACAATTGGTCTATTCCTGAAGTAGGGGGTGATCAACGACTAAATCTTGGCAATGCTATGTTGAACACAAACAACTAAACAAAAACATGCTTATTACGTTCGTTGAAAGCTTTAAATGGAGATGGAAGTCTTGATCATGGACAGCCTCTTTAAAACAATAACAACTTTCTTCAAAGAATGAATTTAAAAACAGTATTCTTTTGTTGAAAAGTATTGAACTATCTTTTCCCGTGGCTGTGGGATCGGTTGTTCTTAATTTAAAACCACTGTGCTGTGTGTGTATGCTTGCACGGTACCACACAATACCAGTGTCAAATAACATGGACTCCGTGCACTGTTGTGCAATGGTACAAGTGTTTGCCTGTTAAATAAACAATAACAGCCTTGCCTCAACCAATCCACGTAGAGTTATGTAAATGAAGTTTCTGTAAGATTTCTACGCAGTTGAACAGATTTGGTGTCCAACGCCGGCGTACGTTGATTTTTTCGTAGCGATAAGCTGGACCAAAAAATTTGTCCGCCCCTCGGGCTAGCTCCATGCCAGCTGGTGGTGGTGCTATTAAGACAATCATTGATTTGTGTCTAACACTCAAGTATTTCTACTGCAGCAAACTTTGTCAACAGCTTTAATTTGTCATCAGCGCTGAAGTAACCTTGCTACAAGTTCCTTCTGTATTTATACAAATTCTCGGTTGAGAATGGACTTTATTTATGATAGAGCTAATTTAAAAAGTGGTATTAAAAAATTCCCCATGATTTGTTCAATTGGATGCTCAAAGTTATGTTCTTCAAAATTGTGGAAATTTTGATGGATTATGATGACCAAGGGCAAGAGCAGTCACCCCAAACTTATTTTGGAGTAACAGCTAAATCTTACAATTTTCTTTTTATTTCTAGTGAAAAGTATTTAAGGACTTTGAATATTGCATAGTCAAGGTGAACCAAGAAGTTACTTCTAGTAAATGTCACATTTAAGGAGAAAATATAGTCACATGATTCCCAAGAGCCAATCAGGAAACAGGACAGTGTACTACACTACTTCAAGTAGGGGTGACTACTCAATTCCCTGGCCAGAATCAGGCAATTGACTCTGTCAATCACCTACATCAATAGTTTTGTACAATTAAATTTATTTTCTTATTGCACCTCTTTTTTTTTTTGGGAAAAAGTTGAAAAAGTTTTTATAAGGGAATGTACCTATGTGAACTAAAAGTACTTAGACACTAAATGATGAATGTATCCCAGCTGGAGAAGACCTTGAACTAAAGTAACCTTAAATGTTTAGAACATTTTATTGAAATAAATCCTGATGGGATTTAGTAACATAATCTCTTATGTATCATTGATATGGTGTTCATGAGAGGATGTAAGCTATCAGTAATATTTAGTTCACTCAATTGGGTTTCTTCCCCTGAGTTTAGTCAGCTAGGGCTCTTTATTCCTACAATGCTCTTATCTGTGGTAAAATGTGGCACCTGACACAGAGGCAGTGGAGTGTCAGTGTGGATCATATTTTCCTGTGTTGGGTCTCAGGTGTGTGTCAAAGTTATCCAAAGCAGGCAATTGCAAAATCTGGGTCAGCGCCACAGAGGAAGTGAGGTGTAGCACGTATCATATTTCACAGAAAACCTGCCTCAAAGTCTGTGCAATGCTATGTCAATTTATGAGAGAGGTGTACTAAAACCAAACACTCCAAGGGAACATTGACCAATCTTGTCTGTGGGCCATAGAGGGTACTGTCAGGTTACTCTTGATGTGCAGTATTGATTTAATTGGTTCAATGGAAAACCAAACAATCACTGTGACCTACAGCAGCAAGTTAAATCCAGCATTTGTGGACACATGGCCATAGCTTACCAAAGAACTGGAGAACATTTCTACATGAGCAGACCTGCACAGTCACATAGCTCATTTATAGGCACCATTGAGCCCTCAGTACACAGTTATTATTCAAGTGAGCCATGCCTCCAAGCATGACTGCTTGCCAATCAGTTCAACTCTGAACCATTGTGTAGGGCCATGTATTGCACAACACAAAAACAACACAAAGAAGAAACATCTAATCAATAGTGTTTCCCTTTGTTGTCTTAGGCCTGGTAAATGCTGTGCAGAATAAACTTTGTACATCTTAACTGCACCTTTGTTACCATGCACATTAAGAATTATTTCTAAGCTGAAGGCAATGCAAAGTATTGGTGGTTTATCTTTAGGAAGAAGGGCAGTTACTAAATCACGGAATGATAGTTGAATTCAACTTGATTGCCCATGAGAAGGTCTGCCAAACCATTAAACCAAGCATCAAGCTCTATACTCAATAGTTTAATTTCATGCCCATCTTTTGTAAGAATTTAGGTTTCTCATTGTCACAGTAGCATAAAGGAAGAAGAGTGCTCCACATATTTCATTTCAAACCCTACCATAGGTCCCTAAATCCCCCTCCCTCCTAGAGAAAATTTACGGGCGATGCACACTGTTTAACAAAAATTTCCTTACTGGCTAATGATAGCCTAATCCCTAACCTAATCCCTAACCCTAACAAAGAATACAATTGATACAATACAATGGCAACAACCAATCAAGAAACACCTAGTTAAACAGTGCACATCTACCCAAAATTTATGAAGAGAACAAAAAATTGCATGATATTTTGAGCAAGTGGCTCTATGTATGGATCTTCCTTCAGGTCCTTGTGGCCTCAGAACACAACCTTTCAGAACTATGCTCTCAATTTTACACATGAATCATATGTGGGATCTTGCCTATGTGATTTTTTTTTTATAGATCAGTTCCCATTCAAACAGTTTTTGATTCATTAAGTTTTGCATCAAGTTTTCACTGCTTTTTATATATCCCTAACAAAATTAGTACAAAACTGTTCTGTTTTCTGTAGTTGTGATAGTAACTAGGTACTTTATATAGGTCACATTCCTGTGGTTTATAAAAGAAGACTGCACAACAGTGCTTGAATTTTTAGTGTTGTAAGGTAGGTCACCATAGCAACCAAAAGCAAAACCAAAACAGTTTTATCTAGTCAGGAGATAATTCTACCCAATCTCTATGGTGTTTCCAAGGTATTTAGATTGAAAGCTTTGGGAGATGGTTTGGTCAAGAGTGAGTCACAAAAATGTCACCAGAGTTGTCAAGTGACCCCTACTATAAGTGTATTAGGCTAGTTCTGCACCTAATAAATAGATAGTATGATATAAATGTTCAATTTTCAGCTCAGTTGATTGAGAGAAAGTTCAAGGTTATTTGTGTAAACTTTTGAATGCATCAAACATAGAATCAGTAATAATCACTTCCTCTCACTTTTCAATCATGTCTCTAGAGGATGAATAAACCATAGGAGTCCCTATTTGTCATCAGAGTGCTTAGCAGTCATGAAGGTGGCATATAGCCTGGTATATTTTGCTAGCTATGTTGTGGAGAAATGTAGGTCCACAGGATATACTCACTAATAGCTGACATAGGAAGAGCAGGCTATCCATGTGGTAGATTGGTAGGCGTGATCGATATTCCCTTCCCTTGCCCTTCACCCCCTACTGGAGCATGAAAGTTTTCCTTAAAGGGCCAATCCTCTCACCCCAAACTACACTTCTTGTAGGGGGTATAGAAACTCTCCATTGACCCACCTTTTTGATTGACTGGTAATTCAAACAATGCAGGTTACCAAAGCTTATATTACACAAAATGATCTGTACTGAGAGTGTTTTGAGAGCTTCTCTATACTCACCCTGGAGCAATAAACTGAGATTGTGACTGGGTAAGAATGAATTTCAAAAAATTGTGGGAGGGGCTTAAGTAAGAAGGTTAGGAGAATTGGTACTCTTTGGGGTGAGAGAAGTGGGCCTTTAAAAAAGTGCAAAAACAGTCACCCCTATAAATTTATTTTGGAGCAATTAACAGCTAAATTACACAACATTTTCTGAAGTATCTTTGATAATATTTTAGGACTTCCAACATATTCAAGGTAACCCAAACAGTTGGTCCAGGCAGTAAATTTCACAATTCAGACAAAAAATGTATATTCACATGAATCTCAAGAACCAATCATGAAACAGGACAGTCTACTACACTACTTCAAAATGGAGTACTACCTTTCCCCTTCATAATCTGCCCAACATGAGTATTAAAATTGCATCTGAGGATCCAGTAATAAGTATCTCAAAATTTCCCAAAAAAAAGGTTTGTGAGTCTCATTGTTCATTAAGGCATTCTGTTGTAACACAATAGGTTTCAAATCTGCAAATCATAGTTTTTGGTTTCCTGAAAGTGAATACCAAATGCAGATTTGACATGAAAAAACAAGTACTAGAGTGGATGGTATATTTCACCATTATTGTACACCATGGTTCATTGACTTCCTTAACAACATTGGCATTGGTGCCCAAGTACCACTTAACTTTATTGAAGATTTGTTCTCTGTCTGAAGCCAGTAGTACCCTGTTTCATTGAAATTTGGTCTTGATAACTATAGCCTGAAGAGGTCATTTTTATGGTGGCCAACTTTTCCTTCTATTTACAAAAATAGTACATTTGGGAATTAAAGAAGAAAATAAATGAGGGATTTCTTTTTATTATTTTGATGTTGAATGACTAGATTTTTGTTGTATATTTTAAGCTTTGAATATCAATAATTTTTGACCACAGAAATATTTTTACCTCCTTTGAAACCTGTATTGAGTAATAGTGTAATAGGTATCTATCACATTTCAAATGAAATTCAGAGGGTACCAAAGTGGAGAATGGTCTTACGGAAGAAAGGCGTATAATTAGCAGTTTGTTAAGATTTGTTAAGAAGTTTCAAAAATTTCCAGTTTTTCGGTATCATTTAATGTGAAGTTTTTGAGTCAGACCTTTACTCTTGTGGACCTTGCTGTTTTGCTGATATTAGTCATTATTTTAGTGTGACTAGGGACTTATGTAGGCTATACAGCTACCTTTATGCATGAACTTTGTAGTTTCCTTTTGTATCTAACTAATGGTTGTAATTGCAGTACTACTCTCAGCCCTTGTTAATGCCCTGTGAAGCAGACTTGCAGTGAGAGCTCAATTTCCTTAGTACAGTAAGAGTGCAAGGTCTCAAGTACAAGTTCAAAGCTGTAACTCCCAGTAGGAGTAGGAGTACGGGTCCAAAGCCATGAGTACGAGTACAGAAATATGTACTAAGTGCAAGTAGGGATATGAGTTCATACTCGGGTAATACAAGTCAGCTGTGTGGTTCCCCAGTTTATGTTCTCAACATTCAGTATCAGCACAATGTAATTGTGATTGTTTTTATTAGCAGTGCATTCCAGAATTCATGGCTCCTTCTAACCTTTTCTGTCATGTACAGTGGATTGTGTGGGTGAAAAAATAGGAATGGAACTGGTAGGTTTCTTTTCAAGAATTATGTTTATAAATCTGGAGTGGAACTTTGACAAGTGAGGGGAAACTTTCCTTCCCTGCACATGAAAATACAGGTTGGATTTGGGGAAATGTTCCTCTCTCATTGGAAAAAGTTTTATTCTCTTCCTGGGAAATTAAGTTTTTCCAGCAGGTGAGGAGAGGCTTTATGACAAGTAGATCAGGTTCGTACTCCAGGACTCTATCATAGCTCTGTGCACATTATATCAGGGTTCCTGCTGCCATATAAAACCTGAAAAAGGCATGGAAATTATTTCAAGGCCCAGAAAATTCTTAAAATGCAGGAAAATTATGGAAAGTCTTGGAAAAAAAATCTTGGAAATTTCCACAAAGTGACAGCATTGTATCCATTCTGGCTTATAATACCACTGTGTTTGGAATATTGCAAGTGATGTCCAAATTTTACATTAGACATTTAGATGGAGCACTAATTATAAAAATAATAATAATAATACATTGAACTTATATAGCGCCAAATCAGAACAAAAGTGTAGCTGCTCTAGGCACTAAATCTTTATTTTGTCTTGGAAAAGTCATGTGGATACATGAAAGTAGACATCCTAATAAAGCATGCATACCGTTCATGTGTTGGTTGTTTGCCTCCTGCAATGGAACATACTGTTCCTGAAATAGAATTGCATGTTACAGCATTGATATGTATTTGCTCCAACCCATATTGTGTACAGTCTCTCATACCCCATGACTGAGGAAACACCATGTTACCATGAGCTCGAATAACATCAGAATGGGGGTTTACTCATTGTTGGGGCTTAAATTTCGATCCATATATGTCACTCTGGCGAGGTTCTGCATTTTTAAACACTTATGTTTATTTAAACCAATCAAGGTAACATGTTTTTATGGTGCAAATGACATGCATACTTTCCAACATTATACTGCAATGTGTGAGAGAAATATTTGACCTTGTTCCTATGGTAGCATAAACAACCAACCGACCCAAACCTGGGAGGGGGAGGAGTATGTAAGAACACAGACTGGAAAACACAGTGTTAAGCTGTGATTTGGCTTTTAATAAATACTGTATTGTAAACACAGGGTAATGCTTGAGTGTTGTGGGATATGTGAGATCAAGCATAAAACATCCAGGTTCTTAATTGCTTTTGGCCTAAAGGTATAATAAAAGTCCAACTGATTTTGCACATTTTATTGGAATATGGTTGGCTACATGACAATAAAATGACCCATAAATTTAGCCTCTGTTGATGTTGCACAGGTGATTGCAAATGCCAAACACAGTTTTATAGTATTTGGAAGTCATTGAAGCTATTTTGAAGCTATTAATTGCCCAGTTTAACTATCATTGAGAAAACTATCATTGGAAAACTCTCTCTCCAATTGACCAGTTTTTTCATACTGTTCTTTGAGTCCTCACTGCATCTTTGCTATAGGTTACAGTATGTAGGTCTCTATTTCTTCATAAGTAGGCCAAATTTGTTTTGTCTTTGTAACACAGCATGAAGGCTAGACCCTGAGTCTCGGTATCACTATAATGATCTACAATGCAAGCCCAGCTATATTTGATAAGTTTTGTTGCCATGGTGAAAGACAGCAAAATATTGAAAATTGAACAGTGTAATTACAAATGATTTGATTTAGATGATGTAACTGCTTACAAAAGAAATTTGAAGTGTACAAACTTAGCTAAATCCTCTCTAAAATGAAAATGATGAAAACCATACATTTAAGGTATACATGGCAGCTATATATAATTGGTTGGGAGCATTAACGTCGACAAGGGAAGAGGGGAAAATCGCTCTCCCACACCAGCAACCCTCGTTGATAATGAAAAAAATTGAAAAAAAAAGGAAAAAGTTTTTATTTTAACGATTTTCAACATTTTTTTTTATAATATCACAGATTGCTAGAAAAATGAGATCTCAAAAATATGAAATAAGTAGGTGCAACTTCCACATTCACAAAAGTGCCAACATCTTGATTTGGAAGGGTATATTTGGGTCAATTTCTTGGTACTTTTTGCTAGTTCATGGTGGCAGTGTACTATAGATCATTAGCTTGTAGGTTCCACTTTTCTAGTGAATTCCTGGGTGCACCCATTTAAAAATTCCTGAAATTCTTGCAGATGTCCATGATTGAGTGTGCATCATATTACAAAATGTATGCAAACTTGTAATTCAACTAGGCTTTAGGTACCTTATGCTAGGTGACACCCCACCTGAAAATAAAAACATACTTTCCCTGTTAAAACAAGAAAAAAGTACCATTGCCTTTTACACATGTTGGTTTAGCTTACCCCCTGAAATCCCCCCTCCCCCAAAAACCCTTTCAATATCTGGTGTAACTACAGATTTAGCACAGAATGATGTTTGTGCAGTCTGCTAGTCTTGATCTATTTCATCAAACCTGATATAGGAGGAACAGTTGTGCTGTTCAAAGTCAAGTATCTCAATGTTCAATGTTATTTTACATTATAATGGGGCTTATTCATGAAGCCAGTGGTATAAAAAATAAATACAATATCATAAGAATGGAAGATTCTGGTAAGGTAAGTGTTTTAGTTTGATATTTATTTTTAGAAGGAACTTTGGTCACTTCAGAGGAACAAGCAGAGTCTGTTGGTGTATTTTCATATGGAGTGTGCAGTTTGTTGACATTGAAAAAAGAAGAGAAATTGATTGGTACAAGATAAAATGCTGATGGTGCATGAATGACTGCAGTGAGGTGTGACCATACAGCAGGATGAAGATATTAAGGAGACAGTGTGGCTGCACAAACAATATTTTACACCATTGTGGACATTTCTATATGCAATTTAATTTTTGTAATATTGTAAATGTTGAGGATTTATTCCCTAGCCTAAACCTTGCATATCCTCAGGTTTCCATTGCAACATTCATGACTTTCTAAATTTCCCATGCTCCTAGCTTGTCATATCTTGGCTGTTTTCAAATATTGTTTCCCATTTAATTTACAAGTTACAGTATGGTCTTGGCCTTCTTGCTGCTCTGATGTCCCCTCCTTCATTTTGCCCAGGGAATGAAAATTTATGGTATGAATGAAGAATGTGTGGGAACAAAAGACTGAGGTATAGTACGGCCATTATGCAGGAAGTTCTTTGTGAAAGGACAGCCTATATGTATAAAATAGTCTATAGTGAAATGGAACCAATGCTTAATAACCCAAATCAGTCAATAACTACACATTGCATGTGGTGTTGCAGCTAACTTCCTCACCATTTGTAACCTACGTGTGTGCGAGTTTACCCTGCAATGCTCCTGTAGAACCAAATGCAGAGGATATATATAAACTGTACTTAATGATCCCCACCAGTATGATGCACCAAAGTTTACAAACCATTGAAAAGGGTGTTGCCAGAGATACAGGGAACTTTTTGAGGTGTGCAATGTTTGACAATTAGGGAGAGGGGAAAGAGGTTGTATTAAAAGGAAAGGCTGTACTGTCACCCCAACTTATACAGACTTATCGGATCAGTACTTGTGTTTTAATAGTGACTGTATGCAGCCATTAGTGGAGTCCATCAGCCATTTATTTGTCTTCATTTATTGTCTTCGTGAATTTCAAATCCTCATATTAATTGATATTGAGGGAATCATGATATTTTGCAACCATCCATGACTCAGGTAAGCAAAGAAATTGAAAGATTAAAAGGTGATAGGTCCCAGTTATGGCCGATTGAATCAGACCATCACTTGCTGTCCGGTTTCTTCTATACAGTACACTTGTTTATGAATGGCAAATGCTCAGTGATCTGTTTTAGATCATGTGACAAGTTTTATCTGGTGTTCTAATTCTTAACTTGCAGTTCATTCAGAAACTCACTTTAGTACACCTTGGAATAAAAAATAGATTTGTTTGGGCGATATTAATAAATGTGCTTCTGATGAGAATAATGAATTTGGGTAAGAGTCAGTTTGATGTTATTGTTTCCGAATAAACTTTGGGTGTCTGCTTCATTTTCCTTCCAAGGTGATAGTAATTAAATGTTTGAAAATGATATGGAGGAAAGCAAACAATGGTTTAGTGGATAAGAACTTTCCTCGTCTTTCTTCTCACCCTTCCACCCTCCCCTTCCCAGGCAGACCCTTCCTGGGCTATAAGCCTGCCAGAAAATTTCAAGGGGCTGTATTTCTAACACCTGTGGTATTCCAAGTTCCTTTCTATCCTCCATGACTTTGTGTAGGATCCATCTATGAATACCTATCACTTCAGAGTTGCATACAGTGGGTACTATAAATTTATGCTTCTAAGCCTACCCTGTCTTTTCCTATTGAGACTGTGTAACTATCCCTAGGAGTTTCATCTGTACATAATTTACATACCTTGATTTCAGTGTTTCCTTGTTACTAGGCACACATGTATACAAACACTTGTGAAGGGTCAGTTCACAAATACTAGAGACACACTGCATTTCATCATTGTACACACAGTTATATTGTAGTTCAAGTGCACATGGTACAGTACATATGTGTATACCTTGGCACACAGTCTTGATGGAGTGTGTTATATAATGTACAGGACTGTGACAGGGCTGTAAATAATAGACATTGACAAAATGCAAAGCTACAATTTATCATACCTGTATACTAAATGCTATCAAACTTGATATTGATCAAACTGTCATTGTTTAATTATGTAGAGATATATGCAATAGATTACTGCTTAATTATGTAAATTCAACTTTACAACCTGCTTTATTTTGTTCTTGTTACCACGGCAACTATATAACAGGGAGATGTTGTCAGGTGTGCTTTCTGCACGCTAAGTCAGCCTTCAAGTTTGGTAGCCTGATTTTAATTATCATATAGGGAATCATTAGTGTACAGCTCCCCAACTTCATCATTCTACATATAGGTTAATAAAAGTGCATTTAGAAATAGAGTAGGGGGGAGGAGGGTGGTGGGGTTTACAGCGGGAGGAAGGAGGGTGATTGGGGGATAAAATTTTTATATGACACATGCTGGGTTATTGATACAATTCTTACCATTTTATAGGTTACAAGGATGACAATTTGTTTGTGCTACAGTACATCAAGTAAAATAGGACTTACTAAAACTGCCTTCTTCTAAATGGCTTAAAACCTGACTTTTGGGCAATAAGTCAGATTTTACTTGATGTTAACATCCTCAGTTTATAGCCACTTGATGCTTAAAGGGTTTTATCATATTTTTATTGATTTTATGGTTAGAGTGGCTATAAACTGTAGGTGTGAACATCAAGTAAAAACCCCAACTTAGATGCCAAAAATTCAGGTTTAGACTGTTTAGTGTTTGGCAGTTTGGTAAGCAGGGTTTCCATCAGGGGGGGAGGGAAGGGGATTTGTCCCCCTTCCCAGAAGAAGGTGGGTAAAATCCTCTCCTTTTCATTTCCATAAAAATAAGAAAATTGTCAATATTTTGGTTTCTTACTTAAAAAGGTGACACTATTGCAGCAATGTTTGAACTTACACAAATAATGGCCTTTAAAACCTTCAAATTGCACCTTACAGGGGCCTTGAAGCAAGCTTTTGTCCCCCTGAACCCACTCATAACTTTAGCCTAGGACAGCATCAATTTGGACTTAGGGTTTAGCAGTAATAAATCCCCCCTTTTTTGTGTTTCTGGCCGAATCCCTGGTACAGTAAGGGCTGTTTCATGTAATGTAGAAAGATCAGTGTGTAGTGCTCAACATTATCCCAGATGTCAACAAACTGCAAATGAAAGATACCAATGGTATAGTAAGTGGCAGTTGTGCTATAATTTTGAGGCATGCCAGTGCAATCACATACCAGATACCACTATTTGCCATAACTCACTATGAGGAGTGCTTTTTTGGCATATCCAGACATTAAGTTTTAGATTCTTCAGGTATGCTACAAATCCTACTTCTCAGAAAATTAAGGTGTGGTAGTCGTGCTGTTCTATTAAATATTGATAGATTTAAGCAAGCTCCAAATCTCCATCTAAGTACCCTAATAAATCACATTCTTCACAGGAATTTTAGCTGAGTGATGTGCTATCTCACTCACACACCTCAAAATGGAAGGCCTCCATGTCTTAATAAAGAATGCAAACTGATACAGTTTAATATAGCACTCCTAAATTTGTTTGTGTGATTTGTGACACCCCTGGAAATTCATTATCTACCAATAACTCACAAAAGGAATGAACTTTTGACACTTAGCTCTTTAAATGCAGAAAATGACTGAAATGATATTTTCTGATAATCTAATGTAAGTACAGTAATTATTTTATGATGGATTGTGAGAAAGATGGTTAAGTTCATATTCTAGGGTTGTGAACTAGCCATGAGGTATCTTTATTCACTTGTACAGACCCAAATGCTGTCCAGATATGTCCTATGCTTTAAAATAAAAAAAGAAAAACTGTCACAAGTTTATTATTTTGTAATCATGTATACTGGACATGTGCCTACTGTATGCACTGTGTGTATTGATCAGATAACTGTTATCAAACTAACCCCTGGATGCAAAAGTTAATCTTGTTAGAATAACCTCACACCCTAACCATTCTTAACATTTGATGCATGCATTTGCACACAGTGCCAGGAATGTCTAATATATTGAAATCCTCTCATTGAAAATTACAAGTTAATTTTGGCAAAGAATTCTGTTTACATGTTGCCCTGGCAACTACCAAAGACTTCCCCAGCAATAGCCAGTGCCCTGGTAATTGAGAACATGACCTTGACAACAAATATAGTGATGTTTTTGTGAAAAAAGACCCTTTCTTTTGTGAAAAGGGAAGGCACAGGTCTGCAAACTGCAGATTTTCAAAAAGTTGGTATGTTTACCCAGGTAATTACTTGTCAACAGTACAAACTGTGTAGTTTAAGGTGTGGAGATGAGCGACCTTGTCATGCTAACTGTGGCTTAGGGAGTTGTGTACTTTTAGAGTGAAATTGAACTTGGCAAAAATTTCAAGGACTGGGTCTAATGATATTTCTATGCATATGATTGTTTAATCTACAAAGTATGCATGATACTTTATATCTAGTGGACTGTAGCAGTGAGGTACAGTGGGATAATAAAAACAGATACCCAGTCAGTCAGAGTACTTTCAGACCATTGGCTTCTGCTTTACCTGTGCTTTAGTACAGTATTTCCTGTATATCTTATTTGCAGAGTTTTAGTTAGAGTATATAAGTGATGAGTTGCAGTTGATTTATGAGCAAATGGGCACATTTTTAGCAACGTTTCAGATTTGCTTGTGGAAAATCTGTTCTGAGTGGGGGTTCCCCCTTACCTAGCAGTCCTGCTTGCACCCAGCATTTGGGCAAAGAAGTTTCACAAAGAAATTCCAGGTCCCTTTCCCTATCCAGCAAGATTGTTATCATGCTTGCATTTTTGTGTATTGCCTCCTGGAATTCAATAGGCCTAACTATTAATTCATTAAAAATATTAAACCAGAATTAAGCAAGAGTTTGAGATCCTTTTCACTGCCTATTCTGTGAGGGTATGCCGTGTGCTAGAATCAATCATTATCTCTCACCTTCACTCAGTTGAGGTCATGCTTGTATCATGTACATTATCCAGGACATCACATTGTAAATTGCTCTGTAGATTTTAAGTTTAAATTTTCGACATTTCCTCACAATGCAGACCTATTTCAGTACTCATGCAGATGTAGTTTCAGACCTGTCACGGAGTGGATATTTTGACACGATACGTTGTACATCACACACTTACATACAATAATCCTACTTACGAGTCTACTTAAGGCAATTGAAATGATCAATTATGTGCCCCTTCAATCAATATTCAGTCATGTACATGTAGTTGTGTACAATAAAACAGTGGTGCTTCCATCTTGCTTGTGTGTGCATTATAATACAGCATGGCTTTTAGTCCCTGCTCCTTTTGCTTGTTAATAAAGTAAAGTCTGTATTCCAGATGCAATTAGTTCAATGAGGTTTTACATAGTAAGCAGTGGTGCGGTGGTTTGGGGGCCGGGGGAGCAGCAAACAACTGGTCTAACCCTGAGTGGTGTATGGTATTGTCTATAATCCACCCATGGGAAGGCCAACTGTGCATAAACACTAATAATCAAACATGCATTCATACTCATATTGACACATGCATGCACTCTAGTTGGTCTCTATTTATTGTGCCTGTTTTTTTTTAAACCTGTCTGAAGGAGGGAGAGGGGTATATTTTTCCCTTAATACATTCATTTTAGTGGCAATTTCCCCACTGCTCCCCAGAATTGATGTCCAAAATACAAAGCTAATAAAAATAGAGCCTCCCGTTATTGTTCGTGATGCTCTGCATATAAACCAACGGAGATGGAAAACAAGCCAGTACTAAAGCCAGAACTGGGGAAAAAGCTGTGACTGGCGTGACTTGAACCAATTGGTTAGAAACTGAGCTGTAGAATCTTATCTAACTAAACTAACGTACATGAATGTTGGAAGTGATAAATTTCCAATCATGGACTGGCATCACAAGATGAAAGTGAAGGTAAAAAGTATGTTCCTCTATACTTAAAAAAAGCAAACACTGAGTGTACAAAGGTCTTAAAGGCATATTTTCATCATCCCAAACAGTTCCAATTCTCCTAACCTACTTACTTCTAGCCCCCCCCCCCCACATTTATCTAAAACTCATCTTTATTTTATCTAAAACTCATCTTTTTCTCATCCTTGTTTATTGCTTCATGGCTTGTCCCAGTGGCCATACAAGTCCATAATGTGTAATCAAGACACTCTCAGTGCCCATGCTGTGTAATTTAGCTATGATGCATTGTTTGAATGTGATGCCAATTAAAGAGCTGTTCCAATTGAGAGTTTTGATATGTATACTGAAAATGTAGTTTAGGTTGACGAATGACTGCCTTTAAGTTTAAACCGTGATGGTTTGTGTGCAGATCATAACTTTCAACACATCTTGCAATAAGACATAGTGAACTTACAAATTTGGGAAGCAGGGATTTTCCTTTAAATGAAATTGGGATATATGGAGGGAAATTTTGACAATTTGCCTGCTTTTATAAATGAAAATTGGGAAACTATTGTGGAAAATTTGACTTTCTTTTGTAGGTAAACATTTTTGAGGTCCATCTTGTAGAAATTTATGAAAGAATTATGGTGGTTGTTCATTATCCCAGTGACAGTTCCAATTTTCCCAACCCATTTACTTCCAGTCCCTCCCACAACATTAACTCATCCTTATCCAGACAATCCTAGTTGATTGCTTCTTGACAAAACATGATGAGCATAAAAAGCCCTTATTTGTATTCATATGCTCTTAGTTCATGGAATGTAGTATGAGCTACTCTGCACTATGGAAATGTGATGTCAATCAGCGAGTTTTGCAAATGGAGAATTTCTGTAAACTACCTGTTAATCGCAGTTTGAGGTGATAAATGCCTGCCAATAAAACTCAGAAGTCAAATAACTGAGTCTGGTTTTTAAAGTGTTAAGCACCAACAACTTGATAGACTAAAGAAAGCAAGTATATGCTGATCTTGTCCAAGGGTACAGTTTTTTCAGTGTAAAATCTGTGTAAAGTCCTCTTATACCAAAAAAGTGCCCAGGTACCTGGTCATTGAATTGAATAGTTTCTGTTAGGTTTGTTCCTATTACCTAGCAACTAGTTTACATTGTGAAGGGCATGAAATTATACATTGTTCACCCTGCATTCATATATCAGCTGGTCTAGTTTCCATGGAGATAGATATAAACAGTTTTGTTTACATTTGTAATTTTTGCCCTGTGCCTTGCATTTCAAGCTGCAGTGAGTAGGTAGTGCATCATGTGCAAAACATAATTGAGATAATTTTGTGAGACAGACTCTGGTTGATTGTATGAATGTCAATACAAAGTGCTAACCTGAATTCCAAGGCACCTGTGAGTGCAGCTCATGACTTTGTTTTGTAACATTGTTGAATGTAGTACGTGCTATTGACTTTTATTGCAAAAGGGTGCGCAATGACAGTTGACAATGATATACCTTACACAACAACATTGTATAGTTAACATGTAGGCTACAAAGAAGAACATTGTATGGAAATGTTGAAAACACTTTGTGCTGGGCTGAAACAGTCATGTTACACTCCATCACTTCAGAAGCTGCTGGGAAGTTTTAATTAGGCCTACATATATCCAGTGTATTTGTCTTGCTAAGCTGCTAAGCTGCCAAGAGATACTGTATGTGAGATGTTCTTATAGCTTCACTGTGAAAATTTATGACTTAAAGAGGCATTATATCAGACCTGTAGTAATCATTTCTCCAGTACTTGTCTGCACAATTGATATCAATACATGTGTGCAATATTAAGTAACGATATTTGAGAGATCAAGTCGATGTTGCCATTTTATAAAAATTGGCAATTTGTGGAGGTATTTCATAGCCTATAGCAGTACTTACCATGTTAAGTCCTACCCTATCTCAAGTGCTATGGTGGAGGACAGCTTTATAGGAATTAATCGGGTTAGTTTGAAAGTAATTCTCTTACATCTGTACATATTGGCTTATATGTAGGAGGAAGGGACCAATGTGGATGGCAGCCCCATAGCCAACTTTTTCAGGCAGATTATAATAATTTGAAAGATTCTCATCTGGCATGTGGTTTCTGAGAATATATCTTAATCTTGTTTCCCTTTGACAAAATTTCATCCCTCTCCCTATAATTTTTCTGCACACTGACACACACAATTATTGTACTCTGTGTGCTTTTGGTGTTTTGTGGGACTGACTTTAAAATATAAGACAGTTTAATGGAGTTTAAAGGTAAAGAGCAGTCCCCTCCAACTTTTACTTTGAAGAAAAAGCTAAAGAACACAATTTTCATCATATTGCTCTTCAAAGTATCTCTCATTACATTTTATAACTTGACTAATATTCAAGGTAAACCAAGCAGTTATTTCTGGTAAATTTCACATTTGAAGAGAAAAAATGTCACATGACTTCCAACAGCCAATCATGAAACTGGACAGTCTACTACACTTCTTCAATTTGGGATGAGTGCTCTTGCCCTTAAATGTTTACTCATGACAACAATGAAATTTAGAACCCTTCCCCCTCTTTCTTTAGTGGTATGCTGGGTGTTTGGTCCATAGTATTAAAGTATCTGTATTTCACCAGGGTGGTTCCAGGTCGATTCAAACTCTGAGTCATACCTAAGTCTTTAAGAATGGAACCTGCTGCTGTTGTAAATGATGCTCGCCATTTAATTCAGCAATGGAGTACATAAAAAATTCTGGGTTGTTTAATTGAAATCATGTTGATTAAAATCACAATTAAAATCATGATTTAAAATAAAAACTCTGATTTAAAATCTATCTGATTAAAATCACTGATCTGAATCATAATTTTTTTTCAAAAATAAAAAAAATTCACAACCTTGAAAATAAACCTGCCACCCACAAGTGGAAACAATTATGTGGGTTTTGCTAAAGTAAAACAAACGGTTAGAAGGTAAGGGGCATATCATCAACAAATCAAACCCACCCCTCTCTAGTGGTAGACACACTGGTTAAGGACTGGCTTATTTTAAAATTCTCAGAGTACTTGTTGAAGCAGAACGATATCAGAAGTGAAACTAGTTTCATAATCCACAACCATATTATTGGATAGTAGTAATTTTTGAAAGCTAAAACACATAGCAACACTCTCTTTGTTTGTATATTTTATCTATTGTTGTAGTAACAAATGGAATTTTTGTTCTCATTTTGCATGTCATGTAACTGTGGACCTGGTTTTGATTTCCCTCTTTGTATTATATAAAACAGTTCAAAATTACTCTCTACTCTCGTAGTTACGGTTGTAATGTATTTTAATGATAGTATTAATGACCAAGCATAACAGAATGATGAAATGTTTGATTTCCCAGGTGTGTTGTTTTTAAATTGAGTTCATTTTAAAGGGGCCCCAAACTTTTTTTGAAGCAACAAACTTGGCTTTTTATTACAACTTTCTTCTAAATTCTTTTCAAAGTACAGCATCTTTCATAACATTGTAGGATTTTTTTATTGCATATTTCCAAGCTAAACCAAGCAGTAACTCTTGGTATATTTCACATTGCCAGGAGAAGAAATATTGTCACATGGTTTTCAAGAGCCAACCATGAGACAGGACAGTGCAAGTCACTTTGCATGTCCTATACCTGTGATGAAGGCTAAAGGGGGAAAACCCATCACCCCAATTTGTTTAAAGTGTAGCAGGCCATCCTACTATACTGTTCGTTGCTTTTTGAGTAGCCCATGATCATCATGTGACAGTATTTTGGTAGCTCAGTTGTAAGGATTTTATACGGCACGAATTACCCAGTACGTGCAATATTTTGAACATGTGACAGATATTCCAAGATTTAGGTGTGGTTTTGAAATAAGTCTGGGACTTCTGCTTTTTTCTTTCAAGTGGGCTGGTGCATGGGTGTGAAGCATGTTTCAAAAATAGGCTGTAAAGATTTACAAAAGGTAGTGTCCATTGACTGCTGATCTAAATCTAGCCTGTTTAACGCCTCTGTGGCTGTATGATGGCCATTGAAATTTTGATCTAGTTGAAGAGAGCCTTGAGTAGTAGGTACATTTTTACTGCCCTAATTTCTGCTCATAGGGGGCATTTCACAGAGCAGAGCAATTCAGCAAAAAACTACACTAAAATTACTCTTATTATCTTGGAATTTTGCTGTCTACATTTTAAATAACTGTCTATGAACATCTCTTGAAAAAGTGAACATGTTCTGTCAGTTAACACAGCCAGAATAAAAAACAACCCATAAAATGTTCAAGAAACTCCATTTGTCAGTCAATATTCTCAGACGTAAGAGTATTGAATAAGTGGTTCGCTACCACATTTTCACTGTGATTGGTAAATGCATGATGACCTGTGAAGATCAAGAAAAATGTGTGATGTGAGGCATTCCAATCCATTGGCAAGCCTGATAAGGAGTGTAGAGGACAGGGGGAAAGTACCTGAAGTATTCCTTCCTACCCCCCCCCCCCCCCACCCCACCCTACCCAGGTCCTAAAATAAAAACAAACTGTGTAAAATGAAATTTTGCAAAATTTACATAAGTTGTGTAACTGAAGACAGAGATTTTCAGGAAAGATAGTAACATGATTGATGCCCCCATCTCCTCAAACTAAGAAATGAAAAAAAATGTGTTTCTACAGCCACATCTGGACACTGTTTTTCTAGTACAATGCTGATTTCTTCTTTTGTGAAGGTGGAGTACTGAATATGGGTCTCAATGTAAGTTGTATCCATGGCTATAATTAATATGGTGTGTAGAGGTTATTTTTCAGCCAACTTGAAAAATTGAAACTTGTACCATGTTTCATTCAAAATATGACTGCATTTGTTCACAGTAATGCTCCACCATTGCTGGTTCCCATGGTTGTCCAGGAAACAGTGAAAACTGTTCTGTCGGAAGATCTGAGTGCTTTTATTGAAGAGAATCACCATGACGATGAAGAGATTGAGCCCTGTGTTGGTAAGTAGGACAAGGATAATAGACAATATAGCTTCAGGTTGGACAATAACAAACAGTTGGCAGATGGTATCATTTAGGTCAAAATACAAGTTATACTGCAACATGTGCTTTAAACCACGATTTATCAAAAGTGCTGTCATATTAGAGAGTGTGTAGCTTTTACAGGGCATGCACACTTGCTAACATTCAACTAATGACAGTGTGACAAGTTAAAATAATGTGAATGATGCATGCATGTAATCGCACAAAGTTCACTGGACTCTGGGCCATCCCATGAGACTGAAGGTTCACAAGACCAAAAATTTTAATGAGAAAGGGTTCGCTGAGACTGAAAATAAGAAAATGTTTGCGAGACTAAAAATGTGAAAGGGTTCCTGAGACTGAAAGAGTGAAAATGTTTTTTAGCAAGACCGAAAAAGAGAAAATACCTACAAGACCAAAATGAATACAGGTTAGCAGGGTTTTAATGCTGGTCTTGCAAGTCCTTTCTCATTTTTGGTCCCATTGACTCCTTTTTCTTTTTGGTCTTAGGAACCTTTGGTCACTTGAACTATACTTCTGTTGGACATGAGACAATCCAAAATTGAAGTATGTCACTTAAAGTTTTGTAGTGTGGGACTTCTGGCTAGCTAAATGCAGGCCTAGACTTTCAGCAAAATTTACAGGTGTCCTTTGGGCAACCATTTCACTAATTTCAGCTGTCCACAAGTAAAATTTGGTTGTCTGAAACAAAACACTTATTGTGTTCATGTACGTATAGTCTTGAAGAATAAAAAGATGTGATGTTTGAGAGACAGAAACACTTTAAGTCTGAAATATGGTACGATGCTAAAAGTCAAAAGAGTTGGTCAGTCAGCAGTATTTGTTTTCAGTCCCAGAGAAAAATGGTTGTCCATTGGACAACCAACCTTTAACTTTTGGTTACCCGTATGAAATTTTAGTTGTCCTGGAATATCGGACAACCACAAAAATCGAGGCCTGAAATGTCTTTTTAATGAAGGGCATAAATAGACACACACACACCTTGAAATGAAAGTTTGATCTCTCCAATATACTTGCATGTTTTTAAACATACTGGTCTTAAATGGGATGAATTAATATGGGCATGCACCCTCTGAAAAAATAATGGAAAAGCGGTCTTCTGGATATATTCTTTTATAGAACTGTTTGAATGTGATATTAGCCTCCAGTATCTAAAAGGTTGGGTATATGTGACGTGCATGAAGTGTTGTAACTGCATAGTAGATCTATATGTGAGTGCCTTATAATATGAAGTCATGTTGTAGTAATGTGAAAGTTTTTAATTTCGAGATGACACACCATCACTCACATCAAATCACTGTGAGTTGTTTGCACACTGGACTAGATGAAGATTTGGAGCTCATATAGTTCTATTAAACTTTAATGAAACATCACACCCTACCACCAAAACCCCTTACAGGCCTAATACTCTCACTCTGAGTTTTGATACAATTATCCCATCCTACGTACTTACAAATGTCCCTCCCTTAACTGTGTAAAACTTATCCTCATTCAGACACAACCTTAGGTTATTGTCTGATTCAGGTTTAGTGCAGTATGCAAGGCCCTACAGTAAATGTGTGATCATCAAAAACACTCTCAGTACATAATGTATGGCTGACGCTCTACACGCTGTGTAATATTAGCTACAAGCTTTGTATTATGATCTACTCTGCACTTTTTGAACTTACTGTCAATCAAAGAGCTGTGTCAATTTAGAATTTTTTGTGGACAACTTCAAAAATTGTAGTTTTGGGGTGAGAGTTGACTGGTTTAATTTTCTGAGGAGTGTGATTTGTAGCACATCTGAAAAAATGAACTTGAGATATAAATGTGTGCATGGTATTAATGTGAAGTACTTAATCAGGGTGAGAGGCGTGGCTGTCCATGGGGTTTATAATGTACAGCATCTTGTTTCATAACCTAATCTTTTGTTATGACCTGTCTGTTGTATCCATTTCTAACAATTGCTGGGTACAGGAAACTCCAAATGCCGTTTGTGTTGTGTTCATGATGTAGGCAGTGAGTGTATTGTAATATGAGGATTAGTTGGGTCAGGGACACCACTTGTATTTCCTATTTGCTCTCTGCTAAAGTTTGCTTCACAAATTCTATTAGCATTTGAAGTACTGTACATGATAATTCAGCATGAAGCCTATATAAAAATAAGGAAAACAAAGGACATAATTCTATACAGATTTTAAGTAAGAGAATCCCACCAGAAAAAATGTTGTACAATGAAAAGGTAATTTAGAATTTGTTCTTGTACAGTATGAACAGTTTTTATTTGCAAATTTAAAGAGGCAAATTGTTTAGAACTTTTCACTATGGTGCAGTTTGAGGATGCCGTAAACAGGAGGAATTACTCCCCCATCAAATTTTGGTGTAAGTGGGATCCTTTGTAAAGCATTCCAAATGTTTGGTATGGGTAGTTATTTAGCTAGATGGGGCTTAACAACTTACCAGCATAAGAACGTATCATATAGTGTCACCAAGTTAGACAAAGTAACAATGTTGTAGTAAAACTAAAAAAGGAAAAGCAGAAGAGGAAAACTTGGGGTCAATTTCAACTAAAAGGATAGCAAAGCAGGAATCATATCAGAAATTTCTGTAAAGTCTACTTTCCTGGAGAAAACCAAGGATAAGGGAAGAATCAGTTTGTTCAAACAGAGTTTTAAGGTCAGGCACGGTGCACAGAGACATTATGGCACAGAGACATGTTTGGTACGGTACCTTGCATGCAGCCATTGTTCATGGAGCAATCCAAGTGAGCATGCATATTTTGACCATGACTAACGTGGAGCTGTACTTCTAAAGCAATTAATTAGCCTAAGTTGGTGATAGGTTGTCATTTGTAGGTCAATTTGCTTATTGAGTGTCAGATCTTATTTGCTCATTTTTTCCCATCTCCATCCTGTGATGAATTTGTTATTTATTTGGATGAGATTTAATAACATACCAACATGAATATCAATGTTACAATGTTATATACTGTATAAGTTCAAACCCATGTTCAAGTATTGTACAAGTTCATGTTTGGTTTCCCGTTAGTCCTCTCTTAGGACTGTCGGGAAATACCATGTGTGTATTCTACAACCCCCAGCCCACAGGGGGTTCTTGTGATGAAATTGACCTTCATACTCTCTGTAGGTTTCGTATGATTCATCCTGGAGAGCATTATTTACAGTATTTGCTTAAATCTTAGGGTTCCTTTCAAGCAAATTACAGGAAGTGCCAGTATCGTGTTTGGTTGCTTTTTAATAGAAGGGGAAAACCCTTGTATGCAGACACAAGCAAATTATCTCTTTGCAAACTTTGCAACTACGTTAGCGTTGTTTATTTCCAAAGCCCCACTCACAGGTTTGTGCCTAGCAAACTAAAAGGGCTTGTTGTGGGAAAGGATTTTGTTTCATACAGAAAAATTTCTGCAGCAGGCCAAGATGTGTCTCTGTCTTCCATTTCACTTGCAAGCGTGTTTAATATGTGGTATTTGTGTGTGTGGAATGTGACATGTACATGTTTGCCAGGCACTTGAGACAGGTGTTGATCTGGTTTGTGGATGTGGAGGGTGTAGGGGCAAAGATTTTCCAATGACTGGTCCAAACCGGGATCTTGTCTTAGACTAGAATCCTCTATATTAGCAGTTCACCCATATAAGTACAAGCACATATACACAAACAAACATGCATGTACACACATTGACATGCACATACACTCAAATTGACATTCTCTTTTAAGTCCTTAAGTCTGTTATTAATGCACAGTGTGATATTTTATTCATTCTCCCAGTTTATACTTTTTATATGCCTGGAAGACAAAATAATATGCATGCCCCCAAATATTTTTATTGGGCACTTAGCAATTGCCTCCTTCCCCCGTCCCCCACTTCCAGAGTCAATGCCCTGTGGTGAGATACCCAGTACCTCATGGACACCAATAGGTACTGCAGTTTACCTGTGTCCTAGCTTTGTGTCAACTGCATGGAAGTTGCATGCAATGTGGGAGATTCTTGCATGCCAGTAGGGACCATATGAATTATGCATGTCATGTGGAGAGTTACAGTAGGTCAAATTAAGACTGACGAGTTGAGGAATTCCTCTGTTAGGTAGTCACAACACTTCTGGAACTTGCCTGCAGGTAGGCCACAATTCACCAGCAAGAAGACAGTAACCCACAACATTTCCACACTTTGACCATATGGCTAGGACTTTGCCCACAAAAGTGACAGGCTACATGCAGATAGTAATACTGATACTGTTCCTTGGGTGCAAAACCCATGTTCCATGCCCAGGGAACACACACACTGGTCCACAATGGCCACAGTACTACAAGCTACCTACAGGCTTTAGCTCAAGCTGGTTACCTCTCTGAGACTTGCAGCTGCTAGGCTAGGGACCTCTTGCATGTGTTCTACGGGGACCTCTGCAGGTAAACTCATGCAACTTTACCTGTAACAAGTTTTGAGCTTGGCTGCACAGGCAGCTTGGTCTGTCGTGTGAATTCATACAGTAAGATGCAGTGCAGATGAGATATGGTCATGTTTGTGCCATCTAAATGGAGCTGTGGGTGGCAGAATTGTAGCCTCAAGTTGCAATGATGTGACAGAGCCTTCAGGTTAGAATGTTCCACAATTTAGCGAACAAGCAGTACATTCTCAAATGGTGGTAACTGTGCACTGCTCAACTATTAAGACTTGAAGATTGTCTTTAACATATATTTTTAATGAGGTTCTGTATCTAAAATCAGATGCTAACATTGTTTGAACAGTGAAAAGATCATGGGACACTAGCATAGTTCAAGGAAGGGATGGCATAGGCAGGGATGTTGCTGCAATTTGCTTTAGACTGGCCACTTTTTAGCAGATATGTATTTAACAAGAAATTCAGTTGACCATGCACTTTGCCTGTGTTGTTTTTGAAAGATTTGTTCCCTTTAATCCTGTTGGTCACTGAACCAGTGATTTGGTCTGCAGGGTAGTTGGCACACACCTGGATGACCTACAGGGTTTTTTACATGTTGAAAAGAAACCCATTTCATCCAAATCTCTTCTCACAGGTGAGACTTTGTAATAAATTCTGTTAAAGGGCAAGAGCAGTCTCCCAAGTTGAAATATGTAGACTGTCCTGTTTCATGATTGGCTCTGGAGAGTCATGTGACAACTTTGTTTCCTTTTCAAATGTAAAATTTACTAGAAGTTACTGCTTGGCTTGCTCCATAAATATGTAATAGTTAAGTCATAAACTATGATAAAAGGTACTCTGATGATGAAAACTGTGATATTTAGCTGTTGCTTTAGAATAAGTTTTGGGGGACTGCTCTTGACCTTTAATTAAAAAAAAAAAACATTGCACAGTAATTTTTGGTGCCCTACTTAAACAACTTACATTATCTGCTTTTGTTACCCAATAACAGTGGCATTGAATGTGTTAATATTTGTTAGGGTGCTTTGATTGTGAAGTAAGGATTACATGCTGTAGAGATGGCACTTAGTAAGACTCATCATTTGCCAACAACTAAGTTTTGTAAACTGCAGAAAAGTCAACTGATTTATGCCTCCTTTTTTCGCTAATATTTCAGAATTCAACGCTAATGGATTGGCCAGGTTTGTCTTCAGTCTAGTCAATAAAATTTGTGCAAAATGGCATGAAAACTTCCCAGTTTTCAAATTGCCCAAAAGGATACCTCAATACTCCCTCCAGGCAATCAGAAATAGCAGGCGCAAGATGGAAGACAGGCACGTAGTTATAAGTGACATGCACACTCTCGTTGGGGACAGATTGCAAGTGAGTGCTACCTTTGCTAATGTGAGTTGTATACTAGCATGTGTTGTGTGTGCAGCTGACAACTACATCAGGTAAAAAAGTGCTGGGACGAGAAAAAAAAAAAAGAGAATGCATAAAAATTGTCAAACATACCACCATTTTGCATCTCAATCCTCATCTAAAAGAAAGAAAAAATCCAAGTTTGGCATGCACCACCTTCCTTTTTGACACTTCCCCCAGGGTAGTAATCAGTGAAACTGCACTTATAACTACCCTGGGGCAAGTGGGGGAAGGGTAGTAATCAGTGGAACTGCACTTATAACTACCCTGGGGCAAGTGTCAAAAGAGAAGGTGGTGCACCCTTTCCTGGGGAATAGGTGAACTGGAAGTCACCTATATTGAAACTTACTATGTGCCCAGAAATTCAGTGGCAAAGTAGTGACATAAAATGTAAAAAGATTCAGTCATAAGTCAGAATTATTCTTGTAGATTTATAGTATAGTGTGACTTCATTTTCCCATTAGAGATAGGTATTTAACACCCCCAGACAATTTCATTTCTTCTCACCTAATACCCTCTTACCCCTCACTCAGCTGTCCAAAAGTTGTCCTTATCTAAACACCTTTCATAGTTAAGTGTCTCAGGATTTTCACCCATCAACCTGTTCCACCCTACTGACCCACCCCCAATTATGGCCCCTCAATATGAGTTTGGAAAATAAAAATATATTTCTATATTTATTTTAAATCAACAGTCAGATAAGTCTTTGTCATTCTACGCTGTCTATGATGGCCATGGAGGCGTAGATGCTTCATACTATGCTGCAGCTCATCTTCATTATCTAGCTATTCAGGATCCACAATTTGAAGAGAGTCCTACAAGGGCTATGTCGAGTGCTTTCAAAAGGGTGGATAAAGCTTTCATAAGTAAAGCTAAACGTGAGGTATGGATGTGTACCTTGGTGTGACTGATCAATTTGTTGGATTAAGGCTTACATCTTTTCTGAGGGTACTTCTCAGAATATTTCTCATCTCATGAGGTTAGCGCAATGCAACACCTCAACTGTTGTATTGAACTTTTTGAAATACTTTAAAGGGGGAATCAGAGTTTGAGAGAAAATTTTAACCTTTTATTCTGATACTACCCTTTTCCTTTTTAACTGATAATTTACCAAAATCAACAGACATTAAAGAGGTCTTTCAAGTGAGAAGAAATGTTTTTAATGTATTTAATGTTGAATGGGAATTTGAAACATTTTCAGGTAAAAAAGCCTATTTCAGTCCTCACCTACCCCCTATCACTCTAGACGTTTTTTGGGCTTTCTGGCAACTAAGTGGGATTTTATATGGATTGTTAAAAATTCTGCACTACTGCAATTCAAGACAGCCTCACCCATACAATGACCAATTACAACATCAGACCATGATGACATGTCATTTTCTGTTAGTTTTGACTCCATGTATGGTTCTGGTGCAAACCAGAACCATATCCTGGTATCAAAGTAAACAGAACCTGGTATCAAAGTAAACTCTGATTGCTTTGCCTCTTTCAAGAAGAACTCACTTCTTTGAACCCTTCTTCAAATAGTTTTGTTTTAAAAAAAAAGGTACTATTTTTACTCAGATGTTTGTTTTTTCCTTCATGTTTCATTAAAGTTTGATATTAAAATCTCTCTATGGCATCATGTTGCACAATTTCACTGTTCATTGTCAGGCATAAACAAGGCCTTGTTTTGTTCTGTCAACAATAGTCTGTGGATGTCGTAGGTGTGCTGTACCAGTCTATTCCGGTCCTCACCTATATAGGCAAGCCAGAATGCTCTAGGAAGATATAGGGTGGATAGGGTCCTCTGCTGGTAGGGTTACCTCTGTGTTATTAGTTTGCCATATGGTAAGTATGGGTATAAATGGTGCACATAGGGTGATAGGAAGTAGGTATCATCCCTTGCAAACTCCCAAACCAGGGAGTTTAGGGGATTTGTTTTGAAAACCAGTCTGAGATACTGGTGTTAGACATATAAATGGAATGCGTAAGAAATTTAAGTGTGCATAATGTAAATACTAGGTGTGGATTATACTAATTGTTTAATTGCTCCTGGATGAAATTTTTAGTGTTGAGAAGAAGGATGAAAGAAAAATAGACCTACTTCCAAATAGCAATTACAAAAGATTGTGGGATAGAGCTTTGGTGTTGACATTTTTGTCAATGGCATTTTAATGTGGTGAAAATTGAAGCACACTGAAATCTCTATCCCACAATTCATTGTAATTGCTATTTGGAAATAGGTCTACAGTGGAGAGGGTCACTTGTTGCTGCTTGGGCATTAGCACATACTTGATTCTACATTGTAATATCATTCATGCCTCTTTGCATTCTATTGGAAAGAAGATGTAAAATGTTATTTATGAGCCAAGAATGTTACCATGCTTTTTTTTTTTGTCAAATTTTCTCTCCGACAGGGTCTACGCAGTGGCACCACAGGGGTAACAGCTGTAATAAATGCAGACTGCTTACATTTAGCCTGGTTGGGAGATTCTCAGGCCGTCTTGATGAGAAATGGAAAGGCTGTCACTATCATGGAACCTCACAGTCCAGAGCGAGAGGTACAGTAGTCATGATTCTCAAGGCCCATAAAAGTTATGACTGAGTGGCACTAGAATTTGACAAATCCCTATTTCATTACTGTTCCATCAAGCTAGCAGTCTTACTAAAACATGTTTTATCCTCAATGAATGTCGACTTTTTAACTTGTAATATGACTTGTAACTCCATTGTACAGGTAGGAGACTTCATTGTGTTGTTTGTAAGTACTGAATTTTCTGATTGGTCTATTGAGTGAAACTGTAGTGCAGATACATACTACATGTATGCCTTCTAACACAACACCCTAGGCATATGTGCCATTGGTGACATGGTTGAAGTGCAATGCCAAACAGTGTTGATTAAATTTAGTGCTTTCAACTTGAAGGAAGACATTGTCAGTGGTCCTGAGAGTTGTGATACACATCTCTATATGCCTTGGTCTTGTAACACCTAAGGTCATTCATTGACACAGTTTTCACCTTCTTTGTAAAAGCTCTTGTCTACTGTATATAAAGCTTTAGCACATTGCTGGCAGTCTTGAAATGAGCAGGAACTCAAATTGGTATCAGTGAAGTTCACAGTCCTTTGGACACCTTAGTATTGAAAGGAAACAAGCCCTAGACACTTTTTAACATATGTTTTTGTAGTTTTTGTCCCAATTTGTGTCTGGGAGAGAAGTCAATGTGTTCGCAGTACCAACTGATGAAGTGAAAGGACTTATGTTTTCTCAAAGAAAGGTGTCACCTTCACACCATTGCAATAGCGAGTCTTTGGTTTGACCCAGTTTGAAATTATGCACCAATTGCATTCTTTTAGTTTACATTGGAAGTAGATTGTTGTTTTAGGTAGAGTTAGTGTGGGTTTTGAACTAAGGAAACTTTCAAAGAAAGTTTGCAAAGGCACTTAACAGGGGTTTGGGAGATCTTTGTCAGTTCTGTGTGGAAAAAAATATTCTGTCATAGAATTGGTGCAGTCACATGTATGGCATTTCTGCTCTCTCTATCAGCATTAAGTTAAAAGAAGGGTTTAAGGTCCCAGCAGGATTTGGTATGTTAGAGGGATACTTATTCTAAGCATTTTGCTGAAATTTGCATAGGAATTGGATGTGTGGCTCTCAAGATATGAGCACTTAATTTTTTTACATTTTCAAAGAAAAGTGAACTTCAAGCAAGCACATATGACATCATATCCCCTCATGAGTTCAGTCTTTTGTTTTTCTTCAGATTTACAATTGGATTTTCTCCTCAACAATCCCATGTTTCTAAAATGTTATTTCATAAGTGGTATGAGAACTTCACAAATTTTGCACCCCCACAGGAAGGTCCTATTCCTATTAACTGTAAGGTCAACACAATAGTCTGATAAAACAACAGGGAGCAAAGCATTCTTTGTCCATGAGAGGAAGTGATGTAAGCTCTGCTGCCCTTAAACTCACTTTGAAACTCAAATCTATGGACTTTATTTACCAATATAGCCTCAAGAAATCCATGTCCAATTTGAATGGAACTTTATCCACATTGTGTAGATTTGGTTCCTCTTTCTCATGCAAAAATTCAATTTTTGCTTTAACTGCCTTTTAAAGGATTCTTGACAGTAAATAACCTTGGCGTATGGTCCATATGCAGACATTAAAAACTTCTCAATTGTTCAAATTTTGATTTGGTTGTATTTCAATATTTAAATGACAATGTCACTTTGTCATGGATGCATAAAATGCTGTTTCTTTTTTACTACTTGGATACCTTACACAGAAATGTATATGTGTCTTATGTAAGTGAAATAGAATTCAAAGGTCGTCAAATTTATGATGAATTGAAAACGAATTTTTATCACTGGAAATGCTAAAGAAACCTTCACTTGATATTTGTGTAGAAGAGAGGAAACAAGTCTTGCCAAGTGTTTTTAAGACTAACATGCCAAATGGCCATTCTGTACCTCATATATTTAACATTCATTTCAACTTAACCGAAAGAAAGAAGTAAAAGGGAGAGGGTCAGATCAAAGATGTTATAAATGTAGATTCTAAACTCCTATCCCTACACTGTTAGGTGCACTGACTCCTCAAAGAGGCTTAAACTGAGGGGCAGACATATTGATTTGAATGTACGCAGTTTTATTTGGCAGTCTGCACACATGACTATGGATGCAAAACAGAAAATTCTGTTGTGATTAAATGCCAGCGTGAGTGCATTTTCAAAGCGAGAGATGACTTAACAGTGATATGCACTTCCGCCCCTCCGTTTTGGACTCCATGTGGAGTCACCCTGCCATTTTAAGTTTGGTATCTATGCTGGTATTATCTTTGGAAGGAATGCACTGCAGCCCCCTCTATGAACTGGCTACCATCAATGTGCTAGGTTCCTAGCATTAGAGAAGGGAAAACTAGCCAGTGAGCCACAACTGGAAAGAGCAGTGGTGGGACTGATTTGAAATGACTTATGCTGTAACTCAACAAGGGAAAGTTGGATTAAATTGAAACGTGGTATATAGAAGTGCCATAGTTTGAAGGTGTGCCCTATCGCTTTTGGTGGAGGTCAACGGTCATTTGGGTTCACCAGAGGTCAAAAACTAAAAACCTTCTCAACATGATATTTCAAGGTAGGAAACTTGGATAGATGTCATACTTGAAGTGTGGGTGTGTTATTGTGTAAGGATGAAATCTGATATCTTTGGTGAAGGTCAAGGGGTCACCAGGGGTCAAACACTGAAAAAAGTTTTAACACAGTATTTTAAGGTAAAAAGGACAGATTTCAAATCAATCTGTGTTTGGTTATGGTCAAAGGTCATCAAGGTCACTGGAGGTCAACCACTGGAAATTTTATTTAGAAAATGTTGTAAGCTAGGTAAAGATAGGTTCAATAGATTTTTTATCTCACCTGGGTTTGCATGGTTACACACCCAAACACCTTAGAAATTTGGCCTTTACATTCGTTCAGTAATGATTACTTTGGGTTGTACAGAGATTTTGGATCATTCAAAGTTGTAAGAGGGCAATAACTGAAATCTGTAGATTTCAATGAGCACAGGTCACACTGCATTTAACTGGTCTCTCTGCCAGTGGAAGCAATACTTGGATTATACAGTATGTCTCTTTAATACTGCTGAGTTCTGTGGGGTAACCTTATCCTTATTCTATTATCACACCCCATTAATCACTTGCTTTCTGCTTAACTGCTGAATAAACCCTGTTTTCTGTGTAGAGATAGCAAACAGGACAAATGGTAGATTGTTTCAAAGTAATAGCAAGTTTTGTTTGAGAGCAGGTGAAAATAAGTTATGAGAGAAGTACAAGGGGTGTTTTTCTCTCTCCAACCCCATTGTGTATTGTTTATTGGTGATAATTTCAAGTTTGATTAATACAAGCATAAATACATATGGAAATGAGGAAATGTTTTTGAAGGATCACCAAGCATTATACAAGTTGAATGTAAGTAAGGCCACAAAAATTTAATCATTGATATCATGTAATATAAGTACTGAAATACCCCTTGTAAAGATGTTACAAACATTGAGTATGAGCTTTCGCTTCGCTCTATTTCGAAGATTGGCTGTACAACTAGTTCTCATAATACCCAGCAAGGAACCACAGTGCCCATTGGGCTCTTGTTTTAATTTTGTACATTGATTTTTAGTGCTCTCTATAAATGCTAACTATAACAGGATGATCAGTAGAATGCTATTCATGGCACCGCTCTATACTCTATACGTACTCCATTTGCCGTAGTTACATGAAATCTGTTACTTGTGTAAAATGCATGGTTCTGTAACTCAGACAATTATTTCTTATTGTCCCTCACAGGATGAAAAACAAAGGATTGAGGAAATGGGCGGATGTGTAGTTTGGTTTGGTGCATGGCGAGTGAATGGAAGCCTCTCGGTGTCTCGTTCAATAGGTAATGTTACCTATGCAGGTACTACTGTTTCATAAAAGATAAATGCTTGATGTATACAATGAGTCCAATTCAACATATTTTCAGTGTCAGGGCTGTGGGCATCATAGTGGGGAGGCACCAGTCACTACTTCTACACACACTGTTCAAGTGAACACAGTGCACACAGACATAAGTCAACCGTGTGATGTTTGGATATGTGTAATCTACATTACCTCTTAAAAAATAACTTTATTACCAAATGTTGTTTGTGAAATGTATATTACCGTTTATTACCTCTTGTTAATTCTTGTATTCTCCACTCACCTGCAATAACACCAGGGTAAACTAATAGTACAGTACAGTAGTAGTATAGTACTGGGGAAAAAATCTAATGAAACAAACATGTAGACCATTCTGCTAGCAATGAAGCAAGAACAAGTTCTTACAGCTTCCAGCTGGAGGTCACAGAGCATTACCAGTTTCATCACCAATAATTCTGCAATAGGTGGACTGTCCAGTAGTAGTTATAGAGAGGTAAATAGGGCTAATGTGTTCACAACAGGATATTTTTTGGTAAGTTTGGAGATTTGGGAGAAGACTTTGAAGTAAAATCTACTATTTTGTGAGTTAATAGATAAAGTTTTCCAGACCTTACCCATTCTTTTCAACTGTATGATGCCCAATAACACTTCATTTGGAATGCTACAAATGGGAACATGATAGTCAGTATTCCTAACCAAAATTGATTTTTCTGTGAGGAAAATCTTTGTTTTTTCATGAGTTGTGACCTTAGAGATTGGATGGATATCAGCATAAATTGTTTGCAACTTCCTTTGCCGACATTTGTCAAATTTTTACTGTTTGGCTATCACTGAGAGAATATAAACTCTGGCTGTATCTTGCAGAGCCTTATCGAAACCTTTAAAGATTGGTCGAAACAGATAACTGTGGCATAATGTGAAGGTCATCTTTTTGATAGCAAACTATATTGCAAATCCTACTCTAGTTGTGATGACTGGTCAGTTTGCTGTTAACCAAATCGTTTGATGTAAATCAAAATATGTTAGAATAGGTCATGATAAAATCAGCCTGGAAGAAATGTCATTTTTCCATTTTTTTTTGGGGGGGGGTTAGGGGAGGTAGGGGGTCTAGGGGATGAGAGGGCTTTTTTTTTTTTGGTTGTGCTATAGTAGCCAACTATTCCCTCCCACTGTCTAGACATCTATTAAGTGCATAGCATAGAGTGATCGTTGCCATAATGTGGATATGTCAATGTTCCCAATGTTCGTTGTTCCCTTGGGAACATTAACCCTGGGAACATCTGCGTAGACCTTTCCATAATCAGTCACCAGGTGACTTTTACCCCATGGTCTATGTAATTTCACATGTGGTATGCCTGTGTGGCAGTTGACACCTTTTCCTTTAAAGAGGAAATGCTGTCTCCTCAACTTGAAGTAGAGCAGTAGACTGTCCTGTTTCATGATTAGCTCTGGAGATTCTTGTCATATTTTTTGGAATCAAATGTTCAAATGTCAGATTTACTATATGTAGCTAGCTGCTTGGTTTTCATTGAAATATGCAATTTGAAGTCCTTAAAAAGAATGAAGGTATTTTGAACAGAAATAATGAGAAAATAGTGAGATTTTACTGTTGGGGCCATTGCTGTCGCCCTTTAGAGCGCTTGGTCAAAATCTTCTTCTCAAACCATTTAACAGAAATGATTTTTGCTGTACTGAATAGAACATAGGCTTATAATTGTTTCAAAGACATCAACTTATCACCAGTTCTAGTAATTCCATTTGATCCAACTTTTTTTACGTTAATTCAATGCTTCCAATTTTTAGATTGTAGAGAATTGTTTCCTGGTCTTTGGAAAACAGCTCCTAGTTCCACCAAAATAACTAGAACTAGGAGTCAATGGTGGGATGAACTGTCTCCAGGTTCTTGGCTTCTGAATGCTAGGCTTGGCAAGGAACTTCAGAGATAGCTTATATTTGCCACCCATAATGATTTTCAGCACAAAACCTAGTCCTATTTGTGTCATAAAAATCTCAATGTTTTGCTTCCTTTTTTAGGTGATCCAGAGTACAAACCATATGTGTGCAGTGATGCTGATACAGCTGTCATTCCTCTAGATGGTACAGAAGAATGTGTCATATTAGCATGTGATGGACTGTGGGACGGGGTAACCAAAGAGCAGGCTTGTGCCACCATAAAAGAGAACATTGACAGTGGTGCAGACTTGTCACAGGTGTCTTCCATTCTCGTAAATATGGCCAAAGAAAACGGCTCAGGGGATAATATTACTTCATTAATAGTTTACCTAAATCCATACCATAGAAAGAACACAGAGCTGGAACCCAAAGAAAGTATGGAAAATTCAGTGGAGCAATTGGAGCCCAGTAGTTTAGAGACAGAACCTCTGGAGGGGAATGGCGCAGGGGTATCAAATTCAGGGACATCAGAAAGCAGATCTTCAGAAGAAACAGACTCAGGGCAAGCAAGTGGTTTAAATTCAAACAATAACAACTGCATTGTATTAAAGGAATCAGGAAATGGTTCACAGACTGTACATGTAACTGAGGGGAAATTGCTGTTCAATAGGGGTGGTGTCGCATCTGCTCAGGAAACGGGGAAATTAAACATTTCACATTCGGCATATCCAGGACATACCTCAACAAATGCATCAAGGTTACAAGTCCACCAAAGGAATGGTCATCTTCAAGTCAATGATGTCTCCCACAAAGCAAGACCACTTAGGCGTAGCTCTAGTGAACCCCCTTCCTTGTTCAAAAAGTCGCAAAACAAAAGGGTGGTAATCAACGCAAAGGAAGCAGATTTAGAAATTGTTTCTAGGTCGAAGAAGACCAACCACAAAGTTTTACCCATGAAGCACAACTCCATGCCAACCACACTCAAGCCCAAGAGCACCAACAACGCAAACCCTTGGAATCGTAATAAGGACCCACACGGGTCACTCAAAACAAAAGATCGCAAATTACGACGGACATTTCCAAGGGGAACTAGAGATTGAAATGACACGTGACAGTGTGTTTCATTCTTTTTCTTGAAGTTTGCTCTGGAAAAAATTCAGGTGTGTTGGTCACATGGAGTTGTATTTTATCTCAGGTCGAGTTGCAGAGGATGTAGATGGTTTGTGTCAGCTGAAGCATAGATAAGCCATGGAAGAGGTAGATGCTACAAAGTCTTTAGCTGGATGGAAGAGATCATATTCTCAATAATCATTTGTAACAAAAACATTTGATAACAACAGAAGGTTGCTTTGAAAAATAGTGACAGGTGTTTGAAGGCAGTGTATTGTGCATTAGTAGTAGTATTTTGTGGGCAGTTCTTTGATTAGAGATTCTGCACCCAAGGCATTTTAAGCGGGAATTTTTTGTCCATTTTTGTCATAAATAGGCAAAGGGTTGTTTTCTGTTGTGATGGTAACAAGTAGTGTTTCTGAACAATGAAAGATTTGGACCTGTAGAAAACAAAAGTTCAGAGCTATTTAAAGCTTGCGGCCGGATTTAGGAGCAAAGTTAAGAAATGTTCATCGTGAATAAGCGGTCATGCATTTATTGGAACAACTCTACATTTGAGTTCCTGTTTAAAAAGATCATGTGAACATCAGTTAAACATTTATATATCTGAGAATTCTACTCAGTAAGGACTATGAAGTGGTGATCGGACAGCTGAAGATTGTATCAGTATTTCAAAAGACAACTTTAATGAGGCTTTCTTCCCTGTGGTGCTATGAAAAAGATTAAAATAGCTTTAATACTCAATGGCACCAGCTTCAAAGTTCTATATACAAATTCATGAACTTGGAAAAGAAATAGCAAATCAGGCTTTTTGTGATTCTCTGTGTAATTTTGTCTGTCTGTAATTGAGCATTACTTTATTTGACAGGAAAAAATGGAGTATGTTTAAGGTCTAAGGAGGCAGGGGGGATAATATGTACTATAGAACATGTAGGATTGGGTAGGAGCATGGTGGGGGATAAAATAAAAGGCAGAGGAACCTGTGGTTCTTATAAATAATGCAACTACCCATATTGAACCAACATGAAATCTACTGCCCTTGTGCTTGGTGCTCAGCATAAGCAGTAGAGTCAGGAAAACAAGCCAGTGAGCACAACTGGAAAAAAGGCTGTGGTCAGCCTAAGTTAAACCATTTGGCTAGAACCTTAGCCATAAAACTGCATCTAACTTACTACCATATGGAGGTTAAGAGACAGATCGTGGAAGTTTTGTAGCACATTATTTTGTCATTAGTCTGTACATTGAGTCAGTTTATAGTCATTTCTTGTTGGCTATGGTCTGTTGCACCTAGGTGAAAGGTGATTCAAAGGGAATCAAATTACAGAAGCACTCAATTGCCTTGCTATAGACCCTTTAGAAAATAACAGTTACAAAGGATTGTGTGGTAGGTTTGTGGTACTTGTAAGTTTTGTCAATGGCATTTTAACTATGGCAAGAAAGGACACATACCAACGTTTTATCCCAAAATACTTTGTTTTAGCTATTTGGAAAAACGTCTTTTGCAAGATGTTTTAGTATCAAATGTGAATCTTCTGCAAAAGAACATTACAAGAAAATGCCCTTACTCAAATATCCTAATACTTAACAGTCTAAAACCCTACCTTTGGGCAGTTCAGTCAGGTTTTTTTTCTTGATATTGATACTGACAGTTTATAGCAACCACAAGACCTACTGGGTTCTAACATAGTTTTATTGATGTTAGAGATGGAGTTGCTATAAACTGCGGGTGAGAACATCAAGCAGAAACCAGACCTACCCAACCAAAGGTCGGGTTTTGGACTGCTTAGTCATAGTGGGAGTGGATTACAGTAAGAGCTTTTTTCTTGTAATACAGTATGCTGATATTTTGAGGAAAAATTCTGTTTTGAAAGGTTAATTACACAAGATATATTTTATGCAAGAAACTTGTTAGTTGGTCTAACTGCTTTCTATTTTAGTGCAACAAAGCAGGTTTTTAATGTTGGTATAGCTCAAAGAAACTTAAGGGAAATATTGTTTAAAATACAACAAAGAGTACAAAGAAAATGGCGCAAACACTATCCAACATTTCAGTCTTAATCATAAACCCCAGCAATAGCTACATCTCTTCAAAATACCGTTGGCAAGAAGAGTCTTGGAGGTTGCATCATTTGAAATGTTAAAAGTTTGGGTGATCAAATTATTCTTGAGCAACAAAACAACTGAATTCCTATCTGTGGGAAACTCAATTTATTCAAAATAAGGCTACAATACTGCCTTATTTTTGATAATCTGTCACCCTGTGTCAATAAATATGGTTTAAAAGGATGAATTTAATTTTTCTTGCAGAACAAACACAACATTTCCCGTTAAGGTGTGTCTTGTGGGCTGATTACAAGCAAATCTTTTCCATTAGTAGAAGTACAAAATTTTTTCATAGGTCTAATGCTCAAAATCTGAAAGAGTGCTTACACAATTCTATCCTCATGTTTAAGAGCACTAATTCTTTTGTCAAAATGCATCAGGGCATGCTTCCTGTAAGTATTAATAACCTATGAGACATTAATATTTAATTCATAAATATGGATGCAGGTTAATATGTTAAAATGTGGTCATAAATATATACTCACTGTAAGTATATATCAGTCATCATGGGACTTCATATTCAATCTACAGTTCTACATTCAGAACTGAATGCAGCTAATGCATGTGCATTGTATTTACAAATTTTGAGGATATGGTAATGGTCTATTTTACAGTTTTTACATCCAGTGTTATAGGCAAAGTTAAAGGCCAAATCCTCTCACCCCAAACACTTCCAATTCTCCTTACCTTCTAACTTAAGCTCCTCTCACATCTCTCTAAAATTCATCCTCATTCACACAAAATATCAATTTATCCCTTCAGTGTGAGTATGCAAGACCCCAATGTGCAATTAAAACACTTTCTGTACAGTACATTGTGTGTAATACAAGCTTTGGTACTCTGCATTTTTTTTAAACTTGGTGTCAATCAAAGATCTGTGGCATTGACAATTTCTGTATACTACTACAATAATTGTAGCTCGGAATGAGAGGATTGGCCCTTAAAATCATACTGTAAGTATAAGTAATCCGTGAGACATGTTTATTTCTGTGCAGTGCTGTTCATGAGTATATGGATACAGGTTATTATGTCAGAATGAAGTTTGATGTATACTTTCTGTAAGTATTAACAACCATGGAGCTTGATAGTTAATTTTGTCTAGAGTTTCTGCATTTAAAACTGACTACAGTTCATGTACACTATAAGTATTGTAGAGAACCAATCTTAGGGATAATTATGTTGCATGTCTGTACACTTTTTGCACTTAGGATAATAAGAAAACAGCTAAATCATACTCACTGTAAGGATGAAGAACCTATGGGACATTTTTTAAAGTTTCCTACATTCAAGTTTAAAGGAGACCATTACCACTGTGTATGTAGTACAGCTAGATCGTACTCATTTTAAGTATAGGAGAACCTATGAGACAGTTTTTGAAATTTCCTACATTCAAGTTTGAAAGAGACCATTACCATTGTGTATTGTAGGTTGGATCTATGACTCAAAAGGCATTAAACACTATACAGCATATTGTAAATAGGTCTTTCACAGGTGTATCAGTGAATGTCGTTAAACATTCATTTTCTTGCATCGGACATGTTCATACTATCTTTTTTTTCCCCTCTATGATGAAAATGAAACTGCTTATATCAAGTGTGAAATTCTATTTTTGTATGAGAGTTTCTATTGTCAATTGCTAACCAATGAATGGCATCTTTTATTCTCCCACTAAAGTGTTTGGAATACTTGTGTTGGCTAGCGTAAAACATCTATAGATATAACAAAACAATAGAACAGTAAGGACTAAAGTAATATTTATAGAATATGTACATTGTTTTGTCATTGACCTACACATTAGCTGTCACAAAACTTTGTTTTGGCATTCTAAAAAATGACGTACTGAATTTACCTTTTGGTGCATTGATTGCTTTGCCATATAATTTTTGAAGACATAGAAACAATACATGTCAATACATAAAAACAGATCCTTTTATCTGCTCCAAATGAATCAAAAGAACTGATGATAAAGGTGGTCTGTGTCTGGGCTTCCCCATTGTTTAGTCACATGACCAGAAACAGCTGATTGGTATTTGGAAGTTGGAATAATTTAATGAGCAGGAGTGTGGAAGTAATTTACACAGAATGGACATATTTCCAACATGAAAGACCATGTTAGTATTTCTATATTTTGGTATATAATGATTTCAAACTCTGATTACCCCTTTAATGTTATTGTGACAAGAAAGATGGCTAAAACAAAGAAACTCATTTACAGGATTTGCTTTGATTTGATGGAGTGTTGTACCTTATCGTGTAGCCCTCTGCTTTAAGAAAAGATGAACCTGAGAATGCTGAGAGAAATGCCTAATGGCTTTAGAGTTATAAGATCTTTTCAGTAATTTGTTATTATTGTACCTCTTCTCAAGAGAATGAAGATGTTAGCAGTTTAACCTAAGCACCACATAGTGGGACTGGGAACAATTGTAATGGCAGATTATTACTGCACATTGCATTTATTGGCATAGATTGGAAATGTTTAGGTATTCAGGCTGATCAAATGTGAATTTATGGCCATAAATCAAGTGGGCAGTACAAAGGAGGGGAAGGGAGTCATGTACCCCTCCCCCTCACATTTGGTTCCCAATTAAGGAGTAAAAGAGTATTATAGGTTTGAATTTTGTCAGTTTGAGAAGTTGCAAAAGTTGGGACAATCTAGGGCAAAGAAAAGGTCAGTCTCAGTACACCTCACAGATCATACCTAGTATAGAAAAATTATGCTTTGGTATAGCATTTAAAAGAGTATATTTTCTTAATGTCAGGTAGTTGGGATGTGGCATATCTTTTAGTTGTAATGAAGGCAGCAATGTCTTTTATTTTTTATTTAATTTACCTCCTTTTAAAGTTTGTTACGAAATAAACTAGGTCTTTTGTTATGACAACTGATTACACACAAATCCTTGGATGAAATGAAAAAAAAAAAATACCTTTGAAATAGAAACTACTTAATTTCTTATTTTTACTTTTGAAAATGCTATGGCATTGAACCAAATCAAATTATCAATTTTTTTTTTATTCGTGGCATGAAATAGGTGGGTGTCTGTATTCACAAAGATTAACATAGCATATTCATGTATTATTCATTTTTTTTATTTTAATTGGAATTATGTCACAAAGTGTTCAGAATATTATGTACATAACTTTTCTTTCAGAGAGAAATACAATGCACACATATTTCATTTAATGAACTTTGTCATAGATTCATTTTTTTCAGAACCCTCCATATTATCAACTTAAAGACAGACTTACAATTTAGACTCTCAATTCATCAGCAGTCAAAGGACAAGTTGAATTATCTTGTGCAAGATTGTACTAGAAAGTGCTGACTCACCACAGGGGCCTGCACACAAACAGGCCATTTCCTGTGTGACAGTGCAAGGCTGCCATGGTAATTCCAAACCATCCAGTGGTCAGTTTGTTTACTTTAATAGTCCAAGAATGTAGCATTGAAGTCCCTGTGTGGGCTTGTCTTGGCCGTGTGTACCCCAAACTCTTGTAAAATTCTGTCTGGCAAAAGCTCGGCAATATTGCTGGTTAGTTCAGGGAAGTTGTCAGTACTTACTAGAAAAGACCCCAATCTGGGTTCTATACACTTTTTAGTAACTGATGTTTAACTAAAATGTCCATTTCCCAACAAAAAATGGTATGAAGGAATTGCACATGCTCCTTTATTTTGTATGCTTTAGCCATAGAAACATGTTACAAGTTTTACTGTAAACACAGTATTTCCAGTCTTTTGGATAGTGTGGCAAAATTTCAGATGTAAGTATCTGGGTTTTCAAGATGATGCAAAAACAATTCTGACCTTTATCCTTCAGCAAGAACAAAAGGCACAGACTGCAAACTCAAGTCGATCATTGTTCATTTCAGCTGCCAAGCAGAGGTCTAGTAGAGCTGGGTAGTGCCACTCCTCCCTGCCATTTGGCAACTGGCTAAATAACCAGAATGCAAAAATGCATTGAGGTTTCGATGATACATAAATGTTCCGTTTCAAAGAGTGCCATCATGCACCATTATTTTCTCATTCAAATGTTATACTAGCATGTTCATAAAATAATTTTGTCATTCCAGATGACCTTTTGACCTCCATAAATGCCATACATAGCTAGAACGACAAACAACAGACAGAAAATGGACAAACAGCTATCTTGAGAGATCACTTTTCAAAAGGTTTCCAGGCTTTGACCCCTGGAGACCCTAGATGACTTTCATCTCTGCCAAAAACTATGGGGACCATCTTCTAACCACAATGCATCCACATACCCAAATATGAAATCTAAGTTCCCCATCTTGAGAAATTGCATAAGCAGGATTTTCAGACTTGGACCAGCAGTGACCCCAGATGACCTTTGACCTCCATCAAAAACATTGCGCACTATTTCCTGACCATAACCCATTTACGTAACAAATATGGAATCTATCAAAGCTACTTAACCTGAGATATCACATAAACAAGGTTTTCAGACTTTGACCCCTGGTAACCCCAGATGACCTTTGATCTCCGCCAAAATCAATAGGGATCATTTACTGACTATGATGCATCCACATACCAAATATGAAATCTATCCGAGTTTCCTACCTTGAGATATTACCTTAAACAATGTTTTCATACTTTGACCCCTGATGACCCCAGATGACCTTTGACCTCCACCAAAAACAATAGGGACCACCTCCTGACCATAACACATCCACATACTACATATGAAATCTATTCAAGCTTTCTACCTTGAGATATCGTGTTAACGAGACTTTCAGACGTTGACCCCTGGTGACCCCAGATGACCTTTGACCTACCCCCAAAACAATAGGGACCATCTACTGACTATAATGCATCCGCATACCAGATATGAAATCTATCCAAGTTTCCTATCTTGAGATATTGTGTTAACAAGATTTTCAGACTTTGACCCCTGGTAACCCCAGATGACCTTTGACCTCCGCCAAAAACAATAGGGACCATTTACTGACTATAAAGCATCCACATACCAAATATGAAATCTATCCAAGTTTCCTACCTTGAGATATTACCTTATCAAGGTTTTCATACTTTGACCCCTGGGGACCCCAGATGACCTTTGACCTCCACCAAAAACAATAGGGACCATCTCCTGACCATAACACATCCACATACTAAATATGAAATCTATTCAAGCTTTCTACCTTGAGATATCATGTTAACGAGATTTTCAGGCATTGACCCCTGGTAACCCCAGATGACCTTTGAACTACTCCCAAAACAATAGGGACCATCTACTGACTATAACACATCCACATACCAAATATGAAATCTATCCAAGCTTCCTATCTTGAGATATTGTGTTAACAAGGTTTTCAGACTTTGACCCCTGGTGACCCCAGGTGACCTTTGACCTCCACCAAAAACGATAGGGTTCTTCCTCTCAATATGGCGCATCTATGTACCAAGTTTGAAAACTGTCACACATTCCTATCTTGAGATATCGTGTTAACAAGCAAAGTGTCACAAACACACACACATACACACACACGCATGCACACACACACATACATACACACGCACGCCATCATGATTGCATTGCTTTCTCTTATCATCAAAACCAAAAACCAGTAAGAATACACTCGTGTCAGTCATATCTTGATGTTAAATCTTTGAGGTAGCATTAGGAGATTAGAATGTGCCTGCCTCGTCAGTGTCTACATACTGGCCAAAAAGGGAAAGTGGATCTTGCCAGTGTTAATGGATGCTCACTTGGTGTAGGGTCCTCAATGAGCCAATAGGCTTCCTGATCCTCCAATCTTAAACTTACCTCTCAGTGTATGAGAAAAAAAAAGTGGATAAGACTGGTCGGGCTGAGTGCAGAAAAATGAGAAAGCAGTATACAATTAACGTGCTTAGTTCAGTTTGTGTATCGCACCGTGTGTCACACAATTCCTCCATGAGGTAATGTGGCAATAAATGACCAAATTAACTTTATTATTAGGAGAACAACTTGTCCTGTCCTGTAATGGAGACACATCCCATATCTCCCTCATGCTAATGGTGTATTTATATGGTGAATGGCAACTTTGTCTGTCACTTATCAAGGCAGGGGATTCCTCTCAGGTGGCAGACCAAATAGTATGGTCTTCTGACTTGCAGCGGGTAGGTCTGGAGTTTCACACCTAGACCAGTCATACCAAAGACTAGGAAAATACTTCTAAAGTGCTTGGTGCTTAGCATAAGCAAAGAATAGGGAAAACAAGCCAGTGAGTTACCTGAATAAAGGCCTTGGCTGGTCCAACAACTCTTACTAATCAATTGGTTAGACACTGAGCAGACAACCACATCTAACTAACTCTAGTGGTCGGTCTATATATTCAATTTGGAGCGAGATAGCCTTATATGAAGTATCTCTGGATGAGTCCCAAGCACCCTTAAAGGTTAGCCCTAAAGAACTGACCTCCATTGTAACATTACCTAACAACGCATCATAGCTAGTACGTCCCAACTTTTAAATCATATAACGCACTTATGAGCACTGCACTTGCACTTTTCAAGTCCACCAATGTTCTTGACCAATCAAGTGTGAACATGTCTGCCAATTAAGTCAGTTGAACAACACTCCTTGAATTCATTAGATGAGAAGTAAATTAGCACTTGATAGTACACTGAACTATCAAAAGTACTGGCTGTTGTAGTAGCATTCACTCTCGAGTGGACATAACTAACTGATTCAAGCACCATGTGTAACTTTGTAGACACTTCTGCTATTACTTTCAAGGGAACTTGTATGCTTATGGAACACTGTAACAGCTATTCATAGTGTATTGTATTCTGCCCCCCCCCCCCCCCGAAAAAAAAAAAAAAAGTTGAATTTGTATTACAAAAAAACATTACAGCAATGTACCTTTTTTAAGTGTTTTTCATTTTATTCAGTACTTCTAGTACCATGACAGACAAACAAACCAGCTGATACGCTCAAAATCAACTTGTCACTTATCTGTGGTAAGTTCACTGAGCACACAACATGTACTGATAGAGAGGCAAGACTTGATGACTGAAGTGTCTCCTTCAATGGCCATTAAAATTTGTAGTACCATACCTCAAGCAATTAAACCATTGCAATTTACTTTCCAAACATCGATGTAACAAGTTACAGATATCATCGGATAAATTAATGTCAAGACCATTTGCATACCTTCAATTTTCATTTTCAGACTTAAAAAATCTTTCTTCATATAAAACAACTTGAGATTTTTAAGGAACTGATACTTGCACTTGCATTATCATTTTTCCCATTAACAACCTTTTTTTTCTATTTCTTTCTTTGTTTCTTTCTTTCTTACAAATGAGGTTTTCTTTTCTGTATTTTGAGATCTTACATATTTTTCTATGAAGAATACAACAACATATCTTGCTTCTACAACCTTTGTGCTGAAAAGCTACAACCTTCAATTATTTCTGGTATGAAGGAATACTTTGGTAGCACAGCACAGCTGAAACAAATATTGCACAAAGTCAGATACATAAAGCTTTTTGACACACTGAAAATTGAGACCAATCATTCATGTAAATGTACCATAGATTGGTATTCTACGGATGATCCTTCTTTCAAGTTATAACAGATCTTGGCTTATAAAGTATACTTTTTCTTGAGTCCTCCCGACCCTTTGGCAAAGGGCCATTCAGCAAAACCAAAACTTTCAATGCTTCACGAAGAAGCTATTTCGTCCACTGAAAGTTACCTGACTTTCAAGATTTTAGATTTTTTGACAGAAAAACAAACTTAAGTGAAATATAAATTGAAAGTCTCTGTAAGGTGATAAAATGTAGGATCGTACATCACACTAATTACCATTAGCATTTACTGCAGTATTACAAACAGACTACTTTGAATGATATCTCATCTACCGATCTTAGGAGAAAAACTTGCTGCTTCTATTAGTTCAGATGGCAAAATGTGAGTTGCATCCTTCAAAGGAAGAAGGTGCTTTGAGCACAATTCAGAAAACATTCTACAAGAATGATGATTGGATGGCCAGGAAGACTGTATCCACAAAACTTTCTGAATACTCCAGACAGCTTCTTACTACTGTATTTGAGAGTGGGGGGGTCCATGATATTTACATGATACACAAGAGCACTTGCACTGATAGCAACACAAAATCTTTACAACTGGCCAAACAGAAGGACTGATATTGTACATATGTCACTAGGTTTTAACACCTTGTTTCACATGAAGCAATTGATATGGTCCATATAATATGGACTAGTAACATTGCTATAATGACCATATGTTTTATGTGATATATATGATACTATCTGAACAAAAATAAAAAATACATCAAAAGTTTAAACATTTATGCAGACTTTTTCAAAGCCCAAACACAAAGCAAGTTATCGTAAGGATTTGAAATGTTCTTTACTCTAGAAGCCAGACATGCTACTGGAGACCTGTAAAAATTTTTTACAAAAAGCAAGCGCTGAGCACCATTTCAAGAAATTTATTTAAACATGCAAAAAACCATAGCCACATGACTGTTTTTCATTTCTGTTCTAAAATCACACCGAGGGTTAATGCTGATCAGTGGATATTTTTCCAGTCTTATGAAATAGGAGTAATGAAACACTATTTCACTATTTTTTTTCATTTACAGTCAATTTACATTCAGTTAATCTTTCTGAATACAAGAATGGACTACAATCTTGACAAAAGAGATTATGTAAATTGACTCAGTTTAGTTCTAACTATTATATAGCAGGAGATGTTTACCCTTTGCCAGCTTATGCTGTGTCTGGATGTTGGACTCTAACGTGATACGCACATTCCTAACATTTGTGGAGCTGTTACTGTACACTGCGCACCAGGTAAGGGGACTGCAGAATTTTTTAAAACACATAAATATGCATATACCTAGCAGGGACAGGTTCAAGACTGTCAAAGGCTGGATTAATTTGCTCCTCATTTAAATTTGCCCTTCACTGTTCTTTCAATTATAGGTTTTTGTGAAGAAAAGGGACACCTCACTGGCATAAAATATTGACAACTATTAAATCCAACAATTGAATGTTAATATCATCCAAAATGCTGACCAGATGAACATGGCTTTCTGCTATTGCAAAGAGACTAAACTCATCTCAAAGTGATTTTGTCAGGACTGTACTATACCTTTTGATACATTTTGCTTTGTATGACACATGCCCTTAAAATTTTCAAATAACCTGCAAATGACTGGATATACAGTAAATTTTTTGCTGAGAATTGCAATAACTAGCGGTAGACAATTCAACACTTTTGTCTTTCTTCCTTAAGTGACATAAGTTCAATTTTTATTACCAACCTTGACAGTGTAATCTGAATAATTGGACTACACTAATGTTTAATTAAATTCACTGGGTCTCACTTAATCACTTCATTACACAGGGTTTGGCTGTGAAACCATAATTTACCATTGCTACATATGTTGGTTTTGCAACAAACCTTCATTGTGTAATCATGTTTTGGACATGGAATAGGCTTGAAGAGGAGATGCTTTTACAAATGTACACCCTCTTGGGCTATAGCAAGCATTACGCAAATGTGGCGGCCTGAATACAAAAACGTAGTATTTGCAGAACCCCTATGTAAGTACTGTGTATATGTAGTATAACATACCTCAATATGGCGGGATGGACCCTTCTGTAGCAAAAGTGCTAAAGAGTTAAGTTCACCTTTCTTGGCAAAATCCTGATAAGAAAACTAAAAGCCACTGAGAGATTATGCCTTAGGACCTCCCCTAAATTAAAACTGAGACAGCTATTCGCAACAAAAATGGCCTTTTCCACAACTCTTTCAAACCCCCTTTTCTGAGCTCACTGTCCAGAATGACATCCTTATTATCAAAGATGTTACTTGGAGTGTTGTCTTCAGTTCCATTCTAAATTTCTAAATATCCAATTTGGATTAAGTCCAAGAGGTTTTGGTTCATATTCCAAAATAAATATCCACAGCTGTAAAAATTTGGTAAAAATTTTGGCAAAGAGAAAGGGATATCAATTACTTGTGACATAAAAAGCCAACTTTTCTTAACTGATGTTTCCAACAGGTGATTTAAACTCTTCTAGAATTGCTGAGGCAAATAGAAAAGAAGGTATCCACAATTTCACTGATATGCAAAAACGATACAAAGGCAGATCGGGCCATTTTTATTTAACATTCATTTATGAACAGAAATACTCCAATCGAAAACAAAACAGGTTCAGTTATCTGTGTCCCTGAACTTTTGAATTGACTCATAAATATAGTGTGTTTATATGACAAGACAATTTTATCATCAAATGAAACAAAGATCATTTGTTCTTTCCACTTTTCCATGAATGATCTCACTATATCGACCAACACTAGGATTCTTTCTTCACAAATGACCGATTGAAAATGACAAGTCTCTCCATGTATATTAAATACCATACTGTCAAACTGGTTACAATCATAGGCATATTTCAGTGTAATATGAAACCAGTGATGAACCTGTCTAGCTCTGTGTCCAACCAACCAGCCTTGTTCCTACAAAAGAAAGAAAATGCAATAAGTAGCAATAAAAGATCTTCAATCTAAAATTTTCAAAGGTTTTGTTATCATTTGTTTGACTATAAACAATTACAAATTAAAACTGTCTCATTATAGAATTGTTGGTTTACATCAAATCTTAACCCCCTAGAGCCGGCTCCAATCGGGACATATTTGCGCTCGATGAAGGTCGGTGGAAAAGCGGACGTAGCACGTCCCACATTGGCTTCCGTAGGCTACTGACCCTGTGACCTTAAAATATTGTCTCTCTCGTTGTTGTGGCCGAATTTTCAGGTAGCTACTTGCAGTTTCGAGCTCCGCGTGAGACAGTGAAGACTGGCGATGGTTCCGCTCTCTGCCTGTGCCACGGGTGACCCGTGGGATGCTAGAGGGGTAAAAGGATGATTAATAGGCCTAATCCCAACATATCATTCCTTTATTAAAGTCTCCCCCCCCCTTTTTTCTCCTTGTACAGGGAGGAAATGTAAAGCATGTGGGGGTGGGGAGGGGGTTATAACAAATATACAGATCTATACAAATCAGTGCTTACATATATACAAAATTTGTTTCAAGAAATATGGCTACAACTAATACCTTAGCACTTTAGCTTTAGCAATAATTCCTTCTAATTTCTTTGTCTCAGCTTCAAGCTCTACTGTCTCTCTTTGCAGGTTATCTCGTGCCTTCCCTGCTTCCAAGGCCAACTGTGCATAGGTACTTGAAAGTTCTCTGCAAGGAGAAAACAAAAAACATTTGACATATAATACTTACACACTATATCATGGTATCAGACTGGATTCACTGCTGCTAATTAAAGATTAATTTCAATGGCAATAGCTGCCACCCCAATTTAATGTAATCTAAAAGAGTGTCCCATATCATGAAAAAATCTTGAGTCATGTGACCATATTTTTCATCCTAATTGTGAAATTTACCAGGAGTAAATTGCTTGATTGACCTTGAATATGCAATGCTGAAGTCATGAATTATTATGAAAGATACTTGAAAGAATAATGAGATGAAAATTAAAGCTGATGCCCACTGTTTAACAAGGACTTTATTGATTGGTTGTTGTCAATGAATTGTATCAATTGTACTATTCCTTAGGTTTAGGGGCTAGGTAAGGGATTAGCGCTATCATTTGCCAGTTAGGAAATAAATTTCTTGTTAAGCAGTACCCATCAGCCTGAAAATTTTGACATTTTAACTGTTGTTTCAAAACAGGTGCCAAGCAAATACTATTATTTGACAAAAGCATTATATAAAGAACTCCCTCTATCATGGTTCACTGTACCACAAGACAGGTTGCATCTTGCTGGATCTTTAATATAGTGGAACCTTAATTTGGTGGACATGTGTGGGGTTTAAACGCAAATGGTTTGGGCCACCAGTCCTTTAAACTTGCTGGCCATGGAGCATTAAGTGAGGGATATTCAAACACTCATTCTCAAATTCTATTCAGTTTTCAAAACACCATATCCAGTCCAATACACCTTGTGAACATGTACCAAATAATCATTTTCATTCACTTTTTAAAGATACAAAATAGGGATTTCCTTCATTTACAACCTTTATCAATTTTACATCTAATGAGCAAATTTTCATAACCAGTTAGACATTGATGTGCTCTCCAAAACCCCTTTTCATGATAAGAACAAAATTCATCCCACAATCCAGGAATAAGATCTCATTTTATCACGGTCTTCAGCAGGCCTTGATTTATTAGATTTTCCAGGTGTGGTATAAATTGCACTCCTCAGGAAATAAAGGAATGTGGTTGGTGTGTTGGTGTGAAGTTTTATTGAACTGATATAGATTTACTGGAGCTCCCATCTTTGTGTAGGTGTGCAAAACACCACACTCCTCACAATGATTTGAAGGGAGGATGGATGTGATCACACTTGCAAAACCTCAAAATTCAAGGCCTGCTCAAGGGGCACTATTCATAAATCTGATCATAGAATGAACGATAGTAATATGGACATCTACAGCACAGCACTGGAAACTTCCTTCAGTTTATGGACATGAACTAGCACTTGGACAAGCTTGTTTAGCAAAATGAGGAGAGATATCACGTCAGTTATTAATAACATCTTAATGCTTTATGGAATTGTCCTCATCAAGCAGCGCAGGTACCATTACAGCGATATCAGATTGGAATACACTCCCATTTTAGTGAATTGTACTTAAAATCTCCATCATTCATTAACAGAAAAAACCAAAAATTTTCCATCCTGTGTAAATTCATGATCCGTATGAGAAGATAACCAAATTGAACTGTAAACCAATTATTTCAAACCAATTATTTCATGATGTCACATTGTCAAATAGCTTTTATCAAACTATGTGTATCCAATAAAAACTGTCTGCAGATGTAACCTCACCAAATTACTGATACAACTTAGACATTTTTAGTCCTACAATACAAACCATATATTTATACAGATTGACAAATTTTTGGTTCTTTCCATTCAAAGATGGTGGAGATTTTAAGAAAAACTCACAAAAACCGGAGTGAAAATCCAATGGGATATCGCTATAGTGTGACATGGGCTTTAGCATCTTTTATAAAGTTGACATTGATGATAAAATTCACTAGCTAAACTACATGAAGAAAATTGAACTAACAGAAATATTTTCACAATATAATATACAGCTATTCAGAAAGTAGGATAATGGGACCACTACTGGGATGGTTGCATTTACCCTTAATGCTACAGACACTTGCAGACAATATTCCTCGTCCATTTTGTGATTAGAGTCACTGACAAAGGTACTGAATATCCCACTTACTTCACTTAGGTATAACTACACAAAAGCACATGTCCCTTCTTTTTAACAGCCAAGGGTCACTAAAGGTTACAAGAAATAATTAAACATTAACAAAACGCAAATCAAATTAATAATTAAATCTTAACTTTAATTAATAACAAATTTTCATTGTTACTTATAATAATTATTTTATTAAAAACTTGTACACCATACACTTGGGGATCTTGTACTTACTGCTGAATTTGATGGCTAAGATTGGAGCTGGTGAAGTTGACAAGAAGCTGGAGTTTCTCTGTGGCATACTCGACAAAATCACCTTTAAATTTCTTTTCCTTTGCTTTATTGGTCCATGTAAATCTTTCATACAAGTACAAACCAATGTAGATGCCGCCAGCTACAGCCAAAACATGCCATCCAACAGCTCTCCAGACCTTAAGATAAAATGAAAACCCAAAATATAAAAATCTGGTCTTTCCACTACACACATTTCACTCAAAAATTTAAAAATTAAAAGGATAAATCCGAGGGTGCTAGGTCCACAAAAGATTTCAGGAAGATCAGAATGAAGGAAAAGGAAATAAAAAAATAATGTAAGGAATCCAAACAAAACCCTTTGGGAGTGTTTTCAAACTTACAATTTAGAGAGCCCATGATATGACTTAGTAACAATGATTTAGGGTCATTCTCTGACACTATCAATCAACAAAATAGCATTCATTTTAAAATATACCACCCCACGAAAGAGAAATGCTCAAGTGAGATGGTATCCCTTCCAGCACAACAGCTGAAAAATGTGAAAGTGCGTTGAACCAAGAATGACATCATTACAGGAACCCAACTTCACAGTGTGTGTACTTTAGTGCACTTGGAGTATACCCTGCTCTGTTGATGTTACATGATCTCGCATGCATAGATAGCCTAAAATGATTGATATAATCAACCAGCTATCATTACAAAACCTAATCCTAAGTTTGCTTCACCAAACTACTGAAAAAGGGGGTTTCAACACCTAGGAATACCCTTGTTCAACAGATGGAGTTTTGCAACTTCTAAATATTCCATGAGCCAACTAGCAGGGAAACTTGTTTAGTATACATGATACAAGTGTTTGGAAGTTCCCTGGTAAGAGGTTATACACATAGAAAAATACCTGAGGCTCCTGGGGGATGTAATTGCATCCAATTTTCCTCCAGTGTTATGTAACTATTATTTTTATTGGGGAGTAAGCAGTGATTCTCTCATAACACAGGCCCTTATGCAATACTGAATACCATTCTGCACAGTGGCTTAAATACTCCCAACAAGTTCTGTGTTGTTTTGGATGCATGTCCATGCAACTTGACTTGGTTCAAAGAAAAGGAACAGTGATTCTAATGGGAAAAAGACTAGCTGATATTTTGGTTATTTCAGGAAGTATTCCTTTTTTTATCAAAAGTTGGCATGAAGTTACTCTTTCAACTTCATGCATTTTGAAGTCTATGCTAGTACAATATTGATTTCCACATTAATGTTTCTGGCAAATTTACTTGGAAGGGATGTCTTTCAAAGAAATCCTGATGAGATATCAACAATCTGATTGAATGTGAGTTAAAATGTTTTCTTTTTCTGGTTGAAAGAATTGTTGTTAAGTCATAGATCGACTAGATTGCTGGAACCAAAATTTCAAACTGATAGGCCTAACATGAATGGGACAGCTTGAGTGAATAATGGCAAAATTCCTCTTTTGAGGAATTGGGAGTGATAATTTCAAATTTTGATTGATATATTTTTGGCTTTATACTGGGACATTCTTCAGATATATTTGAGAAATTATTTGGCCAGTACCAGTCTCATGCTACCCAATCTGTGTGCAAAATGTCACTTAAACATAGCATTATAATACACACACTCTGAAATTGGGTTCCTGTGATGATGTCATTCTTGGTTCAATGCACTTTTAAATCTTTTTCATTTTTCAACTGTTGGGCTGAAAGGGGTATCATTTCACTTGAGCATTTCTCTTTTGTGGGGCAGAATTTTTTAAAATAAATGCTTTTTTGTTGATAGATAGTGTCAGAGAATGACTCCAAATCGTTGTCATTGAGTCATTTCATGGGCTCTTTAAGGAATTATGTTCAACGAATTCAACCTCATAAATCAGCAAGATGAGCCATGTCAAATTTGTAAGGAGCATTCCTTACATAATTGCACTTGGAATTCATTCTTAAAGTTACTTTCATTCTACCATTCTTGTTCCTTGAATCTTTTCTTTAATATCCTTTGCTTAACCCTTTACCGTTGTTTGGGTCCTTTTGGACCCATACGGAGAGCGCGGCTGTCACCCATCTCTACTGTTTCACGCAGAGCTCGAAACTGCGAGTAGCTACCCGAAAATTCGGCCACAACAGTGAGAGGGACAATAGTTTAAGGTCACAGGGTCAATAACCTACGGAAGCTGATGCGGGACGTGCTACGTCCGCTTTTCCATCCACTCCCGAGGCGGGCAAATATGCCCCGATTGGAGCACAACGGTAAAGGGTTAAGGTGGTTTCCAGTCTCTCCAAAAGGAAGTGCAACCCTTCATCAAACTATATGAATCAAAACCCAAGTACCATACCCCCCTGTACTGTAGTCGCTTTAACTCGGTTGTCAAAGAACACAGAAATACTGTATGACCTATTGGGGGTTACCAAATTCATCAGTTTCTCCATTAAAGCATTATGTAAACTCTTTCATACCCTCACACAGGGCCCATTATTCAAGATGATGATAGAGGTAGCACTAAAATACAAACCACAAATAGTTCTCTTTAACTCAATCTACACAAAATCATAGGGTTGACATTTTATTCACGGACAGTACTAAAAGGTGCAGTTCAAAGCTTTTGTGAAACTGAGAAAAATGGGAAGGCTGCAAAAACCAGGCAAAAGATCCCAAGATAATCTCTGATCAAAGACTGGAGGATTTTTAATGTCAATCTTCATATACCAATTATCTTTCTAAAGATATTTGTTCATATATTGTCAGTACTTCTAGGAAGTGAGACAATTTCTTTTCAAAAAATACACAACAATGGCACCAGATGACCAATACATTAACCTGATTTTTCGCACCCTTTTGCTGTCACTGACTACCAAATTAATTCATGCAACACTGCACAAGATATTAACATTAGATGCCACTGTGAACATACACACAGACAGACTGACAGATACAGTCAAGACAGACAGACAGATTGATTGATGCTCTACAAGTCTTGAGTTTTAGATTTTCCAGGTTGGCTAAAAACCACTCTCCTCTGAGAATTAAGGAGTGTGGTAGATGTGCTGTTTCATTAAACTTAAATAAAGTTGATATGACATCTCATTTTTCATCCAGGTGTGCAAAAACACACAAGTCCTCACTGTGATTTGAGGCAAGTGACTGTAGACAATCACAGTTGAACACTCAAAATTCAAGGCCTGGCTCTACCGTGATTTAGAAAACAGTTGAGTTGTTTTCCCCAACCTCTTGAACTAAGAAAAAGTTGTCGTGATAGTTTATCTTTTTCATCGATGGGAGGGTATTGTAAGTTTTACAAATGTTAAAACATTGACATACCACACCAGATACCACTACCACACCCATAGATGCCCTGGACGTGAGTGAAGCTAAGCCAGTCATCATTGCTACAGTTAGGTCCTGATCTGATGTCTGTGATGTTGAATCATCTGCTGATGGCAAGGGTCTGGGAATCTGAGGAAATAAAATGTAATGAAACTAGTTGAATTACCATACAAAATGGTAATTGAAAACTGATGAGATTACACAGACGCATGTAACAGGTCACCTGGCATTTTACAAAACATCCAGAACAAAGAGTGGTCACTCAGAACCATTAATCAGGGTGGGAAATAATCAAATGACCGCTCCTTTTGTGATGGCCAAGGAATCCTTCAGAAGTGGTATATTTTTCAAAGCCAAGTGGTATTGAAGTCCTTCCTAATAAAATATATTCAAGCATATACAAGGAACAAAATTTTATGTTTGGCCTCCTCACTTAGATGCACAAATGTGCTCTAAAAGATAACAACGAACTCCCTTCTCATATTTCATTAGTTTCAGCCCTCCTAAAATAATAATAATAATAATAAAATAAAAACACTGATATTGTAACTGCAAAATCATGTTATTAATACAAACAAAATGCTGAAGTAAGGAGGGAAGATGACCTGTCACCTGGAGAGGTGCCAGCCATTGAGCTATTGGTATAAACATAACATGGTAGCTTTCCACCTGAAATTGGCAGAGGAACTACAAGTTTTCAAATTAAGAAACAAGGTAGTGTTTTCCCTTAACATTCTTTTTGTGATAATTACAGGTGACTCAAAATTTCTGAATACATGTCGGGTAAAAAATTCCACATAGATGCGAGACTAGACAGCCACTACCTCACCTCACTGTAACCAATCACAGTGTTAGACTGTAATCACAGATTATCAGTTTTAAGTCAGAGTACAATTTGGTTCAGAATTAAAGTTGTAGATGCTGTAAAAATTATCTCCGATTGTCCCTTTAAAGCACCATGACTTGTGAAAATTAATGTTCACCTGTAAAAGTTTCAGCAAAGTTTCAGCAGATAGAATAAAAATTACCACATTATTAAATTTTATGTCCACTTTAACTATAAAGATGCTCAGATAATCCGAACTTATGCCCAGAGCTGAGAAAAATGTTTAAGGGAGGAAATTCATTTCCCTAGAAGGGAGTAAAATTTTCCACAATAATAATTCTCCCAATATTTTCATGTACAGAAAAGGGAAATTTTCCTCCAGCTGCCAAAATTTCCTTAGAGATATCAAAATTTCTAGGGACAGAGCCTCACAGTTTCCTAACTTTTTGCACTCATGCTTTTGAAAATACAGAGCGACACCTTCCATATTTTAATCTTGCAATGGCTTCCCTTGCTTAACTTACAGAAATGCACACTCCAATTAAAAAGAAATACACATCACAACACAGATCAAGCATGAGTAGCATTTTGCAAAGTAGAAGAATAAATCCTGTTTCATTATACTTACAACATTAGCAAACCCTGTCAAAGCAGCCCTTGTGCCAGATCGTCCTAGGAAGCGTTCCATCATTGCAGTCAGACCTAACGAAAACTTGAATTCAAGGTTCTCTTTGAAGTCGGCAAACAGATACTGACAATCTAGACGATAGTTTAGATCAAAATCTCTCCTGATAAAGACACCACTCATCCTCTCTTTAGAATCATCTGGGAGCAATGCTGACATCCTCTCTATATTGAAATAATTAAAAGCAAGAAATATTGATGCATTAAGGCTGCCAATTACTGTACCTTTCTTGTCTCCAGTGTGGGCACTGCAGAGGGCATGAGATACTTTCTCTGCCAATCCCCCCCCCCAAGTTAGGTCAGTAAAGAGTTCAGTCAGCTGAACAAATAAATAATGTATCTCTCCTGAAACTTAATTGGATGTGAACACAAAACCACCAGATCAAACACACTGTCCAACAAACTATACAGCATTCTGGCAACAGTTTGCAGGCATTGATGACCAGTACAAATAATACTAAAAAAGCTCAGGATATGCTTGACCATGGAGCTTTTACAGATAGAGTTTAAGCACCCAGTCCAATCTGATTCTATCAGTTAATACCTACTGTTGGTGTTTTAATCCTTTCTGTGGGAAGATATTTTGTTTGACCAGTCCTGTAACTCATACTTAAAGTTTGGTGACTTAGCCTCCCTATTAACAAGCTTTTAATCATTTGATACTGCAATAAACCTCAAGGATTGAATATTTACAAAGCTTTGATCATGATCAAGGTTTCTGAGAAGATCAGATTTTTTTGTAGGTCCCTCAATTTAAACAGCTGGAAATGCACTTGTAAGTCCCGAATTCCGTAGTCACTTAAATTTCTTCAATTTATAATGAGCATGCTTTTCAGCAATTAGAGAAAGTCTTACTCAAAACTTTCAAATCACTGTGAGGAGTGTGATTTTTTGCACACCTAGATGAAGGTTGTTAGTTTATGTAAATCTATTGAAGTTTAATAAAACAACTCACCTACCACACTACTTAATTTCCTGAGGTGTAGGATCTGTAGCACACCTGGAGAATCTAAAACTCAAGGAACTGTATGAGATCTAACAGATCACAACAACTATTGTAGTCACTCCTGAATCCCCTTTTTTAGGCCTACAATTTTCAAGAGCTTAACAATTACAAGTCTATAGTCAACAAACTTGATAGCTGTAAAGGAAAGGAGAGTGCTTCAAATCCACCTGTAGTAGCTCCATGGTTTGGGAAAAAAAAAAAAACATGTATAGGCCTACACTCTTTCTTCACTTTTTCATTGTTGAAATCTCCTCAGGGTTTTTCACTTATGCCACTGAGATGTTTCTCTCTGTTTGATGGAAACTTTTGCAGCATGGGACTATAGTTAAAATGCATCACCGCAATTTTGCAGTCTAGTCAAATAATTTAATACTTTTATATGACTGTGCTCAAGAAATAATGCTACAACTCTTCAAAGCATTTTTCCACATGGTAGCCTAAGTGTGAATACCATGCCATGATCCTGCTATTTCAGTGGCCAAATTCTCGGATTCAATTTAACATGTTGAGTCCATTAGCATGAGCTGATAACTCAACACCACATTCTGCTAACATAAAAACATACAACAACCCCACAGAGTTAAACCTCATCAGGAATGGTTCCCACTCTCCCAACTAGATCCCTTCAAGCCCCTCCTACAACTGCATTTATCTCCTCTTTGTACAGACAAACCTGGTCTATTGCAGAGGCCATACCCTGATAAGCTTACAAGGCCCTTATGTGTACTCAGAGTACACTCTATGCAAGGTGTGTAATGTTAGCATGTGTTTTCAACTGCATGTCAGTTCAATAGTAGTAACTGACTGAGAAGTTTGCTTCCCTGAAGGAAACACATACTTTGGGATGATGAGTACCTGTTTTCAAGGCCGTCAATTCTTACCCCAAACTACAATTTTTGTAGTAGTCCACAGAAATTCTCAATAAACCGGCACAATTCTTTGATTGGCAGCATGTTCAAAAATTGGTAAAAATGCATAATAAACAGCATGTATTGTACTGAGATAGTTAAATTACACACCAGGGCCTTGTATACTCATTCTGAAGCAATGAACTGACTGTGTCTGGATGAGAATGAGTTTAAGGAAGTTTTGAGTTGGGTTTAAGTTGGTATGTTAGGAGAACTTGACTGCGGGGTGAAAGGATTACGTCTTTAAAAAGAAAGTGTTAATCTTATTCTTGACAATATAACTCACCTGTCATTTGTGTTTGTACTTCTTTAACAGAGCTCAGTACCGTCCCTGAACAACGGGCATGTAGATTGTGCCCTATACCAGCTTCTAAATGCTTCTGTAATTTCTGTTAAAAAAAAAATAAGTTACAACTAACACTTACACATAACATGTTAAACATGTTACACAAGTTAAAAAACACAATGACCAACTGAGAAACAAATAGCAAATCAAACTATTAAATACTGACTTTTTTCACTGTACATTTATAAAGATACTGTACTTTCCAACCACCCCCCCCCCCACCTCTACATGCATCTAATAATAAATTACATTTGATGTATTAACATGCGCACATGAAGAAAAATATGAGGACCAACTCAGAAAGAAATAACATATGCAACTAGTAAATGTTCAACTAGTAAATATGGAATCCCCCCCACTTTTCTGGTCACCATACATCTTTATATAGATCTCCAAATACATGGCTTGTAAACGTATTCTTTTCTTTTGTGTAAATTAAACATTGTCCGCCAATTGTGACTCAATGTGTAAACAAAATAATTCAAGTACTTTCAGGACTTTCAATACAACGCATTTAAAATCAAGCAGATTGATGCTTTGTAAGTTTGGATAGAAACCCCAAAATCAAAACTGAGATGTTGCCATCTTACCTCCTTGTAAACTTTGATGACAAGGCTGTCAGAGCTGAATGGTTCATTAAACTGATCAATGAGAACGTTGAGTCGCTCTATTTCATCAGTCATGGCAGATGAGACCTATGCGATGAAAATGATTTAAATCATGGAAAAGATCAATAAAATCTTAATCCAAAGAAAAAGTGAAAATAGCACTTCTTTCTGCTTGGGTCTACCTTAGTTAGGTAAGGTTTTATGGCCCAGTTTTCACCAATTGGTTAAAGTTGAACTCCAGACCTTCCAACTGCTGGTCAGATGCTTTAACCACTTGACCATGCATGCTTAGATCTGAGATGAAACTTTTAAGTAACAACAAAAACAAACCCCAAAATGGTAATCATAATTCGGGCCAGGCTATCATTTTGAAATGAAACTGAAAAACCATTGATATCACGAAAGAAGCAAAAAAGTTGTTAAGGATTACAATAATACCATCAATTTTTTATCATCACCATATTTTAAAACCTTACCCTTGATTCAGCTCTCTCCACAACATCTCTAATCTGTTCTTTGCATTCATTGGCTAATAGATCCAGCTGTTTGGTGACATATTCTAGGCGATCTGTCTGCTCTTTCCGTTTCTCAATGCATGTTGATCTGTTGAGAGAGAATCACTGATACCTTAGGATCTAAAATCAGGAGCAATTATTACCCAAGGCTATCCATGACATATCAGTCAGCAACTGGCTTTTAACTTCTAAAATCAAATTAAAGCTAACTTACTTGAGGCATGACATTCATGTAAGTTAGATGGCTAGTGGGAAAAAAGGCAGTAGACATTCAAAAAGTTTTATTATGATGTAGAAACATCATTCAACCCTTAGTGATACCAACAACAATGAACAAAAAATCTGTATCTTTACCTTTAACCCGTACTTAATTATTACTATTTTTATGCTTTCTTAATTATTTTCATAAAGCTTTGACCATTCCCCTACACATTTCTTGCAACACCTCGCTAGTCCCCCCCCCTCACTTTTTCTCTGGGGTGTCATGTCACTAGTTCATTAATAGACCCTTTTCAGATATCAATTACAAAGGATTGTGGGACAGCATTCTGGTGTACGTTGTTTCAGGCAACAGTAAAATGACATTGACATTGTATCAAAAATCTCCAACAATCCTTAGTAATCCCTATTTGGGAAATGATCTATGCTCAGATTTACAGTGGTACATTCTAGTCTGCCAATAAAAATATTTGCCAGGAACTAAAGCTAGCCGCACACTATACGAATTTGCACGTTGCAATTCAACTTGATCGTCGGATCTCCAACAGTCGTGTGGGGTGCCTGAGTTTACGACTGCCACTGGCAGTTTTAGGACCAGTTTTAAGTCGCATCGCCTTCAGTCGGGAAGAATGACCATGTTGGTTCTTCCCAACTCTGTACAGCGACAGTTGCAAGTGACTGAAAAATCTGACCAATCAAAATGATTTATATGCGTGTGAAATAAATACGGTGAAAACTGTCTGATGCTTGTTGCGGTGGCAACTTTTGACGTAACTGTGAGTAGAGATAACACAAACTTGGAGCAATGTGAGAGCAACGATCAGTACTAAATAACTGTGGAAGCAAAAGCTATTCCTAGAAGGGTGCTTGGAAAAAAAAAGGTTGAAGAGATTGCTGAGGCAGTCAACATCACTGATGAGCTGCAAACTTGCATAGGCCTAATATGCTAGCTACACACTGAAAGTATAGTACTGTTGCAAACTGGATGCTGTTCTGTGCTGTTGTACTGTAACATGTATAGCAGTAGTGTGCACTTGTATTTCCTTCAACTGACAATGCGTGATAGCCAGTCTTGTAGTGTGCATGGCCCTGTCGTGCAACTAAAAATTGTGATGACGATTCAAAACTAGGTCACGACGGTTTAGTTGAGTTGCAATGTGCAAAGTCCTATAGTGTGCGCCTGGCTTAAAGGCATATTCTGGAGACATAATTTGTTAACTTAAAATAAGCATAAAAATTTTCTCTTTCAGAAGGTGAAAACTGCATTCCAATAGCTTATAGCATTCGGAAGGTATGAATTTTTAAAGTATTTCAAATTTTTCTTGAGGTTTGATGCGTCATGGGAAATCTGTGATGTCATTGTGGCACATTAATTTGACATTGCATTCAATTTACTTATAATTATGATGCCCCTGCAGGAAATATTAAGCAACATTGTTGGTTTTGCCCTACATATGGTAAAGAGTAGTGCTAGATCTACAGGGAAAGATAGTCAAACATTCCAACAGTATCAAATTTCAAGGACAAACAGGATATTCAATTATAAAGAAAAACAAAAGGAATTTGAAGCAATGTGCCCACATTACATAACTTTCTGTGGCTTTGTTGAAAAGCAGGGGTATTTTTTAACAAAAATAAACCATCTTTAAAGTGAAATATCTTGAGTTAGGAAAATGGTATTGTGATAGGGTTTAAAGGACATGGTGTGGAATATTTTTGTTTTTCTTACAAGACAGAGGCGAAAAGCCACCAGAACATGCCTTTAAGGGCCCAGCCCAAATTTTTGACAGATTTAAAGCAATCTTCACTCATGGATACGTGATTAAATTTCTAAGCTTAGTGTTAACACGAACCATGCTAGACCTTCCACTAAACCAGAAAGCTAAATTACATTCCAACAAATGATTCAAAAAGCAGAGGTAACTCCTCACTTACCTCTTTTTAGAGGCTGAATCATGTACCTCTGCCAATATTTCTTGAGAGAATGTCACAATCTGTCTACCTTGCTTGGCATGTTGTTCAAACTTTGTTTTCACAGCTGAGTGCGAGATGCATTCCTGTCACATAGAAGCATACATATTGTGTTTACAATACATTTTCAATGTTTGCACAGGCATGTAACATCTCTTATCAACATTAAAATCTCTTGATCCAATAGACTGTATGCATTGGCATCACCATCACTGCATCAGTTTTGAGGAATAAAAATGTGCACATGGCTGCAACACTGATCTTTGTGTAGGACATACATAGATCAGTGGGTAGCAAGCAGTAGAATTTCCCCCACTGGTGTTCAAACTTATGCTCATATCAGATTGATTGACCAATCAGCTGTCTTCATTTGTTGGTGTTGTTTTGTTATTCCTCCAAAAAAGTAACTACCTTTTGCATTGTGACATTGTATGCATGAGGTCTATACAGTTCAAATTATCCCAACTTAGTTATTTCAAGCACCATCCAATATTGACAATATCGTCAACAGAAACAATCCTAGTTTATTGCCTCAGGGGCATATACAGGTGAGAATCCAAGTCAAGATCATGTGTAATCAGAACACTTTCTGCCCATGCTGCATCATGTGAGCTTCTCTCAATCTTTGTCAGAAAGTGATGTCTACTAAGTACCAACAGGCTGGGAATTTTGCTTTTAAGCATAGACAAGTGTACTTTGAAGCTTCATCATACCTCAAATTTTCTTTCAAAGTTTTCAAATTCAAACAGTCTTGCTTGGTAGCCTTCAGCCATATGGAAATTAGCTAAAAGAAGAGAAAACAGACAAGTGAAGAAATACTAGATGGGAAGAATATAGCACTGTAAAACAAAAGGTATGCTTTACCCAACATCTGATCGGTACCTTGTACAAAAACAAAATGACAGTTGAATGCAAAGTAACTTGAGCACAACAAAATAAATGTACACAGACAGGTCTGGCATAACTTTTAATACCAGATTCCAACTTTTACATGAGATAATTCATGTCACACATATGGTTCAATGCCAGTAACCTTAGCAACTTTACAGGTAAGATGGAATTTTAAGGACCAGTTTCTAACCAACTGGTTGAAAGCAGGCTGGCCTCAGTCTTTCTTCCAGTTTTCTCTAACTAGCTTGTTTTCCCTACTCCATTGCTTATGCTGAGTGCCAAACACAATGGCAGTGGGATCCTCTTTAAAAAAAAAAAAAAAAAAAAAAAAACAATATTTTGATATAAAGATGGAGGAAGAAATTTTAATTTTGTTTGCAAAAAAGCACATTTAGATGGCACAATCTATAAATAATGAAATCACCCAAGATGAGCATCTTTATTCACTACCACGAGTTTATTCCATGATAAAGCATGGTAGACTGGCTGTAATGGACCAATGAACATTGAGGATCATGACCAAACATGAATGTTCTAACCACTTGACTAGTCGGACTGCAACCAAGTATGAATGACTGATTACTAAATCACATCTTCAAAACTCACCTGAGTCTGGAGTATTTGGCAGAGCTGAACACCTAGATATGAGAGCTTCCTTAGCAGACACGAAGAACACCCTGTCCTCTGCCTGCTGTCGACTGACAACTTTGAGTTCATCAGCCAGGAATTGTATGTTTCTCTGTAAATGTTGCTGCTTGACCTAAATAGGGAAGACAAGATGATGAGAAAAGGATGCAACAGTTACTGAAATTCAATTTAAATTCTTACAAATACTTCTAGACACAGTATCTGAATAAAAACATTGTTGGCTGAACTGGAGTTTTAAAACTACTGACTGTTTCAAAATAGCCCAATCAATGATTTAGTGGTAAAAGCACCTGTCTTTCTGGTAAAACATTGAACCATTCGATCATTTTACAGTTAAATAGTAAAGTCATATACCCAGGGTTTGGAACCGTAAGAAATTTCAGATTATCTTCTTTTCATTAAAACTGAAAACTAAGTTGATATGATAACTGACCAGCATGATCTGATACGGTGGCTTGTGAGTTCCATAATTACCATAATAGCCATAATAGTAACAACTTACTGCTTCCATGTATTCTGGTTCGGAGGCTGATGCATCCCATCTGTTGTTCAGAATGAAGATGTTTGGTTTTGACAACCTCTCACTGACCTTATGAAAGAAACTTTTTTCCTGAAAGAGAAGAATACCTTACATCGCAGTTTTTTGGAAAAATGTATAAATTTGCAGCATGTGATGAAAAGTTCCCTTTTGGAACAACATAAAATGATACTGGTTATTGGACCACATGCTTCCTGTGTGTAAGGTGGTCCATAAAATTTGTGCTATATTGCATGTTACTATAGGCTAACATCAATGGCAAATGCTGCATTAAAACAAAAGGATTACGTTTCAAGCAACTTCAATAGGTAAGCTCACCTAAGAATTTTCAATTTCATTGGCAGTCTATATGAGTAAACCTAACTAACAACACCATGTAAAACTTAGAATTCATTGAGGACCCTTACAACCAAGACCAATTTTGTATACTCAAACCTCCAACAAAATTCCTCAAACTTACAATAAAAGGACAAAGCAGTTGCACAAAACCTATTTGAAAGAAATGCTTAATCTCACAATTTGCTCCTTATTTCCCTTTTATAATCTATTAGGACTTCAACATGACACAATGTAGGTAAACCAAAAAGTTACTCCAAGCAAATTTCACAATTGATGAGAAAAATTATTGTCACATGATCCTTCTGAGCCAATCATGATACAGGACATTCTGCTGTACTACTTGGAGTTGGGCTATCTAAATTTGCCCTTCAAAGGTAAGGCAAATGTTTGTTTTTTCAACTAAATCAGTGATTTACTTCATGTTATTTTCAGTGATACATGTATGTTTGGTATCAACTTACAGTTCTCATAAGAGTAGATTCAGCATTTGACACAAGAACAAAGACATCAGCATCCAGACACCTGCCATCTATCCATTCATCTAAACTAGCTTCTACATCAGTTCCAGGACTGAGTAAAGAATAAAAAACTAGCATTAATTAAACGATAATGAATTATTCCTAGTATTCACTAACCACAAGAGGCACAGCTAAGTGGGAAGTTTTGGGGGTTGAAACTTCCATGAACAAAATTGAAAAAGTATTGGCCAAAAATTGCAAAAAGGCTGATCACTGTAAACATTATTGAACTAAGGCACTAATTTTGCTCCATTTTGTATCTGGATACCAGTAAAACGACATTTTTCTCCAAAGGAATCTTGGATACACACCTGTTGACCGCAAATTGAGAAAGCAAGTCAGAAGGAAAATTACTAATAATCTTTGATGATGAACTTTAACCTTCTTGAATCCTTCTAAAAAAGAAACTCAGCACACAATAAGAATGCTCAACTGAGACAAAAGCACCTGGTAAAGAGTACCCTGACAATAGATCTATGTACATGGTGTCACAGGGCAAAAAGTATGACCTCCTTTGTGGGCGAAACAAACCAACACACACAAAGGTAGACAGCTGATTTGTCAATCAGTCGAATACAAGCATGGCCTCCTACACATGCAGGGAGAATTCTTATGCGTGTGGCCACGTGTTCTATTGTTCTGCCCAAAGGACCACATCAGTGTGTCGTGAATGCACAAGGTCTATAGACCAGTTCTAAGTTTCTTCAAGGAGCAGTATTGTGCAAAAGGTGAAAGGTCAACAGGTAACACTTTAATGTATGTTAAAGCCCATGGTGGGATGTAAGCACATGTAAAACAACATGCTATGGGTGACAAGCACAGCACTCAGATGTTTTGTTACCAGTTGACCTGAACAGAAAGGTCACTAATGGATGCTAAGAAAGAAACTATGGTTCGTCTACTGTTAACAAACATTAAAGGGAAATGAAGCCAATGCCCAAGTATACTACTGGCATTGCTCAAAGGCAGAGATAATGAGACAATGAAACTTAGCAAGTGGCAAGTTAAGGGTTCAATAAAAAATCAAGTGTGAGCAAGGTTTTTCCAATAATAGAGCAATTTATGGTTTCCCATCTGAGCTGGTATTTCAAAAGAAGCAAAAGTTTGATCCAAATTACTGAGTTGGTTAGCATCAACCATAAAGTTGTAATGAACAAGGCAAAGCTGTCTCCTACATTCATGATCAGGGAGGCTACTTCCCCACAAATATTAAAGACTCAGAGTAATATTTTGGTGGTTGGAGGAAAATTTCCCTTCTTTGAAAATGAAAATACAGAAAGAATTGTGAGAAATTTTGCTTCCTTCCTGGAAAAGGAATATCTTTCCAGCCCAAATAATAACTGATGAAAAGTTTACTTCTAAAAGCCATCCTGCATGATTTAATTATATCTCTACTCCTAAGCCCACGTCACACCACGACAACTTCCCAAGACAAAACAGCCACCACCCCCTGCTTCAGCTTAGGTCTTGGCAGCGTAGGCACTCCCACCACAATTTCTTCGAATTCTGTCAAGTCGCAACTGTAAGCCCAATTGAACATGTTCATCAGATAGAGTTGGAGCGTTTTAAGCCTGGGTCACACCACCAAGGCTACCAAAGAAGTGTTTGATTTGTTATTGTCTACCACAAATAGTTGTGGCAGTGTGACCTGGGCGTTTGCTATTAATTCACATAATGAAACAGTTAAGTACCCATTGGCTGGGCCACTGTCTAACATTCCCATTACTCGGTTAACCTTGCACTTTTTTTAGTAAAGGTTTGACATCACTGTGCATAATTCCGTGGCCATCTTTAACTCAGAAGGGTTAAAGATGGTATAATGTACAGAAGTAATACATGAGATTGGTCACATCCTCCTAAATCTTGCATGCAGAGTATGTACTATAATATCCTTCTCTAACTGAAATACAGTTTCAATTCTCTCACCTGTCCATTAAGACCACATCATTCTGAAGAAGATGGCAACGAGACTTTGGCCAATAAATATTGACAATAGTGTTCTGATCCTGCAACCTCTCACTAGCAAGAGCATGAGCAAGATGGCTAACAGACTGACAAAGAAATAAATCACAGATTTCAGAGAATTTTTAATCAAACTTGCAAATTAGAAGGAAGTAAATTTTTCATTATCAGCAACTTTCAATACCCTTTCATTTCAAAAGCATTAAATGTACCTTTGTTTACACAAAGGTGAGCGATTGCAGGATTCCTGCTTTGAAATCACAAGTCCTGCAAAGAAAATATTTGTCTGTGGGAAATTACTACATTGTTTCCTATGTACCACCTGAAATCTGCCCAAAAAACTTGGGGAAGGGATGAAATTCCCACAGATTTTCAGTCCTAGTGTAAATACTTAAATGTACAATGCACTACGAATTGAAAGCTTGGTAAATTTGCTTAATTTCCAATTTATATATTACTATGTCATCACAACAGTAGAATACTTACACACCACAACAAAATGAAAACCATTACACGTCAAAACTATTCCTTTTGAATTGACCAAACTTACACTCAGTGGATAAACAAAAGGTTTAACCCAGAATGAAGTACATACTCTTTATGCCTATATTTTATTTATGCCCTTTGCACAAATATATTCAAACAGAATTCTTCATAAGAGCATGTTTGAATGATGCATAGAATGCATAGGCCTGTTTAACACCACCAGGATCTTTACCCTTCCTCAACTTACATATTCTATGACTTTCTAAATATGTCATGTCCTATGTTGCAGCTGGCAAACTGTGCGTGTTAGTTATACTTCTGAAGTGGTTGTTTAAATTGTGTGGCCTGTTAGAGCAGAACCCCCTTCCATCTGAAATAATTTGGCATAATTAGTAGTTCTTAGATGCAAAATGGTGCTACATATATCAATAACTTGAGACTATGTAGGTTCATGGAAATTCCCCATCAGAGATGTAATCCAAGAAAAGGTCCATTTCCTTAAACATATATTCAGGATTGTAAGCAATCTAAGGGAAGACTTTTCCTTAAAAAACTTTTCACAGAGGAGGCCTAGGTGTGAAATGCTTTGTAACCTTTTTCTGTTGTTTCTAGTTTATTAATATAATAAAAACTACACCTGTCAAAACCTTTTGTTGAGAAAAATAAATTTCATGAGGAGTTAGCCCAAGACTTCCAATTTCCTGAAATCAGGAAATTTCCTGAATTCGTACATCTTTGCCCCACATCTTAAGTTATAGTTCTCCCCTCAGCTTGGATTATAGTGCTGGTTGTGCAGGTGCACAAGTGGTGGTCAGTGGCATGTATGCTTTTCTTTATAATTGGTCCTTTCACAGACTACCATGGCCAAATTCCTGAATAATAATTTTTCAGTTTTGAGGAAGTAATTCAACTCTATTTAATTGAATCATACAACACATTATGCGCAAAATCCAATCCAAATCAAGACCTTGACAAACCCAAAGCAAAACCTTTTATCAGTTTGCATCTTTTAGATCTTGTCGTTAAACCCAGACCAGGGAGCTGTTATCTGCAGGAGAAACAGCACTTTGAAATAAGGTTTGCAAGGTTAAGGTCACACAGTAATCAGTCTCTTGTATCCGCTGCATCTCCTTCCAAATAACAGCTCCCTGCCCAGACTATGAGTCACCAATTTTATAAAACTCACTTCAACATTCATTTTAACATCACTTCCCTCCACTTGAAGGTAAGACTCGTCTCTTTCACTCCCTTTTACAACAAGGAAACAGTCAGTTGTATGCCCAAGTCCTGTGGGTAGAACTTTATCCCGAAGCATAGCATTTATCACTGAGCTCTTGCCATTGCTGGTTCTGTAGAAAGAAGAAAAGCACAACATTTGGTATAAACTTAAACAAAAATTTTGCAAGCAGCTGAGGACACTCCACCCACTTTTTAAGTGTGTACTCCTCCCGAAATATATTTCTGAACATCATTGGGGTTGGAGAAGAATGACAAATCATGACTTCAAATCATTACTTGAAAAAATGGTAGTAATCACTGCACAAGATAGAGTTCATGACCTTAATGGTCTTTTCATTTTGCCAAACAGGCAAATCACAAAAGCCACTATAGCCTCCATGCCCTCGAAAGTTTTTATGGATGGTGTCCTTGATGCTCCACAGGCACAGCTATTTTTATTTTAAGTTCAGCACAATCACTCCACCACAGCTATTTCAACCTCTTTCTTTCAGAATAAAATAACTATTCAGAATGTAAGTATCAATCAACACATTAAAAACAACATCTTAAAGCGGCTTATTGAGTTGGTTCCTGAAATTCAACAATTTTTTCCAAACCTGTTAAGTTTTCCTCACATACCAATGACAAATGTTCAAACTTAGACAATCCACATATCCTAGGCACTAATAAATGTTTTATGAGTGAGTACTTTGAGGTTCAATTTGGTTTTCAAAAATTCGTGACCAGACACTTTTTCAAAACAGGCACAAAACCGTTGCAAGTCAGGACACCACAAAATTCAAAATTTTAGCATTTTCCTTAACTATTGGATATGAAGCTTGACTTATTATGCAAATTATAAGCACTGTCATGAGAAAGTGACCCTTTAACACTCTCATTAAGTTATCAAAATAAACTCAATGAGCCCCTTTAAAAGGAGAAGAAGAAAGAGAGCCAAAAAAGAAGAAGAAAAAAAATATAAAAAAATCATTTTCATGACAACTACCTTACAACAGACGACAAAGTGTGGGAGTGTTCGTGTACAGTATGTAGCTTAACTGGAAATCTAATGATATTGATCATAAATCTTGATATGCAGTAAGCCTACTCTGCTTTGACAGAATATAGCTATTAACTTTTAAGTACCTCAAACAATTGACTATTGTAAATGCAGTTTTCCTGCCATGAGAAAACCATGGTTACCTACTGTAGTAATATTTTCATCACACAAGCTTAGTCAAAACATAATCCTCTGTTTTGATTATGACCAAATGGTGAGTTACATGCCATCTGCCATCTAGATTGTGTGTCTATCATATGACAGAAATAATACTTCCTGATTTTAGTGCACGTCTGTGCGTCACTAAACTCGTCTAAGCCAATCAGAAGATTTTATGATAATGGTAAGTTATGTTTTATTGCAGCAGTTCTTAAACTTGGTAGATCGGCAGACCCCTTATCTGTATATTTTGTGTCCTGTGGACCCTGGTGGCTTTGCCTGTAAGCGTAGGTCTGGGAAACAGATTTAAACTTACCCCAACCATGCAAATGTGTTTTGAGGGGTAGGTGAAATATTTCACCCAATGAATGAGTTTTTCATCAACCCGCGAGGTCCAGTATTGCTGCGTTTCATGAGACTGGTTGTTTCACAATGAATACAGTCAAGAGGCGTGTTTTGTTTACTCAAGAAGCTATAAATAAATATGGGTTTTTTGAACTCTTACTTGTTGAATCTAAATCAGATGATGTTCTCATCAAAGCTCTTCTATCTAATCTAAACTTCCCATAACTAAAGAATCAAATTTTTTATTCCCCGTGCTGTTCCTCAGTATAATGGACAAAGAACTGAAATACTGAAATATGCCAGACGAAAATACCCCAAATTTACTATTTCCCACAATAAGTAAGTTTGGTAATTTGCTGATGCACAGTGTACAGCATTACTTCATCTTCACCCAGCGCCTGCATACAGCACTAAGCATAAATCTGAGTGTCCTTAACCAACCTGAATAACCCTAACCCTAAGCCGTCCCAGCCTTTCTTAACAACAGATTAAAATGCAAACTTTTACACCAATAAGACAATAATTAACAGACACAGTCCACTGCCAAACCCCACACTTAGGAATCCTGCTTTTATTATGAATTGATTATTACAAAAAAGAATGGTTATATCATGTAAACTCAAATTTGGAACAAGTTTTGTAGGAGCATGATTGGTTTGTCCATCTCCATGATTAGCAGGATGTACACATGTGAATAGCTCCCAAAATGGAAGTACCAAACTGGTATTTTGTTTCTTTCTGCTTACCTTCCAAAGAATGCTACTTTCATGTGATCTCTGGCAAGCACCTCCTGGATTCCTCTAACCTGGCTACCAAAATTATCCATTTTTGTAACTTGTTCAGGGGTTGCAACTGAGCTTTCTTCTGGTAAACCTGGTAAAAACAGTTGTAATAAAGGAGTTATGGATCGGGAGGCTAATGGTCAGGTTCAATCATTTCCAAGGGTTATTCTGCCATAAATGTCACTGTCCAATGGTAGTTATAGGGGAGGTAAGTTGAAGCGAAAAAGTTAAAGTATTTATTCCAGTAAAGTGTTAAACTATAATGATGTTGAAATACTCTGCAGTACACTCCGTACATGTAAATGGTTTTATTCGATGTTACCACTTAAAGTATGCTTGAATACTAGTCAGACCCTCATTATACAGAAGGCTTTCAGTGCTGCTAAATTACAGCAGAAGGTTTAAAGTTGAGAAGTAACACCATAGCTACAGCAAATAACCACATACAGAAAATAAATAAGAATTGTGCTTCAAATTTGAACAATTTAAATTTTACAATTTTGCAGAATGTTGGATTTTTGTGTGCTAAACTTTAATGAGACTTGAAAGCAGAGCTTGACATTTCAGTTAGCACAGGGTTAGCTTTATAAACTACACATGGGTGACAGCCTGTTAACCAGTGTTCAATTTTTACTGTAGTCCATTCATCAGAGACGACTACAAATTCGATCTGACTACCAGATCTTGCACAAACTTGTCTGCAAGGTTGTCCGATCGAAATTTTGTCCCTAAACCAGTTGGCAGCCTGGAGAAATTGCAAAACAGAAAGCTCCTTGTCAGGAAATTTTGCAACTCACACAAAATTCCACCCTGTTTAAAAATGTAACCATCTGAGAAATTGGAATGATAATAAAAGCATTGAGAAAAAACTTGAACCCAGTCCAAGTCAAGGCCCACATGTTTGATCACTGTGGCTGTAGTAGGCTACACTTCCTACAACAAAAGCCAAACAGAAATTTCTGCTACAAAGTTTTCCCATTTTGAAGGTGGGGCTTACTTCAGCTTCCTTTCTAGCTTGTGGCATGAACACTATTTTAGAAAAGTTTATTGGCTGTATGTTTTCACACTTAGTGGTCACACCACGCAGTTTGGTACTGTGACCGTAGCCTGAATTTGTGAAGCAAAAAAGATCTGTAACAAATGCCCCAGTTCAAAAATTTGAAGAAAAATCTCTTTAAATTTAATGCACTGCATTCATCAAATCTCAAACGAAAAAGCAAAAGATGGCTAGTAACTGCATTTATGCATTCAATATCAATACACCAAATCAAGGGTGTCAATTTCACATGACTGCTTGACAATGTTTTAAGGGGAATTTGATGTGTGTTTAGTCCCATTTTATGAGGTATTCACTTTACAATGAGAACCCTTCTCCATGATACAGCGCTACTTTATAGCTGGTAAAAGCTAACTGTGCAGGTATGTGCAGAAGCTTACAAAAATACCAGAATACCACGAAACTTAAATTAAGAGTGCTACAGTTTTAATGTTTCCATTGTGGGACTACCCTTTTGTGAGCAGAACAACCATATGTCCTTTGGACAACCATTATAAATTCCTTAAAATATAACATTGCTGTTTACCATAAAGAACCTTTGGGCTGGTACAAAATGTTGCTTACCACAGAACATGTAAAGTCACCGTTTGGAAGCTGATGCACATTTCCTTCAATGCCTTTGAGCATGTTGAAAAGATTTGTTGTGGTCTGCAGGAGTTATTAAAGATACTTCAAAACTTTTGCCCCTTGCTTGAAAGCAAGATTCACTGCCCTCAGTACTGTAGTTATTCAATGGTTTTGTATAACAAACACTGGACATATCAACTTATATACAAACCAGAATTTTGAAGTGATGTCCAAAACATCAGGGTTCATGTGGCAATCTGCAACCCACAAATTGCCAGTTGCTAATCAATTCTAATTTTGATTAGGAAAAGTTGCAGTATTTGCTAAGGACTCATTAAAGAATGGTTAAGCCACTACTTTTTCCAACACACTAGTCCTACTCACCATTCAAGAATGTTATTGAGTCCCTTATATGGCTAGAAACCTCACTGTAGATTTCATGAACTTTCCTTTTGGCATCCACAAAAAGTTTCAAAGGAGTATGATGACTGTTTATGTCAGGGTCTACCAGTTTACTGGTACCACTACCCCTCCTCATACTAGCTGCATCCATTATTATCTATAATAAGAAAAGAAAAATATGTGGTTTAGTTAGATGGAGTTATATGGCCCAGTTCCCAACCAACTGATTTAAGTTGAGACAGCCAGGGCCTTTTTCCAGTTGTGGCTCACTGTCTTGTCCACCAAGCACAATGGCAGTAGGTTCCGTTTTTAAAGTCTTCGGTATGACCTGGCCAGTACTCAAAACTCCTGACCTCCAGACTGCAAGTCTGATGCTCTTATCACTTCACCATGCAGATACGTGGGATACACCGTAAGAGGTAATCATTTGGTTACCTACAGATATGTATGCCCATATATACTAGGGCTGCCACTGTTTGGCATTATGACACTAACCAAAAGCAAGTGGATTAAATGCTTAATAAAAAGCTACTTATGTTTAATCACAAATCCTGTCTTTTGTCTATCTGAATATTTGCAAATTTCTTCCTCTCTCCACTGTCGATTTTCCTTCTATCTATCAATTTCAACTCGTGGTTTGTGCAGTGTTTACTGATTCATGTTGCCATAATGCGACACAGGCATTCTGACTACAGTACATACAAGCATTTAACAGTACTTAGTACTGTAGTAGGCAGGTTATTATTACTTTCTCAAAGGACTCTATGCGGACCAGCACTGCCTCTGCCCAGTTGCGAAGTTATGTAATGTAATTTGCATGTACTGTACTGTACACGTTGCCAAACTGAAATTCACAACGCTACTCTGAAAAAAAACAGCCGAACTTGACTAATCACGATAAACCCCTACATAATTGCAAAATTATGCCATTAAGCATTCAGTTATTTCAACCAAACACATGCTGTACATACATGCATTCATACCCAAACATATGCAAAGGAATAACATTTAAGGTCAAGGCTAAGAGCAGTCCCCCCAAACTTACTTAGAAGCAAGAAACCTCCAATGAAGGTATAAACTCTTGAAATGTGAGTCACTTGGAAAACTAGTATGTGATAGAGCCCCAACATAACTATACTGCATGGGGGGATGGGTCTTTGGGAGGGGGGAATTCTGTTAGTCTAAGACTCAGCAAGAACTACTTTCAAGTAGAGATTTCATAATGGTGGAGCTGATGTGGTCACATCGGGGAGGGGCTCCTTCAAGTGGGACTCGGTGTCTAAAACCCTTTTTTCAACTTCCACAATAACAATCCATAGTTGCAGTGACTCCTTTGGCTGCTAAGCCTCAGAGCCTGCTGGGGATACCGTAGTAAAAAATACTTTCAATGAGCCCCAAATTTGATAGCCTTAACATTAATGAGCATTAACCACAATTCATCTAGGCCTACAGTATTCCTGAAGTATGTGCACTTAGAGTAGGTGCCCGATGACTATGGATGTTTGTAATGCTTCATTGACCGCAAAGTTGTTCTTAAACAAACAAAAAAAATATGCATATTTTGTCCATCAAAGCTTCTCATTTAAATGGAAATTTTGATCATGGACAGCCTCTTACAAACAATGCAAGCTTTCATCAAAGATTGTTTAAAAGTTGACAAATAATCTTTGGTTGAAAAAATATTGCACTGTCTCTTCTCATGACTGCTTGCCAGGTCTATTAGTAATTAGTTGAGGATCCCTCCCTGTATCAAGTGAAAGTTTGCATATTACCACAGAATGGTGTCAAATTACATAGACCACTGTGACTCAGTGTATTGCAATACAATAGAAACAGTGTTTCTCTTTCAAATGGCTAACTCCATGAAGTTGGGACACGTTTTGTGACATATAGGTTTTAACTTCCAAACAACCTTTTCATCAATTTAATGTTATATCTAGTTAGTTCACTTCAAACAAGTTCTGGCATTGTCGATGGATTTCCAGCAAATATCACCTAACATCATTCATAACAGCAGGTTGGCATTATTACAGCTACTGATGCTACATGGACACCGTCCGCCAAATCTTTTGTTAGTTAGGAGGATACAGTCATCCAGTAACTCATCCACATACATAATCCTGTCTTCTCTAATGTCGTTATTGAAATAAGAACACAAATTGAAATCTTGTGTTGTCCAAAATAGTATTATCTGTAATGGATCTTTTCACCCAATGCTACTAGGACACCGTGTCCTGTAGCATCTGGATCAATTCTAGTAGGAAAATAACCAATGAAAATATTAATTTTGTTTGGCCTTAACTGAATTATAATGTTCTAGAGGGTTATCAACAAGCACTGACACTTGCAAGAGATAAAAACACTAATAACACTGAATATGTACTAATATGTACTGTGGATGCCCCGATGCTACATGGACACTGGTGAAAATGGTGTCCGTGATCATACTGATGATAAAAATTTCCTTAATGGCTCAATTCCTGCCCACATTTAGTTTTACCTCTTGGTTACTACACAGCTCCTATGAAACTAGTAATTGACTTGATCAGATCAGGTTTGGTCCGTTATAAATGAAATATGCCTTCCTGATGCTACACAATTATCCCGATGCTACACTGCGGACACCACAGCATCTTTGCTGAAATTACAAAATTGTGTGTTGTAGCTATCCAACAAATCATGTTCCGTTTTAATCCTCTTGCTAGCTACTTCCTTGGACATGCCCATTTCTCTCAGTATCAGTTCTTTTCTTGCAAAGAGACGTGTGATGTTTTCAAAACTCCCGATGCTACAGTAGACACCACAATAAAAGTTAATGATATTTTCCTGTGAAAATTTTGAATGCAGTATTATTTGGGCAGAAATGCCTGTTAAGTTAATTTTTGACCACTGTCATAATATTTTGAACACAAATTAACAAGGATAGAACACCATGTGTGTTCAAGGTAGACTGTACAACCTTAGCATCTTACCAAGAACAACAAATTCAGTAAATAGTATCTCACAGCACATTCAACTGCTATACGGTGCTATACAATGCATAGGCCTAGGTACATAGGGAACTATGTTTGCTGTCCCAACATTGTTATCGGCTAACCTTCACAGCAGGTATGAAATATATTCCTGTCACTGCGAAAATAGTGTAATAACGTTGTGCAACGCCGCATTCAATAGGGAAAATAATTGCCCACTTTGTGGGTCACAGGCGGGACTTGTCCCAGAGTTGACCGAAAGTTCTGGACTGTCTTGACAGTTCTTAACGTTCTTGGCTTATGTTTTCATGACTAGAATGCCATGCGAGATGTACGGAAACATTGGAAATCAGCGGCAGCACGTACGGTATGACCGCCAGTGACAAACAGAGTTGACGTTTGCAAACTGTGTCTGTACCGCACTAAAATTTACCTCAAAAATAGTGATTGAATATTGTGACTAGGAGAGGTTTTAGTCATTGGGCATTTGTGAGTATCTGCATAATATTATTTTGGCAAATCTCTCAAAACAATATTTTTCTAGGTTACCGCAAAAAATTCAGTACTGTACTGAACTTTTTTGGCGGTAACCTAGCGACATTGTGTTGACTGATTTTCCAAAAAAGTGCCACCATTTTGCGTGTAGACACTTCTAAAATTCAAAAATTTTGGTTTTGGATTCAAGGAACAAGCATACTCTAATGAAGGCCTTATTAACAGAGTAAAAGGAACATCTGACTACAAAAGTGCAGGGTATTCTACAATGTCACCCTAAGTCTGGCTAGGCTAGACCTTACGCATGGGCTACCTAACTTAGGGCTAAATTGTACTTAGGAATATGTGGTGGTTTAACCTTCCATTTTGGTTTCGACTTCAGCACATCTTATGGTGCCCTGACCCTCCTTTGCCCTTCAACCTGTTATGTTATGTTATGTTAATAAGTAGGCCCAAAGTTCAAGGGCAACTGACTAGTGTTTGCACCGGGTACCTGGGTACCCGACTGACGTTCTTGCTACCCAGGTAGGAAATTACTACCCAGGTAGCATTTTTCTTTCATTTCTTTTTGATCTTCTCAAAAGAAACATGGCTATTGAAAGGAACAAATGTATTAACCCACATCTCATTCACAATTATTTGAAATGAAGTTGCTTTACTTGTTTGTTTCCGTAACGTGCTTTTGTTAAATTGCACTTTTCCAGAAACAATTCCCGTGATGTGTGTTACTAACATTCACGAAAAAGCAAAGGCCTAGCCTACATACTATACTGTGAATAACCTAGCGCGTGTGGGGATGAAAGATATTGCAAGGTTTACGATCAGATACCCCGGTACCCAATGGGTAATAAGGTTCGGGTACCCGGCTAAGAATTTTTTACCTGGTGCAAACACTGCAACTGACAATATTATTTATTGTGTAACTTCACTGACCTAGCGAACTGTACTCGCCTACTGTATATATTCTGTATTATAAAACTAGGGTTACAGTTAGTTTCCGCCCTCGCTACTTTCCGCCCCTCAAAAAACAGTGTTTTCCGCCCCTTTTATTTTTAGCAGAAAACATCATTTTGGGAGGCGGAAAGTAATGGAATGGAATGTGATGTAAGTGATATTTTTGTCAAATGAAGATTCCATCAACTTTTCCGTAAAGTTTCAAACTTCATCGATGTCTTTTACTATTCAATGCGACACCCATTACCGGTCATACTAAAAGTAGCCCGGCTCGCCCGAACTACCTTAATGTAGCCCGGCTATGCGATGTGTGTAGTCTCAAATAGAGGGCGTACTCACAATTGTGTCTTTATTGCACTAATAGCAACATCAAGGATGCGTTGTACACCAAGCGAACTTTTGTGTACCTTTCATATGAAAACTTGGCCTATGTCTAACTACCCGGAAAAAAACCACATAACCATTGAAAAAAGTGTTTGAGAAATTATAATAATAAAAAATAGTCACTTCCCAGCAGATGGCCTGCTGCAGGGTGACCAACAAAACCTGCCCCTTTTATTGGTGTTTTCCTTCGGTACTATTCATAGAATCTCAGATTGTCATAAATTTTAATACCTTTGATCCTTAGCATAATTTAAAAGGAATATTAATTGCAGGAAATATTGTACTGTGTTTCGTATCTGTGAAATGGCTGAAAATTCCAAGTCGGGCTTCGTTTTGTATATCAGGAATTTCGTTTTCACATTGAAAGATTTCATGAAACCAGTGTTGTAATGACTCGAGTCAAAGATGTGACTCGAGTCTGAGTGCCCTGTATGTGTAGTAGTGGTACCGTGCCAGTGTGCAAACATTAAGATTTCCCTAGACCTCAGTGTCTAGCCTAGTACACTACGCTCCACAGCTAGATGACTGGTGTCCCTTGCCTCTGTACTAGTATGTGGTATTTTGACTTGAAGTAGCTGAAGGTGTGACGAACAAAATTTCATTTCCATGTAGTCCTATTTAATTGGTAATATCTGTTATTGGTATTGAGGATTTAGATTAACGAAATCAGTTTTTCTTACAGGAACACCTGTGTGACCTGTGGCTGCTGCTGAATCACAGTTTAGGCCTATTATAATTATTACTTGTTTACTTGTTTACGTAACATTGGGGCATTTGTGTCGTGTAACTGGTAGCAATGGTGTTTATATGTTCACAGCAAGATTAATTAATAGGATGTATCGTAGGTCTATTTATGATGAGGTTATGTGTGGAAGCATATACTGCCTAGTTTGTGTTGAACATGTACGGTATGGCTTGAGACTCAATGAAGACTTGACAGTGTAGTGTAGGAGTTCAATAGGTACTTGGTTATATCTGAGTGTTCTTGTATGACAAACATATTTATTAGATTAACCCTTTACCGTTGTGCTCCGATCGCGGCATATTTGCACACCTCGGGAGTGGGCGGAAAAGCGGACGTAGCACGCCCTGCATCAGCTTCCGTAGGCCATTGACCCCGTGACCTTAAACTATTGTCTCTCTCGTTGTTGTGGCCGAATTTGCTACTCCCAGTTTTGAGCTCCGCTTGAAACAGTAAAGATGGGTGACAGTTGAGCTCTCTGTATGGGTCCAAAAGGACCAAAACAACGGTTAAGGGTTAATTATGTCATTGCTCAATGTGTAAAGGTTAATATAGTACTAACTTTAGTGTTTGCACGGGTACTAAAAATTAGGACCCGGGTACCCGATCGCCATACCCGTCGGGTACCCAGGTTACCCTGTGTTACATACGGCGACTAAAAGATATGAGCATTTTGTAAGGCATACTCCATAAGACATGCATGGTAACATTAACATCTGTATTGGATAGGTATAGCGATCACAGTTCCCAAGTTCAAAAACATTTGATTTGTTAGAAGGTTTAATCGTCTCGTTTTGTTTTATGACAAGTAAAAAAAAACGTAACAGAAAACAGTCAAATAAGAAAATTATACTTCCCAAGGCCTATGACAATTTGATATTGAATTTTGGGACGCTTTCCTACTCGAAAAGCCAGCATAGTAAGAGCTCGAAGCTTCTCCTTTTAAACCACTGATTTAAAAATATCAACTAATCAGAGCCCTGTATTATGGTATTCTCTTGCACGTCAAAAATTACTGATTGTAAACAAACGACATCATGTTTGTGAACTTCCCTCATACTACTTTGCAATGTGCGTTGGAATTATCGCTAATGGGGTATGTACGTTCTTACGTAGCTAGCCTCGTGTCGACATCCAGGCACGGTAACATAACTTTCACACATAAACTTCGTAGTCTGCTCGAGCGCCATTTTGGGGCAAAATAACGTAATATGTACTGGCCTATTTTAAAAAAAAAAAAATTTGTGAAGGTTTTCAGTGTTATTACATTGATGTCGTTTTACTTTGCAGATAGCGGCAAAGTGTTGATTTGCGTAAAACTGACACCTTTAACCATTAAGAAATATTCGAGGATTATACTCGAGGTGGCATACCATATTGATAATAAGATCGTATATACATGCAAGGCTCAGTTTACCTAGCATGCTGAACATTACGGGCACTGTCTTTGCGAGCTGGGCGGAGGTGATACAGTATGTCTTGCTATGTCTGCGTGAAACACTACGATGTGATTTTGAATCGGCCGTCAGATAGCGTGCTTGCGAGTAAGTTTATAAGCAATATACATGTGATGTGTGAGAAGTAACCCACTACGTGACGATAGCGCGATCGGGCCGCACGCTGATAAAAATCGCAACTTCAGAAACGAAGTACAGACAACTATCAAACTTACACATAATTTCTAGGGGCTCTCTTCATTCTCAGTCTCGGAGAATGTTTACCAAATTGGCAAAATATTTTAGTCCATTACCGTGGGCAATGGCGTAAATGGGATGATCCTTTTGCATGCATTTTTTTTTTAAGATTCGGGTAGTAGATTTGCAACCGGGTAATACGATGGCCGGCGGGTACCCGGGTACCCGGGTTACCCGTGCAAACACTAACTAACTTACAGATAATGTGTATTCCAATCTTCACATTTAGGGTTGTGAAGTCAAATTTCACTTGAAAGTACAGGAACCGACACCAGTCACCTTTTTACCCCCCCCTCCTCCATAGGCCGACAAGGCGGGATTACAGGGGGGGCACTTGCCCTCCCAATTCGGGTAAAAGGAGTTGGTTTATTTGGGCAAAACATGGGCAAAGCATGATAAACAGTGACATTCGGGCAAAACATGCTCCCCTCATAGAAAATTACCCTCATACACCTAGCCCCTCCTCCAACAAAAGTGTGCAGTCACTTAGCAAAGGACTGCATTTGCAAAAGATCAACCTCGGTATGACTCGACTCGACTTGACACCTTGTGACTCGAGGTGACTCGATTACAACACACTGCATGAAACCACGCCTTAATGTAATATTTTGTAAGTAAGGCAAACACTCCCAATGTCTGAAAAGGTGTTTTGAGTTAATAAAAACATCTCTGAAATGAAAGTTTGATAGTTCCATATGCGCTTTCACAATTACAATAAAAGGGTGCTTACGCGTTTTTTTTTTTTTTTTTGCGATAATTTCGCAAGGAAATGTGAGAAGAGAAGAAAAATTGCACTGGACTCTAATGATGATCTCAGCTTAGACGGCGCTGCCCTGGTCACAAGGGCGGCAATGTTATTCCATATGAAGGGGAGCCAATTGGGCCGGGAAATGACGCAAGTTATCAAAAGGAGCATCATATTATTTATCTGAGTGATATCAAACTTTAAGTTCCTCTCTCAACATGCCACTGCATCATTGCACATGTTAATAACATCAGTAGGCTATAACAACACCCACCGGAGGAGGATTGGCGATTGCTTAAATAAAATTAAACACCAAGGTTCCCTTGGTTCAGAGTTGTGTATGTGTCTAAGACAATGCCAGTTGTAATAACCTACATACGACGCTAAAACGAAGTGGATGATGTGGGGGTAGTAGGGGTCTAAGTCAAAATCACTAAATGTGCCTACAGGGCGGGTTGGCACCTCAGCAATTTTCGATTTGGTCGGAATTTTCCTTAACCGGACCAATTGATTTTTATTTAGACATTGTTGTAAGATGTCCATGCTATATCGATGTTAATGTCTCACGATAAACTGTCCTGCCACCATTAAATATAACTTATATCGTTGCACAGAGCGATATAGTGTTCAAAAATCAATTCGATTTTTGAAAGGGTGTGTGCCCGCCGGAAAACATTTTCTGTAGATCTGATGACACGAAAAAGTTATTCTTCTTTTCGTTTTCGCAGTCCTCTCTTATGAAATCATACATTTACACAGATTGGCAAATTTTCGCTCTTTTTGAATTTGGATGAAATTTCAACCAAACTCATAGAAGAAAGCAGACTGTATATTTATCCTATTTGAAATTACTCCAGTGCGACCAACGCTCTATGACCCTCAGTTTGTTAGTTAGTTAGTTACGCAGGCGGCGGAAGCGGGGGGGGGCAGGGGGCCTGCCTCCCAATAATTTTTTATGTGATTTTTGGGGGGTATAGCCCCTCCCCCATAACTGAATGTTGCAAAATAAATTTTTCAAAAGTAATTAAACAAATTTAAGTTGCTTTTATTACATTTCGGATATTCTTTGTCTCAAATATTACTTTTCAGAGCGCAAAGTTGCAAAGCTTACAGGGGCTTCTCCCCCTGGACCTCCACATTAATGATAACCTCTAAAAGAGTTTATTTTCGCCCATCAAACAGTTGCTGGGGATTCTGCAATTGTGCCCAACTCTGAGTTTCGGAAAAATTCAGGTAGACTGTGACAAGCTTCATATCTTCAGAATCGCTTGACTTTTTACTCGTCGGGTTCTGGATAGATAATTTTCTAACAGATTTTGAGTGGCTGAAATTGGCTACCTAGGTGTACCTGTGGATTAATGTGTGCTCCTAGCATCTGGCATGTTTCTACCTCCTGTAGGGATTTTTTCAATTCCTGGGAATGCACAAAATCGTTCCAAAATCATACTTGATGTGGTGGGTCGAATATTTGGGTATTATGGTTGGAAGGAATTTGCACGGCAATTTCTGCCAGTCATTGGCCAGTGCAGTCAACCACCAAACCCATGTTGGTTCGATGCAGTCTCAAGGGTCGCAACCTTACTGCCTCACCACTATTACCTCACAGGACCTCACTTAGCTCTTGGCTGAAGTGGACATATTCAGTGTCGTACAAAACAAAGCAGGGGGAAGACTGCCCAAAATTTGGGAAAATCTGGCAGGAATTTAGGAAAAATTTGGGCAGGAATTTGGAAATAATTCAGACAGCCTTTCAATTTTGAAAACATGGGATGGTTTTTCAGAAAATTTCTAAATGTGGCTGAAACCTCAAAAAGATGTACCGGAAAAAAGGAAAGAAACTTTTCATGAAAAACCAAGTCAAGATTCCAAAAAGTCGCTACACCTTCGGGCAGCTGAAAAAGCTATTATTCGTGACCTTTACTTTACAGATAATCACAACACAATGCCCGAAATTGTCGAATATCCAAATTCTTTCAAGCATTTGTCCGAAATTGGAAAAGTATCATTATAGTTAGGGTAACATAGTTACAAAAAATTAAAGAGATAAAAAATCACAACACATTTGGGAAGCCTGTGGCTCAAAAGAAACGATTATTCTTGAGCCTGTTTTCCTTGTGTAACACAATATCCGAAATGGCCGATTATTTTAATAGCTTCAAATCTTTGCCAAAAAATAGAAGACTCTATATTTACAGTACAATTTTCATGGAAAATAAAAAAGATCTGCGACGCATTTGGGTAGCGTGAGAACAAGGTTTTCATCATCCCAACTCCACACTGTAGTCTTGCAAAAATTAGCCCGAAATTGTCGAATATTCGGGCAAAGGTTAAAAAATGCTGGGACGTTTTCAACTGCCAAATTAACCAAATTAATTCAACAGATAGACAGGAGGGTGTTCAGTTGCCCCAAAGTTTGCCATCCATCCTGCTCTAGAGCCAAATACGGGCAATGGTTAGGAAAATCGGGTAAACTGCCCTTGACCCTAACAGGGCGTTGCCCCTGAAACCCCACAATGTGTGCTTAAGAGGGCCCCTTGACCCCACGCCGATAGGGTATTGTGCTTCGCGCAAAATCAAACGCCTTACGGCATCACCATTATGTCACCATTAAAACTTGTGCCCCCCCTCCCCCCCAAAAAAACATCTTCCCCCGCCTATGAGTTAGTTAGATGAGATTTAACGACGCTCAAACACGATTGTCAGTCAACTCGATAAAAAGTTCACAGTTTAAATTTATTTTCGAGTATGGTTTAAGTTGAAATTTGGTTTCCCTTCTGACGGTGGACGGTCCATGCTTCCATCCCATTTAAAAAATATTACAATATCATGAAAGCTCTGTATTAGGCTTAGGTCCATAGGACCACAGTAAGTTAAATCGGTTATCAAATCGATAATTTCTAAATGTTGAGATATTAAGCAAATCATTAGCCTTATAAACGTAAAATGACTTCAACAATGCTTTTGGGGGGCGGCTTCGCTCACCCACATGATCGTTCTTCTCCGTCCATTATAAGTTAGCCTGAGCTAGATTATTTTCCAATTGTAAGTTAGCTTGAGGTAGATTATTTTCCAATGCCCATGCAACTTCAAATAACCTATCCAAATCAAACCACCATGGGTAATGCCGTGGGCGCTAGTGGCCGGTTTGACATGGAAGGGTGGATTTAGAAGGACCGATGTAACATTATGGGACCTCTAGTTTGAATTAGACGTGAGTGCTACGACTGTTGTTCCTAATGACCTTAAGGAATATGATATATAATTTTGTGGGTCCCTTTGCGTGGGGGGCCTTAAGCAGTTTTCCTGATGACTGCATTGAGAAATGCATGTGTTCATGGATGGAGAAACGAGTAGAAGAAGGGCATCTCAATGAAACTTGGGTAACTTGGAAAAAGGAGGAAAACGTAAAACAATTTGTACTGTCTTTAAATTGCTATTTTTTCGGAACAGTTGCGCATTCCTCAAAAAATTGCAAATTAATTAGAAGAAGGATAATGAAATGATGCTTTTGTTGCCTATTTAGTAGGCATCCAATTTCATTTTTTAAAAATCTTTAACTTTTCATTTTGATGACTACATTTTGTGAACAGTATCCTTTGTCCTCTGGAGTTCTCATCTCCCTTGCCTGCTTCCAGTGAGTTGCCTCTCGTCTACTCTACTATGATATTAATACTGGAAAAGGTCGAATTATTGATAATTTTTTTCCAAAGCTTAGAACAATCAATCTTCTAACCCGATTAATCAAAAACTCTCGTAAGCTCTGATTTTGATGGCATTTAAATATTAAATATTCTTTCATTCCAGGTTAAAGTCACACTGACTTTATCACACTATATATGTAAGAGATGGATATTTACCTTCTATTTCAAGCAGAGATATAAACTTATGGATGATCACTTTCGCAGGTGGAAGGCGATTGAGGATAGTGGTGTATATGTGTTAAATTTTCATGTTTAGTAAGTCCATGGGAGGGTGTACAGAACTGTCAAACCATATTCCTACTTCCCCCTCTGTTTTTAGAGAAACGATTCATGCTACATTTTAAAGCGCATATTTGTAATTTTTTAGTTTTTTTGTTCTATTGAAAAAGTTTTCATAAGTGTTCGACCGATTATGCTATAATCGGTAAAACCCGATTACCAATTATTTAATTTAACAATCGGCCCGATGCCGATTACCGATCACCGATTATTAGAAAGAGGGAATTCACATGTTTGTCACTTTATACGTGCCCCTTGCTTCGTGCGTTTTGTATAACCATAACCAGTTCAGGATGGAAATATTGGGAATAGTTCTGTTCGTTTCACGAACGGGATATCATTTTTGTAGGCAAAATATTTTCGATTCAAAAGTGGAGATACAAATCAACCCTTAATACTGTACAATTGTTTGCAGTCGATTTCACATGCCCTTTGATAATTTAGTTCTAAGGCCAACATCATGCTCTGTCTAGTTTTCATCCCCCAATCATGTCAGAACATTGCATTCTTTTACTGTTCTCGGTTGTTGCGTTAACGTACTGTAGCTACTCTCCCGCTTTTAATGACGAACCCCATGTAAAGCAATCATGATAATCTTAGCAGTTCTGGGCACCCGTATAACTTATCTTATGGTTCCTTTCCGATATAAATATCCCCGTATATTTTAAGCAGTTCTCGTCCAAAACTTCCGTCTTGTTTAAAAAGAATCTGCAACTGAAATGCACGTAAGTCCAATCCCCGAAAAATCCACCTACGCTGAGATTTGTGATGCCGTTTCTATGTGAATTTAGCACGGGGATCGCCCGGCTTCGCTAGCCGGCATTACAAGCCCAATCATCGTAACACAAACTCAACGTGAAAATTTGTCTCGAGACTGAGTATTTTCACACACTAAATCACATAGGCGAAGGCGGGAGTTGTGATTGGCTGCCTAGAATCAACGCAATTGAACCAATCACGAAGCAGGGGCCAATTTAAATTTTGCAATGGATCTTTTGCATATGATGTCACCAAGCAAAATATTATGCCTTGTTTGTCAGTAAAAACGGACACTCACGTAAGTCTAGTGCAAGCGTGGGCCAAGAAGTTTGCTGCAAGACATCACGTGCATTACTGTTTTCGTTTGCAATGACATCGTATGACAATATTGCTTAAGTCCTACCGTAAATAACGTTACGGAAGGAATGCTGGGAATGCCTTAATTTATGCAAGGTAATAACCACCGAACTTCACAAGATTCTAGGTGCTAAGTGTACAAAACGTGCACATAAATGTATGTAAAGGTTGGGGATTTGAAAAAACGGCGAAACACTGCCGCTAGAAAGTCTGTACCATGTGTTTTGTGCAGAACAGTATGTACAGCAACTTACGCGGGGCTTTCTGCGAGACAGCAAGGAATACACCTTGAATGCACTTCTAAATCGAATTCCAAGTAGGCTAATACTACCAGGTTATAGCGGAAAACATCAAACGATCCTTCTCATGGCAGGGGTAAAATTTATACATTTGTGATTATCAATGCATCCCGTTTTGGCGGGAAGTTAAAGGATTGAGCATTTACGGGAATTTTAACGAAATTAAGAGCAAGTTGCAAGTATATTTAGCCCCTTTTTTCCAATTTCAAATAACCGGTGGTAGTAATCGGTTGCATGGCAGAATTTTACCGATGCCGATTATTTACCGATAACGCAATAATCGGCCCGATGCCGATTACTTAACAGATGATCGGTCGAACACTAGTTTTCATTGTAGCATACTTCAATTTTTGTCTACATAGTTTCCGAATCTTTAAGGTTTTTTCATGGAGAATATGTCCCTACCCCCTCCCCACGTCCAGGATCTCCCCCCCCCCCATTCTCTACCTTTGCCACTTCCAGCAGGGAGTCTGTTGCAACTCCCTGGTATAATTGTCAGCTCTGACAACTTTCTGCTTGTTGCCTTTCGATTGACAACCCCACTCACACAGGAAAATGGTCGTTGTTGTTGTTACTTTTATGTCTTTATTGGTTTTCTGGTATTTGGCTCGAATCCAACAGTACACTGTCTTTAGACATCCAATATCCCCGAGTCTCACAATAAATTTTCTCCAAAGCTAAGAATAATCAATCATATACTATTACGCATGCAATCATCAAAAGCTCTCATAAGATCCGATTTGTATCACTTGTAATTCGGAGCAATTATCTTACACTGAGACGCTTTAGTGTTTTGACATGTGTTAGTTGCAATTGACAGTAATTCCTTAATCCCATCAGGATACCGCAAACATCCCGGATTACCACAAGTGTGATCATGACTTTATTCAATTTGGTACGTACTAATGCCAATGCCAAAGCCCTCAAAGAGCACAAAGCGACCTTTTCAATAATGCTGTATTGTATATCATTAGCAATGGCAAAAAGTGTACGTACAAATTGTATAGCGGGGCTACATTTAGGTAGTACGGGCGAACCAGGCGAGCTGGGCTACATTTAGTATAACCCCCTTACTGCCAATGTGCCATGTTGACATCTTTCCAAGCAACATTCTCACTGTACACTTCAGTATACTAATACGTACTTACTTACAGGTATACGGTATTCGCTGCTGTGAACAATTGTTCACACAATCAGCATAAGCCTACCTATAGACAAGCAGACTACTTATACGTAAAAAAATACGAGTCTGTGAACCGTTACCAGTGGTTTCGCCCCCTTGCCAGTTCGCCCCGGTCGTGTCGCCCCCTTGCCAGTTTGTCCCTAGTGGAAGTCTTTCGCCCCCAAAGAGGAGGTCGTTTCGCTCCCCAAATACTTATGAGTTTGACTTTAAATGCAGTTTTGTAGTTGTCATAACAGTTATTTTCAAAGTTGGCAAGAATGTGACAAAAACCAAGTCAAGTACAGGTAGGCAGTGCGCTAACTGACGCACCAACCAGTCATATGTTAAGTTGACCTGGTATTCTCTTGTATGTCCAGAATTAATTTCACAAGCAAGTAAGCTAGCATTTTTTTTTTTAACCATTTTCGATTTTTGTGCCATTTATTGGAAATTATAAATAGAACCAAACAAAACAACCACAACATATGATTAGCGAATGTTTACACAAAGAAGCACATGAATGATGTAGTAACGAGAACGCAGATAGAAAGTGTAACGGACGTTACATCAGTACTACCAACACAATTAACACTCAGCAATTGCACATACGTGAGGTAGTACAAATGAACAACTTGTTTCACCTTTAAAAATGAACTCAATCTCATCCTGAAAGGCAAATAAGAAACTTGACTTCGTTGACATCTATTGTTTTAAACATTCACTTGTTAAGTTGTTGTAAAGGGACCTGCTTCAGGAAGACTAGGGGGCGAACCGGTAGGTCTTTGGGGGCGAACTGGCAGGTCTTAGGGGGCGAACTGGTTAATGTGTAGGGGCGAACTGGCAAGGGGGCAAAACGACCGGCTACCCTGAGAACTAGACTTGCCGTTGTTTAGAAAAAAGGTCATAAATTCATTCTTTTCGATGAGGATACTGAAAATTTTTTAGCCCTATCCACAAATTTCATTGTTTTCTTGTACTTCGATTTGAAATTTGAAGTCAACAGTTATTTTTCACACTTGTAAGTTCAAACATTACTTTCCGCCCGAAGATTTTTAGGGGCGGAAAGTAGGCTTACGGAAGGGAAAAAAGAGAGGGCGGAAACTAACGGACCCATAAAGCTAGCCTAAGAGTTCGGTACTTACGTTAGCCTAGCCTAGGCCTAAGTTAGACACGTTAGGTCGTCAACGTTGGATTTATTCTGCGGCATATAGCACCATTTGGCATGAGATCAATTAGCTTAGTAGCCTATTGTAATTGATGCCTACACTAGCTGTACCTTAACTAGTGATAATAGTAATATGTTATCCTTACCAAATTTCTAATTTTTATACCAAATTTTTACCACCAGTTTATCATCATTTTGCGAAGTGTGTTAGGCTGTAGTGTAACTTGTCTGTCCGTTTCGTTTTCTAATCCCTACTGTACTTCCACATCTAGTCAGCAATAAAACACATAGGAGAAAAATTGTTATTACTGTTGTTCCTAAAATTCCAACCTACTAGCAGTTTGAATTTACTAAAACTGCTGCAAAAATTTTAATTTTTTTCCAAAAAGTATGAGCTATTCTGTTGCTTAATATTTTAAAAATAAATGATGAGTGCAGTAGGTAGTATCATTTTCTTCAAAGTGGAATCGCTGACGTTTATTTTCTTGACCGCCCGTATGCATGGTACATAGTATGCGACACACGTTATGTATCGCGATATACCGATGCAGCTGACGTAAGTTATGGACTTAACAGTATATGATGTAACGAATATAGTTATAAGACTAGTACCGGGGAAATCCAGTCTATGGAAGGTTCGGTCACAGATGTGCGCGGGAACTTCAAATCTTCCCTTTCTTCATGCAGTTCAGTTCTACTGACCATCCCTGCAGTACTGTGAATAATACATAAGAGGCCGAGGAAACTCACACAGTGGACCGACCGGTGGCATCATAACTGTTGGCTAGCCGAAGCTGTAAGTTCGGTGCACTCAGGCAGGGACTGGAGGAGGCTAGTATTATTCACTTGCTGTGGTAGGCCTATGCACCTAGTGTACCTACAAACCTAGCGTTAGGCCTATTTTATAGATCATACTTCATAGAACAGGTTTTTTGGGTGGGGGTGGGGTTAGTCTTTGTGGGGCATAGAATAGCATAATCATGTCGGAGGTGACAGACTTTGTTAGCTGTGGGGGAACCTGGTTTTTCCAGCAGGGGATTTTTTTCAAGTCAGACTTTTGTTAGGAGACAAGTTTTTCTGGAGTGACTTTGTAAGTGTGGGTGTCATAGTTAAAAAAGAGATGTTTTGGAGGATACTTGTCAGCTGTGTCATGATATTGTCTGGTATGTGCTCAGAAACATCAAATTGACAACCCACTGTTTCAAATTGTATCATACTACTATCAGCTTGGTGTGAACACTGAATATTAGGACTCATATACTGAGCTGTATATCCACAGTCTTTTTAGGTATTTGCACCCAAGAACAACAGATCTTATTGAGATTACTTTGTTGCACAAGCTTCTCCATTTGAAACTCACCATCAATCTTTTTTATTTTTTTATTTTTCATTGTACTTGTTTGACCTTGAATTGGTTTAAGAGATGTACAGTATGCTATCTTGCCCCTAAGGCGTAAAATTTTTTTAAAAATTCCATTGCTCAGGATGCACCTAGTATGGGATCAATATATCAGAGTTAAGTTGCATAAAATTCATGGTACATACAGTGGTCAACAGTGTGAATGAAAATCAATGATATCATGCCTGCTTGCTTCAAGTTCACTTTTTGCAGAAAATTTGCCACATTGAATTGCTAATCCTGCTGGGAGAAGCCCCTTATATACTTTTTCAAATTTGGTACCCTTCATAGCAGGCACATGCATGGCAGGAAAGATGGATTAAGTCAAGTTCAATTGAGTATTGTGTGTGTGCATTGATCCCTGAAGCTACTCAGGAAATGTCCAGTGACTGACCCAAAAGAGGCATTGTGAGTGTATTCTTCTATGACACTGAACACAAAAGGGGTGATGGCTGTCAGGATTTATCTTTTTTTCTGCTTTGGTACTTTAAATTTTTCAAATGAGCTAAGGGTAGGTTCCTCTCAAAAAACCAAACAGGTGAAATAACTAACAATTTCAGCAGAATGTGTTCCTCATTGACATATAAAAAATAAATCATTAATAAGTCTTAATTCCCAGTTTGAAAAAAAAATGAATACTCTTTCCTTTATTTACATCAATACTATCTTGTAGACTAGATACAACTTTAGGTTCATCATCGTATCAGCCCAAGGCCTGTCTGTTCTAAGCCATAGAATACAGCACTAATCTCAATTTGTCCATTGGTATGGAAGAACATAGTGATGGGGAAGCATCAGATTCTGAGACATTAGCACTTGACCAGGTAGGATGTATCAACTAAATTTAAATCAACAATTTTATATTGGTGTCATGGTCATACTGTAACAAGCTCAGGCTGCCAGGCTATTCAGGTGTTCAACAGTTGTATTTAAAAAGCTGCCAGTTTCATTCTATTTTGTATAGGCCTGTTCATGCTATCTACTGTAGTTCCAAATTTTTACATGTTATTGAGCCATTGGTCTATGGCCATTCGTTGGTCTTTGTGGCCCCCTTTAATAGACATATACTGTTCTTCAGCATCCACTAGTTCATAAATGAAATTTGTTCTACTTTCATAGCTTGTTGAGGAGTAAACTGCCAAGACTTGAATTTTAAGGTCCTTGAAGGCTAAATTTTATATCAATGCACAAATTGTAGGTTTCAAATCTTACACGATATATATCTTTGATACACATACCACCGTTGACTTTTTTTATTTTTTTAAGAAGATTATGATTTAATCCGGTGATTTGAATCAAGTAAATTTATGCAAACCAGATTTGTTTTATTTGATGAGATTTAAATTTTGCTTCACAATAAATTGTGGGCCACAGGTCATGCCCTTTAAATGCACAAAACTTAGGATAACAACAGGCGATGGCATGAAATACATGTATCTTTATCCCATACTGTAATGATGATTCTTGTTTCTTTTTAATTTTGAATCAGAGATTTAAAGCAGCTATTCATTACACTGTTGGGAAAATCTGTAGTGAATTAGAAGATGAAATGGAGGTAACGTTTTCAAGACACACCATAGCAGTCATTTCAGAGGCTGCCTATAAACAATCAGGTATCTTTTAAGCTGTAATTGGAACTTTCAAAATTAATAAAAACAAAGCCTACACTTTACAATGTTTCTAGAATGTTTTTATCTGCTGGACTGTAATATGTAATATAATATTTCTGCAATGTTGTAAATGCATGTAAACTTGCTAAATGAGTATATATTTGTAATTTCTTCAACAAACAAGTAAGACTTACAGAAACACAAAAAGATTGACATGACTTTAACTCAGACTTTAATGACAAAAGCTTCATGATCATTGACACAATTATTGGAATTTTGTATTATTCCTTACAGGTGTTTTTGCATCTGACTTGGAAGATTTCTGCCAGTAAGTATGAGGTGCCTGTGTGGATTATTTAAATTTTGTTGTGCTATTTTTCAGTGTTGTACAACAGCCTTCAAATGTTTTCAGTTTTAATTTATTGTTCAAAATAGCAAGATTTATTTGATGCTTTTCTCCTTATAAATGACTAGTGGCTTAAATTAGCTGACTGGTGGAAGTTTTTTTAAGTGATATTACATAAACATATTTTTTGCAGGCATGCCAAACGAACAACAGTCACAGCTGATGATGTCAAACTTTTGGCAAGAAGGAGTGGAACATTGGTTAGTAACCTTCCCCCCCCCCCACCCCCTCCCTTTGTCATTAAAGGGCTACAATGCTGTATGAGTCTTGAGTTTTTCTCTTTTTTTAAGCTTTTCCTTTGTTTCATGCAGAAGTTAAGTGAAATAGTATAAAAGCCTAAAAGCTCCATGGATACCCTTTAAAGATCATTCAATTTTGTTGAGTTTTCTTTAATATCAGCTTGTGATATTTTTTTAAAAGTAACACACACATTTAAAACAGTATGAATATAGCAGACTCAGCAGAGTATGATACAAACCATAACCATAAGTTCAATATGGTCATTGTACCAGTACAGGTCCATTTGTGCTCAAAGGTGTTTTCCAGTTAAGTAACAATGTATACTAGATTTATTTCATTTTACTTCATTTTAGTAATAAGAAACTATGCTGTTAAAACTTATGTAACTAACTCATTTAAGTGATTAGTTAAAACCTCATTTCATTTAAGTTTTCGGGACTTTTATGTGTCAAGACATCTGTACATCCAATGCACTTCAAAATGGACTGCAAACTGCCTTCTGTTTCTTATTGTCTTTATTTGATGCTGTGTATGTTTTTGAATGATGGAATGTTTAATTCCATGACAATCTGGCATAAATTTGCTTCACCAAATAAAGGGTAATACAAAACTTTACACTAGTAGCTAAGAAAGTTGTTTAATACTTTCTACTGAGGTATCAATATCATGATATGAATACAACATTGTTATTATAAATGTGTCAGGGCTGATAATACTGTGTATCACAAATTGCCCATAATACTATATGCATCTCCACCCAAAGCAATAGCTATGTCTACTACATGATATTCAGTTTTTGCCTTTTTACAGAAGAAAATATCCTATATCTTTTCAGGTCAATGAATACAATACCTGGAGAATCCTTTTAAAACTGCATGTAAGTCATGCATTTGCAGCTCAGCTCAAAGCCTGATGAACCTGTGTAGCTAATAATGTTTTTATGCCTTTTCTTTTGTAGGCAAGCCACATGAGCAAAGTACATAAAAAACTGAAAGACAATCAAGTAGCTTCAAAAGAGAAGAAAGGTCAAAAAAGGAAGAAAACAGGTCCTTAAAGGCCCATTTCTCTCACCCCAAACAGTACCAATTCTCCTAACCTTCTACTTAAGCCCCTCCCACAATTGCCTGAAATTCATCCTCATCTAGATACAATCTCAGTTCATCACTTCAAGTTGAGTAAAGAAAAACTCTCAGTATTATTCATTCTGTGTAATATAAGCTTTGGTACTGTGCATTGTTTGAATTCAGTGTCAATCAAAGAGCTGAGCCAATTGAGAATTTCGGTACCTCCATACCAAAACTCTAGTTTGGGGTGAGAGGTTTGGCCCTTCAAGACAACTAAAGATCTGAAACAAGTCAGCACTTCTGGTTCTTGGGCCCTAACTTGATTTCTTCAGAGATGAAGGAAATGAAGATATATCAACTGGTGACAAGTTTCCAGCTTGAATAAATGCTGAAATCAAAATCTGGAACCTGTCTGATTGATTTTACATCTGTGTGGTCAAAGTTGTTAGCTGCAGTTTTTGTTTATAGGAAATACCTGGTGCTTTTAGTACAGTAGAAGGTGGCTATAATTTGCTTGTAAAGTCACAGAAAGGCTACACTTTATCACATGCTTAATGTTCTCTTCAATTTGATGATAAGTTGTGTTGCTCAAGAAATAGATATTGATGGTTGTGATTGGTGATGACTACCCATTCTTCCTTTTGACCAGTTTGCTAGTTGTGTTCAAGAGATGGGTTTTCAGCAGTAGAGGAAATGTACTACAATGTCATGAAGGAAGATTGGGGGATTTTCAACTTTAGCAAAAGAAGCATAAAAGTTTTGGTTGCTGAAGAAGTTGGGAAGTATTTGACCAAGGTAAACCTGCTTCATTTTCCCAGCCATCTTTGAACCACTGTCATTGACTTTTCAACACAAAAGAAGGTTCAATAGAAAAGGGACAGACAGAGATAATTTAACATTTCATCTGAAACTGTAAGGCACTCACATTTTTATTGAAGTAATTTCATCAAGCATTTGACTGCAAGCAAAGGTGTCCTCAGCCATTTGTGTAACCAGAGGCAAGCCCAAGAGGGTAATTTTCTGCTGCCCCTCAATTTCTAATAAATATTTTGCAATGGACAAAAAAAATTCCAATGATGATGCTAAGTAAGTATTCCAGTAGATGTCATCTGAGTGTTGAGTGTACCGTCCTAAATATTTAAAAATTCCTACAGGGTAAGAGAACACCAGTCTGTGACCAGAACGTGCAGTTGGCTACCCCTAATCTTCTCATACAATACATTGGCTATTACTTGCCTAGATATTGAGACAGCCTTGCAAAATGTGAGGTTACTGCAGTGTAGAAGGCAACTCCAATTTTGGAATAAGGGCCAATACAAATTCCTGTCACTTGCCAATCTTAACTCAAGTTTGTGCTTTGTATTGCCCTAGTAGGTCTTGCACAAGAAGCTAACGTGGTGGACAGTCTGTTTCAGATTTTTTGGTGGAAAGGAATGTTGGCACAAGTTGCTTTTGTTACCCATAGCTCATGGGACTGCCCTAGGTTCCTAACTGCTAGGATCTAGGGAAAAGTATCTGATAATTTACCTTGCCCTCCTCCCCTTCTCACATGATACTGTAGCAGCCCATGATGAAATGTGACCTACCTTTTAGTATATCATACCTGGTGTATTTGTGTAATGCCAAGGATGTGTACCTTTGTGAGGCACAGAGTAACTTTAGGCATCTAAAATATTTTGAGGATTGTAGTCATCACAGGCAAGCTCTTCCAGGGTTACTGCCAAACTGTCATATTACAGTATATTGCACACTTTGCTTTGTTGTATCCACTTCTGTCTGCATGTCAACCTTTCTTTATATTTTTTTGGTGAAAAATGACCAGACAAACCTATCAAAATGCTTCAAATAAATACAGTGTATTCATGAATTTCCAATAAAAAAACAGACTGAGCTCTCATAAGTTGAAAGCAATAATTTTCAATTTTATTCATATTTGTAATGTCATGTCTTTCAAGTACATGCTTTTCACATCATTTTTGTATAAATGTGACATCTTTATAGCCCTGTTAAGAATTCTTTATGACATTTGTTTACACTTAAAGGAAGCAGAGATAAGGAGAGCATGAATAAACATTAAATGATCCATTCAAAAATTTTAGTGTGTGTCTTATCTTTACCAGAAATTTGCCAATTCAATATCTGAAATTTCAAATAACAGAAAAAACAATACAATGTATATATACAGTATGTCAAACAAAACTTTCCCATGATTGAAATGGCTAATCCAACATGACACCTGTGTTGAGTGTCCCTTTCCTGATGACACAAAAGGACAACCTTGGCTGCTTTCAATGTGGAATACAATAATGGGCTGGCATGTAGCATACCATGAAATTTTGGCTTCCCAAAATCCCTTCAGATGACTACAAATGGACCCTTCCTGCTTCTCCCTGCTAGATATGAAGTCATCTCTTAGTTTTCATTAGAGACTATTGATAAACAAATCAGGAAGGATGATTCTGGCAACAAGCTTAAACCTTTCAGCCCTTTCTTCTCATTTGAAATTGCATTCTCAGAGTACTTGAATATTTTACTTTCTTATTTGAAACAAGGAAACTTGAATGTGACTGGAGTGCAAACTGCTTGATCAAGTGAAGCCCAACCATCTCAAATGATGCTTACAAAAATATCACATTTAAGTCATCCCTTATTGACCACTATTAGTGCAGGATTTATCTGCAGCAAGTTTCCTGTTTAGCCATCTTGAGTTCCAATCAATGCAGTGAATGGGACTTGTTTTGCCATTGGACATGTATTCAGTTATAATTTTCTGAGTAGGTAGCTCATCACACCAATATATCTTGAAACCCAAGGAAAAGCTTTTTTGTAGGATAATGTTGGCTGAAATCTGACCATTGAATTGTACAGTAGTACAGTAGTATGAACTCTCAAAATTAAAGCGGGCTATAATTGTTGTTTCATATGGCTGAAGCACAGAAAGAATGACTTACCATGTTCTAAAATTAGGCAGAAGCAATTCTGCTTTAGGCACCAAATTAACCCAACCAAGTAACCAAACTGCCTTTTACTACTGGACCTCTTCTGTGCATTTCTCATGACTGGCATGGCCCTATGGGACTCTTTCTCTCAAAGGGGCCCTGGATTTTTTGCTAGATCTTCAAACAGGGCATAATCTCAGCTTGACTGAGGCACCAAAGTCTCAGGCTGCCTAATTCAACAAAGTTTTGGCCAACTGGGGAGTGGGGGGTTGCAGTCCCCTCCTGTACCGACATGATTAACTGGCCTTTGACAAGTGGCAAAAATGTTGACATTGAACAGATAATGTTTTTCCAATCTATGGGCTGCATGAAACCTAATAAAGATAGAAAATGTGAAATTACCTGAATCATGACATGATAGAGATGGAAAATAAATACACCTTTACCCTTTTTTATTAAAGTTGACAACTTTTATAGATAAATGCAACAACCCCAACATGGATATGTGTAGTAATCTGCCAATTTTCATCACTGTATGGCTCTTGAGAGTCATGTGACAATATTTTTCTCACATTATGAAATTTTGGAGAGTAACTTGGTTGTTTTCATTGAATATGCAATGTTAAGTCTTGATCACAGACTTCCTGTACATGAAGGATACATTGTCCCTACTGTAGTGTGAGAAAAAGCACACCAAGATGGCCGTCTGCAATGGTTTTTTTGTGAAAATTTGGGCTTGCTCAAGTATACCACCTTATTTTGCAAGAAAGTTGAAATATTTTTGAAATATGGCAAGGTAATGCCATATATCAAAATCACTTCACGTATTGCAGGATTATATAATATTGTTTCCCATTCAACGAGTTCAACTTTTGTTTCAAATATTACAGAGTTGTCATCAAATCAGCCAATTCATAGGTTTACGGTGGCCATCTTGGTGTGCCTTTTTTGTCCCAGCCGGTGGTGATGATCTATGGATAGGACATACTTGTTACATACTCTGTCCAAAGGAAGTCCAGGGTCTTGATATATCATAAAAGACACTTGGAAGTGAACTATGAAAAATTCTGTCGGGTCTGACTCTTGTTTCAAAATAAGTTTGGGGTAAGGCTGTTTTTACCCTTAAAACATTTACATTATTTTCATGAAGGCTTGTTGGCAAGGTAATGATGTTTCAGATTGCTTTCCATGCAAAATTATTTCAAAAGCTGTAACAACCTCCAAAGGACACTAGCTCCATGAAAAGCCATCAAATAGCCCATGAGGAAGTTCTAAGGGTTGTCCTGAAATACCTGTAGCTCTTCTGACCCTCATATCTATGGGGTCTACCTGATGTTCCTGAGGTTCAATTAATGTTCTCGAGGTTTGATGTTCCCCGTTTTTGTATATCTGGATGATCTGATGATAATTTTATGGTTCATTACTCTGGGGGGTTTGATGTTTCCAGAAGTGTGGATGTTCCCAAGATTTGGGAACATTAAAAGTTGGGAGCAGTTAACCCCGGGAACATTGAAATAGCCCCATATCCATTGCTCATAGCTTTGAAAATGAGAGCACTAATCAAATCATGCCCTTTCCTCACCCTAGTGTGAAAACTGCTATGAATTGTGAATACCAGTAATGTAGGTTGAGTAGAGGATCGAGCAGCACTAAAACACTGCACATAAGTTTCTGTGGAAAAGAATGATTCAAACAAGAAATGGCAAGTAGATATTTAATCTCGCACACTGCCAAGTCCTTATCCACACCAGAAAGTACGGAACATTTACCATACGCCAAAGAATCACACCAAGGTGGAGGTGTTTGGAATTATACGCCACACCAATTGTTGCAATTGTATTCCAACTGTTGTAATTTTCCCTGTAGCAGCCTGGTATGCCATATGCCAAATTTGTTGGCGTACATTTCCGTACGCCAAAGATCTTTCTGTGAAAGGCCCTACTTACCAGTATGGGTCCTTATGGGAACTTCATATCCTGTAACCATAGTAACCTGAATGCAGAGCATTACTGGCAGAAGTAGCATGATCAAAACAATAGAAATCTGACTTGGAACAAAAACAACTGTAAGCACTAAACGCTCTAGGATAGCATGATTCAAGGTGAACTAATTACACATACAATTGTGCCTCAGAAGCAAATGTTTGTGCTTTCTTGCAGTTCAAATTCAGCAACTGAAGACAGAAAATTCCACATGAAGTTTTTTCAGTAGCAGTTTGCATTTACATGTCAAAACCTGTTTCATCTTTCACAAGTTGTAAAGACCTTGAAGGGATTTGCAGCAAATTTAACATACCATGCAATGCCTGGCATTTAAAAGCAGGCCCCTTTTCTTATGTATACAATTCAAAATCAATCCTCTTTGAATTATTGAACGACTGGTTGGATCCTGTTTTCCTGACATACACACCATCTTTAAAATAATCCTGTTCTACCCAATCCTGCATCTGTTCACTAGAGTAAGGTCCATAGATTTTTGCTTCATCTGTGTCTTCCCACTTGAATTCCCAATTGACCACATCTGAAATTTGGATCAATTCTGAGTCTGCTGTGAAGGAATAAATAGAAGGAATATTTTATGTAACCATGCTACTCTTCCAGTGGAGTACACATTAGTTGTGAGGTGGGGGACCAGATTTAATCCCCTGACTGGCCTAGTTCCCATGCACACATCATGCAATGAATTGATTGCAAATATTTCAAAAGCATAAGAAAAGACTGACATCATACCATCACAATAATGAACTGCCTTTTCAAAAGAATGCTAACTGAATGTGAAGTTATGTCATAATTATGTGCCTTCTCAGGTTTGCACTGGGTTGAATGTGGCAACTTAAATGGCTCTTGAAAACCATACACATGGCACTCGCATTTTTTACCCAAATGCTTCGAACATGGAAGTACCATAATTCCATGCTTACAATAAGAACAAATATCATAACTTGCTTAAAGCCTACTGTTGTCCCTTCTCTAAATATCATTTGGAAAGTTTATTTTTTTTATTAGTTTGACAGTTTGTCTATAAAATACAGTATTTTTGCTTCTGTACTATGCAGTACTGTAACTTCCAGATGAACATATCATCAGAATCATTGTCCCAGTTTTCATATCAGAGAAATGAAAACAAATACTCAGACATTTTGTCTACAAACTTAAAAGCATCAGCAGTAGGGCTGTGAACGTGTAGTGATTAATCGCTAAACGATCCCATGTGTAATAAACGTTTACTACATAGCTACAAGCGATTAATTGTAAAACCTGTTTTTGAAAGTTTTTTATCCATTTGTACACTCAGATGATCCCTGGTTGTTGTTAAATGGAACATCTGGGCATATCTGAACCTTGTAGGCTTCAAAGTTTCAGAATAATTTGATTTTACCATGCAAGATAACAGCTATTATTATTTCTGCATTACATTCAGTATCAATCACTTCGTACTGAAGTTATTTTGGGGGGGGGGGGGATAAGGTAATCGCGATTAATCGCTAAACGATCGCAAATTTTTGAGGTTAAACTTGTAGTTGTTTTGCTAATCGTTCACAGCCCTAATCAACAGCTGGGAGATATCAGGGAATATCTAGTGTTGCTGTAGCTCAATTAACTCCAACTCAGTAGTGGTGGAAACTGCCATATTTTTGGTCAAGGTCATTTTACACACACTTTTGATTAGTTGTTGGTGTTCATAGACTAGACTCTGACTTGGTCTTCACATAACCTCAAGGTCGGATCCTTACTACATATTTCTACAATGAGCTAGTTCAGTAACTTGTTTTGGTGGCTATTCACATGCACCACACCTGTAAAATGTCAGGATAAGTAAACCAATGCAGCACCTACAACCCATATTCGAAACCTGAAGTTTACATGAAAATTATTGAAATCATTCTCTCTTAATCCATCCACAACATAAGAACTGAGGGATCTCAAGTGTGGTTCTGTGCAGTGGATTTTTTCTTTTTGGTGTGAAAATTTTGCATTCAAATCTGTGGTAAAGTAGTGGTAGGACATTCAGACAGTGCTGCTTGTACTGACAAAACAAGGGAAAGCCTTGTGCTATGTGCTGAGCTCGTTTGTGTATCTCATGCTGTGCCCCACAATTCCATGGGGCAACAAATCACGAACTAGCTTAGAGAGGGTTAACTTCATTAGATCAAGAGTCACAAGCTCAAAGGTTATTAGATCATAAGTTCACTTTATATCAAACATTCCAACAAGCTGACAGGGAAGAAGGTTCATCAGATTGAAAGTTGGCTAGATTAAGGATGCACTAATTTGAGCATTTCCAATACATTGAGGGTGAGAGAAAGTTGGAACTGTTTCTAGGGTTGAAATGAGGGTCCACGTGCACCTGATGCTTAATCAAGTAAACTGTCAATCTAGTGAACCAATGTTCTTGTGAAAATTCCATTAACAGCCCTTCCAAGTTCCATCTAGAAAACATTCAATACCGAGAACCCTCAATCTGGTAAAGTTGCAATCTAATGAACATTCCCTCCAGTGAATCTTCATTATCTAGTGAACCTTTGATCTAGAGATCTTTCGATATAGCCAACCTTTCGATCTAATGAAACTTGAATCCAGTGAATCTTTGGTTTAGTGAAACCTTCCATCTAGAGAACCTTACTCACCTTGAGAAGGTGCTTGTTTGGCCAACTTGCTCTCATCAACATCATCAGCAAAAATATCAAATGCTGCTTCTTCTTTCTCTTTCTGGCTTTCTTCATCTCTTTTCAGCATATGTTGTATCCTTTCATAAGAGTAACCATACACTTCATAGTTCCCTCTACACAGGATTTCATCTGCCAAACCAGTCAATTTCAACAAATGTTCCTTATTTTCCTCTGAAGTTTCCTTAGCTTCTGTTTCTGACTTTGCCATTGTCCCTTGTGATGATTTTTTATTTTGTCTCCTCTGATTCTTCTTACCACCACCCAACCTCTGTAAAGCTTTTGTTATTGTCTCTCCTGGTTTCATGTACTCTGTCATCTCCTGAAAGATTTGCTTCTCAGACTTTTCTTCCTCTTCCCCAACCTGCTCCTCTTCAACCTCCTCTGGTTTTTCCTTTATCCTGACCCAGTCTATGTTATCTAACCAGTTGTCTCTGATTATTTCTTCCTTTTTTGCAAAGTAATTTCCATCTGCGTCAAAGTGACCCTCTGACATCTCTTCACGAAGGTTGAAAGGAGTCAACTTTGTACCTTCATCAACAGAAATAGTTGGGTCTTCTGCTCCTGTTCAAGGATAATGGATTATAAGAAATGTGAAAATGCTCTGGACAGGCAGTAAATACAGCTACAGCCACAGTGGCACCATGACTGGATATAGCAGTCCAGAAACTTGTACTTCCATAGCCAGTATATTTCTAAGATAAATGAGAGGTATAATACAGGTAAACTTACTTTCTGTCAACTTTAGAACATCATTTGTTGTCTTACATATGTACTTGGCAACTATCCAATAGTAGTACTGGTGAGTCTGGTGTAGTCCTCTCCCCCCCCCCCCCCCCCCAAACAACACTTCTTGTAGGAAGTAACAGAAACTCTCAATTGGCTCAGCTTTTGATTGACTCCTTAAGGAAACAATGCAGAGTATCAAAGCTTATATTTCACAGTATGAACTGTACTGAGAGTGTTTTGATCGTACATGTTGAGCTTTTCTATATTAACCCTGAAGCAATATAAACTGAGATTGTGTCTGGATGAGGGTGAATTTCAGACAATTGTGGGAGGGGCTTAAGTAAGAAGGTTAGGGGAATTGGTACTATTTTAGGTGAGAGAATTAGGCCTCTAAGGGTACCTTCATGTGAGAGTGATGTAAAGTAGATTTTACAGTACAATACTCAATTCTGTAACAAAATTTTGTTTCAGCCCATCTTGTAAACATGGTGCACTTAACCTTTTTTAAGTTACAAATTTTGCATTTTAACCATGATCTCTCCAATGCATAGGTGATGAAAGTCTTTTTTTTGGGGGGGGGGGAGGGTCTGTGTTGTTTCTAACTGCTGTTCTGAGGAAGGGTGTGTTCCCAATCCATTATGAAAAACAATTGAATATTTGAGGGACCCCACATAGAATTTTGTGCAATAATTGGGCAAATATCTGGAAAATGCAGGGACTTCATCTATTTGCACTAGACAAAAGGAAAATAGAAGACCACTACAGTATGAAAGATATTCACAAAATTGAGGTTCTTTACATTCAACTTGGTGCAATATATATTTCAATTGGTATGGGAATTACAGCAAAAATTTGATGTGAAATAATTTTTCAAAATTAAAAAAAAAGTTAGTGATATATTGTGGGTGTCAAAACTTTATGTTAGAAGTCCCATTTTGAGAACTTACAGTATCTTAACCCTTTTACCCATAGTACTGACAGTGAAAATGGAGAAAGACAGCTTACTGTACACCCCGATTCATTTAATTGGCAAAAAGGTGAAATCAGGTCTGGTATACCTTCTACAAATAGTTATGCAATTATTCCCAAAGTTGTATTTGCTACTATGTCATAAATAAAAAGATTTCAAGATAAAATTTTCTGTGCAACTCCAGCATGCTGCTTCAACCAGCTCCAATGAAAATACATGTAAAAAATAAATATTTGCTTTGTCTAAACCATCATTTTTGTTATATTTTAAATTTCTCCAGGTTGCAATGAACTTTGATATGTTCAGTATTCAAGTTAACATGTTAAGGCAGTCTCTCAAGTCTCTATCCAGTATATGCACTTGCTTTAATTATGACACTGCATGCATAGTGTATTTGATAGATGATCCTACTCTCATTCCAAAGGTTGAGGATTTGATTCCCAGGTCAGTACATTCCAACAACCTTAAGAATGGAACTGGAACCTACAACCCTTGTGCTTGAGTTCAGCAGCAATGGAGTAGAATTAACAACCCAGTTCACCAAAGCTTGCCATTTCACCAAGTCTGGCCATTTTGGTTTGATATATCTGGATACTACCTTACACTTAAATACGCCAGTGTACTGTTATCGCCATGGCTGTCAGTGACATTGCGACCTTGCCAGCACTGGCATTTACCCAACCAATACAGAACCAAAATATTGCCTTTTTAGTTACTCAAAATTACATTAACAGAAAGATATGATGTTACAAATGGGGGAAGGCTAGAGTAAGGTAGATTTGCCTGTTCAGATAATTATTAACTGGCACTCAAACTGGACTAGTGACCACCCTCATTTGGTAAAATTTTCAAACTTAGTGATTTACCTTCAACAACATCATCTTCTTTCAAGTCATATTGATCTCCAGGTTTACCATCTTCATCTTCTTCGTCACTGTCCAAGGTGTGGTTTGGTTTGAATGTCTTCAGTCTGTCACCTCCAATCCCCTCCTCTTCTGCACCTTCACCTTTCCTCAATTTCCACACTGGTTCATCTGACTTTCCTCCAGCAATATCACTAAAGGCCACCTTTCGTTTAGACATGGTGGTTATTTATTTCATTCCTAAATTTATGATTGAAAGGCAATAATTACATATAGTAAAAGCTGAATCTGGATTCCATGGGTGTAAACTTAATCATCCATAATATGAACTTTATCTGCAATATATCTTCAATAAATTTTTCTAGTTTGGTCAGTCCTCACTATGGTTTCACATGTTTGTCTTCTACCATGCTCCTGCCTTACAGAAAAAAAAATGCCCAAAATGAGGAATATCCATGCCAAACTGGCAATGCAATTTTTGTAAGACAGACTAAATTTAATGTCCTTAACCCTGTACCGTTGTGCTCCAATCGGGGCATATTTGCCGAAGTGGGTGGAAAAGCGGACGTAGCACGCCCCGCACTGCATCAGCTTCCGTAGGTTATTGACCCAGTGACCTTAAACTATTGTCCCTCTCGTTGTTGTGACCGAATTTTCGGGTAGCTACTCGCAGTTTCGAGCTCCGCGTGAAACAGTAAAGATGGGTGACAGCCACGCTCTTCGTAAGGGTCCAAAAGGACCCAAACAACGGTAAAGGGTTAATTGAGGGATACTGTAGCAACAAACTATGACCCAGAAGCAAATATCAAGACTAGAAGTTGAACTCAGAGTTCCACTATTGGGACATGCGGATCAGTACCACTGCACCACTTGCTTCCAGGTCTGATGAAGTCAGATGTGTTGGAATAATGCATGCCAGTCCAAGAATTCATCTCAAGGTAGCATGGGTCATAGTATAGTACTTTGTTGGTTAATGTTTTTGCATGTTCCCTAGAGTACAGTACCTAAACTTCCTTGTGCTCATTGGGATCCTTTTCTTTAATGTGTTTCCACATACTGTAAGAATAGCTATATAGGACTAGGGCTTGACTTTTAAAAAATAGTCTGTACAAAGATTGTACGTGAATTAAAACTTTTAGGTGAAAAAAATTGCAGTTAATCAGTAAAACCTTTCAATGTTCTGACTGTTTTTATTCAATAAAGTGTGTAGTTAATGCCTGAAGCCTTGCTCCCTAAAGTAACATATGAAGTCTTGCTCCCTTAAGTAACACAGGATACTGAGGATAATGGCTAGGCTGAGAGAATTTCCTCTAAAAATGTTGATCACATTAAAGGGTTACCCAGACTACACTTTATAATGTTATGGAGGACGTTTGTTTCCACTCTATAAAATGAACTTATTTTACTAAAATCTTTATAAATTAGTTAGATTTGTTATACATTTTTAAAATTCTGGAAAGTATTTAAAAATTTCTATTGCTATACTGGACAGAATTTACATCTTTCTTTTCAGATTCTAGAAATATACAACAAATTTTATGATATTTATTGGAGGTATTGCACTTACGTAACTTGTCCACTGATGTGGAACCACGTGAAGTGCCATTATATCCCAAAATAACAGAATGACTGCTGCTACAGTAGAAGAGGTTTCCAAATAAGTGTTCTGCAACATTTTGACTCAGAAAGTGACTTAAAATTGAATGGAGGCATATTTTTGTTAGCTATAAATGAGCACAAAACCAATTCAATTGTTTAAGGATAGCGATGGTAAAATTAGCTGACAAATGAGCTACTTATGTCTCTTCTTCTTCTTCTTCAATAAAGGTGACACATCCAAAGGACATTCTTTCACCACGCATGCATTTAGAGGCTAAATATGCCCAGTAATATAGGTAACAGGGTCTTTATGGACAGAGGCAACCCTCATTACATTCAGGGGGAGACAATTCCAATCCTTAATGGTTCGAGGCAGGAAGTTAAATTTATAACAGTTAGTACTGGTATGTGGGAGACAGACATGAAGGTCATGCATTAAACGGGTTCTATGAGTAGGCCGCTGGAGACAATCAACAGGTAATTGAGCCTGGCTAAACACACCTTTGGAAAAAAGGATCAATCTACTTTTCCTCTGCCTATCAGTTAAGGGCAGAAGGTTTAGTTCCTTAAGGAGACTGGTCATTGATCCTGGCTCCCTAGAATAGTCAGAAGCAATGAATCTAGCAGACCGTTTTTGTATACTCTCAAGCTTGTACCCCAGGTAAACCTGGTGGGGGTCCCAAACAGTACTGGCGTACTCCAGCACAGACCGAAGGATTCCTTTATAAGCCATTAACTTGACATCACCAGGGCAGGAAGATAGGTTTCTATACAAAATACCAAGAATCTTATTTCCCTTGTTACAGATATTTTGGATATGCTTTTCCCAGTTCAGATCTTTAGTGATGGTAATTCCGAGATACTTAATACTATCTACCCTCGGGAGCTCAATCCTATTTAGAACATACCGAAAAAGTATGGGACTTTTTTCCGAGCAAAAGTAATAACGCTACACTTAGTGGGCTGAAATCTCATGCCCCACATGGAAGCCCACAACCCCAACTGCATGATATCATTCTGAAGTTTATGACAATCCTCATCGGACTCAATAATACGGTAACAGACACAATCATCTGCAAAAAGACAAACCTTGGAAGAAGCACCATCGACGATATCATTGATATGAACCAAGAAGAGAATCGGTCCTAGGACAGACCCCTGGGGAACTCCAGACAGAACTTGCATCGGGGGAGACCGGGTTCCATTGACAACAACAGATTGTTTACGATCACCAAGAAAGTCATCAACCCAACGAAGAATCTGATTTGAAACACCAAGTGTATACAGCTTGGTCTTAAGCAGTTCATGAGGAACAGTATCGAAGGCCTTCTCAAAGTCCAAGATAAACACATCCATTTGTTTATGGGCATCAAGGGAGGAAGCCCAGTCCTCAATTATCGACACAAGTTGTGTTTCGCAACTATGAGACTTATGAAAGGCGTGCTGGGTGGGAGAGAGTAAGTTATGTATTTCAAAATGGTTCATAAGGTTTGAGGCAATAATATGTTCTAACAATTTACAGCAGACACATGTAAGAGAAACAGGCCTGTAATTACAAGGTAGGGAACTGTCACCTTTTTTGAAAATAGGGCAAACATTTGCAGTCTTCCAATCCTCTGGAATGCATCCTTTTGTAAGGGATTGCTGAAAGAGATGGCTTAGAACAGGTGCAAAATCAGTGGCAATCTCTCTCAGGACACAAGGATGGATACCATCTGGTCCCATGGTCTTGTTGATTTTAAGACCATGCAAAAGCTTTTCAACGCCAAAGGTGGATATAGTTATATCATTCATTCTCTTACCCGTGGGCCTGATGAGGGGAACAGTATGAAACACTGTTTTAGTGAATACACTAAAGAACTGGTTATTGAGAGCACGAACTTTATCCAAGACAGTGACAGCTAGCTTATCATCGGTCTTAAGAGGGGGGAGATTATGCCTATCTTTCTTCTGACCATTCATATGTCATGATCAATTTTCCTCTAAGAAAGTCCTGATATTGCAATGGCTGGGTTTCGAGCACACGGTGGCAAAGGACACGAGTGTGGGAAGCACAGGTCGTCCTAGCGTTATATAGTATGTAAAGCATATATATATAAAAAGGAAAAGGTAGGACAGACCGCCTAACACCAACACAGTGCTTCGCACAAAACTGTTCATGATTTCTCACCTTATACTACATTTACCCCTTCAGATCTCTCCAGAACCTTCCCATCATCTTCTTCTAAAGAAACACAACAAACTTTAAGTTGTCTTAAACAAAAAACCTCACATCAAATGCAAAAAATCTTCTCCTCCGATTCAATGCTAACGACGGATTAGATCACTCTTCTCCAATTTAGACGTCACATTACGTAATGGGAATTGCCCTGTACGAATTCGGTTCTCCCATTGGATAGTTCGAACTGCTTTCAAATCTGTCAACGACCAGAGTGTAATTTTTTTCTGCACGGTGAACCTGAACAAGAAATGGAAAACGTGCGGATCAGAAAACCCAGCATACCAAAATGTGTGCCCTGCCGCAAGTACATGCAACACGTACAGGTATGTACTGTACAGTAGAATTCCCCGAGCTGTGCTATGAAAAAAAAACTTGCATGCGGCATACGTGCCAACTTCACGTGCAGCATGCATACAACGGGCGTTCTCAGCATTTACATGCACGGCATGGAAGAAACAGCTTCGTACAGGGCAATTCCCATTACGTAATGTGACATCATGAATTGGAGACGAGTGATCTAATCCGTCGTTAGCATTGAATCGGAGGAGACGATTTTTTGCATTTGATGTGAGGTTTTTTGTTTAAGACAACTTTAAGTTTGTTGTGTTTCTTAAGAAGAAGATGATGGGAGGGTTTTGGAGAGATCTGAAGGGGTAAATGTAGTATAAGGTGAGAAATCATGAACAGTTTTGTGCGAAGCACTGTGCTGGTGTTAGGCGGTCTGTCCTACCTTTTCCTTTTTATATATATATGCTTTATATACTATATAACGCTAGGACGACCTGTGGTGGGAAGTAGCATAGAGTCCTGTTCAAGGACTACTTCAATATGCACTTTTGATATAGGGGCCTAGGCCCCAAGATTGAAACTAACTACCTTGGGGATTCAACAGCACAACCTATGAACTGTCTTATTGGTCGTTGGCTCCTGCCAAAATGACAAAACAACTAAAATTTCCAAACAAAATGACCACAGCTGACAAGGGGAGCCAGCACTCATTCATATTTTTGTCTCCATGGCCACACCCAAGTTCAGTCGGGTTTGCAAATTTTGAATAAAGTGTTAATAGTGTTACTGTTACCTACAGGTAGCCTAGGTCCAAGATCGCTTTAGGTCTAGGCCTACAGTACTGTTATCATGCACGTTAGGCCTAGTTCTTGACAATTGTAGCGCAAAGGGTACATACACATTCGTGTATTATAAGCCATTGGTTTGCAATTCATACACAATATTTGTGGAAAAACTGTCTAAAAAGAAAAACATTGTTTGAATTAATTTCAGTTCCAATGTCATGAAAAAATCAAATTATATGTCAATTCACTAAGAACTTTACCAATATGATATTAAAAATTTTCTCCGCAACTCAGTAACAGATTCACATCGGACTTCTGAACCTGCCTTGCGCCAATAAGATTTTTAACTCTTCATTTATGAAGAGCGACATCACTTTTTTCCAAGAATCATAGATCATGTCACAGGGCAGTTACAACCTATACAAGTTCGTTAATTCGTTTTGGTGGCTATGCACTGCGCACATCACCCAATTGTCGGGATAGTAACAAACCCTGACACCCTGGTGGTACCGATTGCCTCTGAGGACATCTACCTTTAATTCTTAAAAGGGATGGGCCCATCCCTTAGACTCCTTCTCCCGGCCGGTGTCGGCATAGACGTAGGCCTAAGTGAGGAGGCATGGAAGAAGAGGGTTCATGTGGGGTAAGCAATAGTTTGCCACTTATCATACAAAGAATGTTATGGGTAAAATCATTAACAGTCGGGAGTTCGAAATTTCATCAATTCAGCGGATCTTAAATTAGCCAAGAGTCACAATAGAGAAGCATTAGCATATTTTCAATTAGTCCGTTGTATAGTTTCCCTGAAAAGAATCAAGATCATTTTTATAATACTGGTATTTATGTGGTAATATTCTGATCACTTAAAATGTTGCTGATTTTTTCTCTTTTTTTTGCAAACAAAAGCTAAAAAGGAAGATTGTTTAGATTCTCTTTCCAAGCAAGAAACCGCAATTTTCGGCCATTTGATAGCGACTCGTTAGATTCTTCGTATAAGTTTCGGAAAATGCTATTTCCGGCAATCAGAGGGGTCTAATTTTTCTCTTCGGAAGTTTCCCTTCGCTCCGCGCCAACCAATATGGTAGCGTTCCGCTTAGATTTTTTTTTTTTTTTTTCATTTGATCCTCCCTTGCGGGAACTCGGCAACGCCCCAATGAAGGGGTATTAGCGCCAAGCTGGCAACGCCAGTCTCGTGAGACAAACTCACAGTTTAACGTCTATGATTAAGGGATAGCAGATTAACTACAAACCCAGAAAACTAGACGACAATTTTGATGTCGGAGCTGGGACTTGAACTCACGACCTCATGACTGGAAGACGCAGTTCGTTACCACTTGCTCCTTAAAGGTAGTTTTTATAGCAAAGTGACATTTTGTAGCCAAGAAAAAAACAGAAAACTGACATACTTCCGTTCGCATATGCCGATCAATGTTTCTTCTGTTGGCTCCTAAAATTATGCAAGTTTTAAAACACATTTTACTTCGAATGGTAGAGTAAATGGCATTAGATTGCATGGAAAGACACAAAATTTTCAGTTTTATCCTCTTGAACCACGTACCACAATTCAACTTCAAACACTGTTTTTGTCAAAGTCGAAAATTTTGCCCCATTTTGCATCTAGGCTCCTTGAAAATCCCAATAATTTTCAAAGGAGAGGTGGGAACCTCTCCCCTTAAACCCCTCCCTAGGCCGGCGATCACTCAACATCCTGCATCCCCCTTCAGAGAAATCCAACGTACGCCACTGTAGTGAATTGTGTCTAAATTGTCTTTTAGGTGCAAAAATTTGCATTTTAATCTGCCGTAAAATTTTCACATGTGAAAGAAGAACCAAATCTACACAGTGTGATAAAATTTCCATTTAAATTGGACATGTATTTCTCGAGATATCAGCAAATGAAGTTACTAGATCTGTGAGTTCCATAATTAATTTGAGGGCAGCAGAGATTATATCACTTCCTCACATTGACAAGGAATGCTCTGTTTTTTCATACTGTTGGGTTGACCTTGACGTTAATAGGAATAGGACCTCCTCATGGGTATTGCAAAGTTTGAAAAGTTTTCATGCCGCTTATGCAATCACATTTTGATAACATGTGACTGTTGAGGAGGAAAGAGGCTGTAAAGTTAAAAAAAAAACAACAGATTGTTCATTAATGTGGGGATGTGATGTCACATAGGCTATGCTTGCCTCAAGTTCACTGTTCGTTCAAAACACGACAACTTTACTTGCTCATATCTTGAGAATCTCACATTTCAATGCAAATTTCACCAAAATGCTCAGAAAAAGTATCCCTCTAACATGGTAATACTTGATATGACCTTAAACCCTTCTTTTAAATTTAAGTCATCCTCCCATCCACGCTCGATTCTAGTTTATTGTTTGAGAGGATATCTAAGTGAGCATTCAAGGTCATACCGCGTAATCAGTAAACTGCTATCAGTACACGATGACCGGCAGCATGGTCAAGTGGTTGCATCCGAAGTTGAGGTTGCCGGGAGTTCGAGTCCTGGCCATGTCATACCGAAGACTTTAAAATAACGGAACATATAGCCATTGCGCTTGGTGCTCAGCATAAACAGTAGAGTAGGTAAAAAGGTTATACTATAAGTTGTGTCAAGCATAACCCTACTCACCCATGGTTAAGAATCCGGTAGTTAGGGTTTAATGTCCTATACTACTGACAACAAGCTAAGAGATTTTCAGTGGCGTTTAGCTTATAATGTTCTCTACACTGGCAGCAGAGTAAAAGTTTCGGGAATGGTGATGGGCTTTGTCCAAAGCGTGGTTGCTGTTGTGTCGGATCCTTTAATCACATGTTTGGGGCGTGTCCAAAGATACAACCAGTTGTGTCTTGGATTAAACGTTTTCGCCATATCCTCCTTGGCAGTTACTTTTGTTTGGGCATTGATTTTTCCTGTTTGGATTTCTCGATATTAATACTAACAAAACTGTTTTCGATCGAATTTGGTTATTGTGTTATTTGTAAGGTAATTTATAATCTATGGAAGTCAAGATGCTACATATTTTCCAGTCTAAATTACAACCAACTGATGTTATTATTTCTACAATTAAAAACCAATCAAATGCCCTATCAAAGCTGATAAAGTTAGGCATAGCAATGACAAGTTTAGGACGCTATGGCTGGACAGGGATTCCTATTTGTCTTCGTTAATCAAGCTAAATGTTCTTTAACCTCCCCACCCCCGATTTAGCCTGTAACTGAATGAATTGCAATTAGTGTAAAACAGTACTTCGAGAAAACTTGCTCTATTCGTATACAGACGGATCAATTTATGTCCCATATGGTCCGAACCTTGAAAAATTACAACAAAAGGTTTTCCACTTTTTTTTAGTTCTTTGGGGTGTACTTTATAAGAGGGAAAAAATCTATCAAAATTTGACCTCGGAGAAGGTGTTAAACTGGTCAAATCCAAAATGGCCGTGGGAAGGCGTCGTCACCCGAAAGCAAAATTTATGAGACCAAGTGGATTTGGTCAATTTTGGGTCGCTGATTCTGAAAGTCTAGAATATACTTTTTGAGAAGTACCATTTTTAACTGCGGCCTATATTATTAAAAATCGGATACACTATTTGACCTTTAACCCCATCTAATATGCATATTAATTTGAATATTAATATCTCCCAGTGCTTATCAGAAGACAGGGCCGCCGTCTCTATAGGGTCTCATATTTAGAGAGTGTCATGGTCCGAAATTCCTACTGACTGGATGTTTTTAACACTGAATTGAGGAGCCATGAGGCCAGTTTCGGAAAGCATGAATGCCTGGTGGGATAAGTCTTATAGAGTGCTTTTTCGTTACGTCACAACTGGGAAACCACGCCCACTGCCGGGCAAAAATCAATACTGTCTTAGTGCAACACTCTCATAGTGGGTCGTCAGCTGCTTCTCAGCTAGCTACACTAAATGCGTATCCCCGTCGAAAGGGGGCGGGGCTTGTGACGTAGGTGAAAACACTCTATAGGACGGGGCTGGAGACTATCTAAGAGGATCGCCAACATCATATAAATGCCTTAAAATGTGGCTGGTGGGTGAGCGGAAGTCCTATCAATATAATAGGTTTCTGTTGGCTTTGTGTAGACTTTGGTGTTTAGCCGACCTTGGGTTTCAAAGTTCTTGAATTTGAATATCAATGTAGTGAGGTCTAAATATGTAGCCGATTTGTAGGACGCCTCCATATAAATTAAATTGAGGAATGAATTTTATTGATTTTATTTGCTAGACTAGTGCAGAGAGTCCCAGATCTTAAAAAACGAAAGAGTGTCGTCTCAATAGCGAAACCAGCCAATTTTCCTAGGATCAGTCACTATTTTGTTTTCAAGTAAGTGCATGAGAATGTCTCATTTTCCGGCGAGGCTTGCCTTCCCCATGGCGCACCCAACTTTGTAGATCAAATTTACCGTTACCAACCAAGTTCTTGTTAAAATGAGTGTAAAGAGGTTACCGAGGGACGCATGCAGTGGAAATCATTTAGTATTTCGTAGAGGCATTGCCTCGCATGTTTTATACGGGCTTCCCTGCCAACTAAAAAATTGTGACAATCATCTCCCCTTGGGCTATAATGAACCTAATGACAGTTATGAAGAATAAGTTTATCTGATTTAACAGTGACAGCTTCGTAAGTTTCAGGATGTGAGTTAAGCCTTTCAGTTTTTCACATGATGTCACGTAGTGCTACTGTATCAGTCTTGCTGAAGTGTCCAATATACTGTATCTGAAGGGCGTTACTTACTAGTCAAGGTATGCAATGAGCCTATTTATCATTTGGTATGACCCGAAAATAACAAATCAAAGTTGGTTTAACAACATTTCGCATAAAGAGGCATGGGCGTCCGCAGTTATGGGCAAGGGGGGCACCTGCCCCCCCCCCCTGGAAAATCAAAAATTTGAAAAAACGTACAAAAATCAAAGCAAAAAACGTATAAAAATCAAAGCAAAAACCCGAACAAAACGTGTTTTCCAAGTTTCTATGCGAAAATAGACTTTAGAAATGCCATTTCCGGCGATCTTGGAGGCATTTTGGGCTGAAATTTTCGCATGCTTTGTGTCAATCCATGGTGACTTGGAGGTTTTGCCCCCCCCCCCTAGAAATTTTGCCCCCTGACTTTTTTCTGCGGACCCCCATGTAAAGAGGCTTTATCAGAGCATCTGGTTCTGGCTAATTGCATCCAATTTGTTGATGAAACTGACAGCTTCTTTAAACTGACAGTTTAAAGTAACCAACGCAGTAATCGATGCAGATGAGAAGGGCTGCTTCTTCTTGAAACTCACTCGAGCAAATTGATCATCTGAGACGTAGTAGAAATTTGACACTGTTAAGTGTGGAGTTTAACCAGCACACTGTAGCTATAAAGATATCACACTTTATTTTTTTTTCCAAAATGGCAGACAGCTGCTATCTTGTATTGAGGAGTTTAATGATCGATACCAAAGCTACATCCGGTTTACTCCAGTAAATTTGCCATATTAGATGTAGTCAAAATCGACACTTAATCATCACTCCAACTCATCAAGTGCCAGTTACATGACATTTATCATTCTCAAAATGGCGGACATGCGCCATCTTGGATCTAGGTGTTGGAATGATACGAAAGGTACATCAAGTTTCCTCCAGTACATTTATCATGTTAGATATAGTTGGAATCGGCATTTTCTCATCACTCCAGTTCCTTGGTGCCAGTTTTATAACATTTTATCATTTTCAAAATGGCGGACAGTTGCATGTATCTTGGATTAAGCTTGGGGTTGGAATGATACCAAAGCTACATCAGGCTTACTCCAGTGAATTTGTCTTGTAAGAAATAGTCAGAATCGGCACTTTATTCATCACTCTAACTCATCTGGTCCCAGTTATATAACATTTTATCATTTTCAAAATGGTGGGCAGCCATCATCTTGTATTTAGGTGTTGAAATGCTGCCAAAGGTACATCAGGGCTACCCCAGTGCATTTATCATGTTAGAAATAGTTGGAATGGACAGTTTCGGCATCACTTTAGTTCATCTGGCGACAGTTATTTAACATTTTCTCATTTTCAAAATGGCGACCAACGGCCATTTTGAATTTTCTATTAAAACCACCTTTTCCGTTCTCCGAATTTGATAGACTTTTCCCTCTTATTCACTACATCCAATAGCATAGAAAACCATTGAAAGACTTTTTGTTGCAATTTTTGGGGGTCAGGCTATAAATAGACCCGTCTAATAGCCTGTACAGATGGCTAATGTTAAATGTTAATGGACATGCCTATTGTGACGTTGTCCAAATGATTTGATCGCAGTGATGCCAATCAATCACTTTCCTTCTATTCTAACAGGCGACAAAAGTTCAACCCGGACTTTCTCGTTCATTAAAATAATCAGATATCTTAATAAGCATATAGGGGAGTATGCTGTACATGCGTTATTTAGAACTGTGAGATACAGTTTAAAGAGTGGTCTTAGTTCAAAGGTGAAGTAACTTCAAAACCAACAATTACATAACAGTCTGAAAAAACGAAAACAAAACTGAATAAGCATTCCTTGTCAATATGAGGAATCAGTATAGACCTATTTCTGTCCTCCCATGCTTCTCAAAAGTAATTGAAAAACTTATGTTCTCAAGATTATATTCTTATCTGGAGAAACGTAAATTAATTTACGACTATCAATTTGGTTTTCGTCCTGGCCATTCCACTGTACATGCTATTTTACACTTTACCAATAAAGTAATGGAAGCCTTCGAAAAGAATCATTTTGCTTCTGGCATATTTCTTGATCTTTCGAAAGCATTTGATACTCTTGACCATAATATTTTACTTAATAAGCTTGAGTACTACGGCGTCCGTGGTAATGTCCTGGACTGGTTTAGAAGCTACCTGACTGATCGTCGTCAGTTTGTGGTTATTAATAACATTAAATCGGTCCCTAAGTCAATTACATATGGTGTCCCTCAAGGATCTATATTAGGGCCATTGCTTTTTATTATTTATGTCAATGACCTTCATACAGCCAGTGATACTTTCAGTATAACCTCATATGCTGATGATACAAGCCTCTTTCATTCTAGCTATGACATTAAAGATCTGATACGTAATATTCAAAATGATTTTGTCTATATAGAAAACTGGTTTTATGCAAACAAATTATTACTCAATGTAAAGAAGACTACTGCTATTGTATTCCGTTCACCATCCAAGTATCTCAGTGCAGACATAGACTGTGTCCACCTTTGTGGTGTTAAAGTTATTTTTTGTGATGCTACCAAATTTCTCGGAGTTTATATTGATAAGAATCTTACATGGAAAAATCACATCCAGCATGTATGTATGAAAGTCTCACGAGGTGTTGGAGTTTTAAATGGGCTTCGAGGACTGTTACCTCGCAGAATCATGGTTACCTTGTATAATACCCTTATCCTTCCGTACTTTACTTATTGTAATGTCATTTGGGGTAGCACATATACTTCTAGAATTCAACCTCTTTTCATTCTTCAAAAGCGAGCTCTGCGCCACATTTGTAATGAATTCCATCTGCAATATACAAAACCTCTCTTTGCCAATCTCAATATCCTTAATATTTATGATATTAATCGTTATTATACTGGTATTTTCATATTCAACTGGTTAAGTGATTCACTCCCGTCAACATTTAAAACTTACTTTGAATTGCGTACTGGCACATATTCCTACCCCTGTCGACATCGAAACCACATAGCAATACCTTTTTTAGACTTAGATCCTCCCAGTTTGGAATTCGGTTTAATGGTCCCAAATTATGGAACTCGTTTCCCAATGATATTCAAGAGTGTAAACTTTTAAGTACATTTAAGAAGCAATTAAAAGATCATTTTATCACCAACTACCTCTGAATAATTTTAATTCTTTGCTATCTGTTCCATTTATTTGTGTTTTTGTGTTTCTTTTTCTGTATTATATATGTGTTTTGTAGTAATTGTTTTCTGTTAATTTAAGTCTCTGTAAAGGGGTGTCAACGTACATAAGCTCCCTGGAGCTTCTTGTTGTCACTCCTCAGTCTCTTCAGTACCCTGTACATACAAATAATTCATAACATATTTCTTTATATGAAAGACTGAAATAAAGTTCTATGAAACTGAACTGAAGTGGCGTGACCTCTGTTGCCTTCAAGAGCATTTTTGGACACAAATCTAGTAACTTCGTTTGCCCATGTGTCGAGATGGTTGAAGGGCAGGACCAGTCATCCCACATTGAAGAAGTGTAGTAGACTGCCCAGTTTCATGATTGGCTGTTGGGAGTCACGTTACAATGTTTTATCTTTTCAAATGTGAAATTTACCAGAAATTACATCTTGGTTTACTTTGAATATGCAATAGTAAAATCATAAAATGTAATGAAAGATACGTTTAAGAGAAATAAAATGAAAATTGTGTTATTCAGCTTTTTCTTCAAAATAAATTTGCCGGGGGGGGGGGCTGCTCTTTACCTTTAAGTCCAATTTGAATGGAAATTTCACCAACTTTTGTAAATTGAGTTCTTCTTTCACATATGAAAATTAAATGTTTGCTTTAACTTCTAGTAACCTCCAATCATCAATTCCTTGACCCAAGACTAACGTATGCCTACAGAAGTTTTGATTAAAAAAACAAGTCTTGTGGAAGGGTGATTGACTTTTGAACTGATTTAGTAAAAGATCTCTTCTGTCGTGTTACAGATAAGTGAAAGTGTCATAAGTGGCCAATTTGTTTCATAAGCGATAATACCTGACTTTAACTTCGACATGTTTTTAGAGGCCTCTTATTTTTTATCATATAGTGCGTAAGTCAATGGACTGTGGAACTAATTGTGAAATTTTTCTTACTTGAGTTTTAACCATAGAGCAGCATAAATTATCCGGTTCCATGGTCTAAGCAGAAAAAATATATTGTTGGTCTTCGCTAGTATGATCGTCACCCAAGGCATCACTCCCCAAGTAGGCGTTATGACATCGTTCTTCTGCGTAAAAGAAAACACTAAAAAATACATTTAATATGCCCTGTGGTTAATGAAACTCCATAAAATTCAAAGAAAACATTTGGAGATTTTGAAAATGTGGGTGTAATGAAAGTGATTCAGATTTCTTTTAAGATTGATATCAAAAAGTGACATTTTAAATGCCACCGCTGAAAAGACCTGTAGGTGGGAATACCCTTTGAAAACTTCAACTCCTAGCTAAATTCTCAGTTAAAAATCTAGACCAAGGTTTGATAACTTTGTAGTGTCATGATTGGCAATCTTCTAAGGTTTCTTGCGAGGGTATCTTGAAACAGCTGTGAACTTAGCAAAAGTACAGAGACGTCGAAACAGCTAATATAGCCATGATTAAGTCAATGGGGATATTCATGGCGGTGTAAAGCCCCAATTAAGTAACATATGGTGTTAAATGGGGTTAGACTTCTCAAATACAAGCTAGAGAATGACGGTGCTGTGACTTAGAGGTGAATATTTTTGTAGCAGATGCTTCACCCGACCTGCAATGACAAACGTGACAATGATTGTCTGTTTGTTAACCAAAATGGTTAGGGGAGTGGGATACATATAGCCAGGCGCGGCGGAACGGAAAAAATATTGGGGGGGGGGGGCGGCTGAGTGCCAGCAGGCGGAGCGCCACCATCAGTTGGCGCGGAGCGTACAAGAAAATTTTTGACTTTACAGACCCCAGGTGGCCGGAAACAGCACTTCCCGCTTGTTCTATGTTGCATGTATCCAGCCTTAAAATATGGGTCTCATATTAGCAATTTCTCAACCAAAAAGAAAAAATTCAACCTATGCAAAATGGTAATACATATCAGGTAAATTGAGATGATACAAGAACAATAATTAATTATGCATCCTCTTTCATTCACTCTGTTTGCCGTGTTATTCTTTTTCTGCACCCCTTGTTACATTTGTCCTTTCATACATGTCAATTACTCAATTATATTTCCCCTAGATCATACCATTTGTCCCCAAAACACCCCCCCCCCCTTCCGTGGTTCCTCCCTAGGATACCACCAACCTAATCTATACCGATCTCAAATCCAGTGGCGGAGCTAGGGATTTCAGTCAGAGGGGGCGAAAATGGTTTGCAGGGGCGTTTCGAAGGAGTAAGTACCCTGAACCTCAGCACGATCGAGGCCACAGCTTTTCGGACTTCCCATTTGATTTGCCGAACCTGGTAGAAGACTACTTTGCACATTTCTCCTCCGCAAGTTTTTCTATTAAAACATGTTTAAATTGTCTCTCCGTGGGCCTCCGCAGAAGAAAATTCCGGGGGGACAAAATTCTTTTAGGCAATATGCTATAAGGGGGAAAGCTCCGCGCCACCATGAGTTGGCGCGGAGCCCAAGAAAATTTTATCCCACAATGTCTCCCAGATCGCTGGAAATGTCATTTCTAAAGCCTGTTTACAGCATATAAATAGGGAAAACACTGAGTGAACTATTAAGAAATGTTGATGTTAATTTTTCTTCTTCTTTTTCTTTATGTTTTTTCTCTTTTTTTTAGGTTTTTTTCTTTATTTTCCAGGGACGGGCAAGTGCCTCCTTGCCCCTACGCTACAGACGCCCATGTTTCTATCCCTCTCTTTCACATTCTAGTATAAAGGGGTCATTTTATTTTGTGTTATTGTCAGGTCTCGATTTAAGATTCTAATGTTGTAATGGGCTACTTTGTGAACATAAAGATTAAACCCGTTAGAGCCTAATAGCAAGCAAATCTTACACGGGGAAAAAGTTACGGAAATTAATCACAGTAAGGTGTACATTTTTGGTATCTGGAAATCAAGATAATTGCACAAAGAAACACTATTTGACGTATTTTACATCCTGTGACCGCTCTGAAAATAGCCATTTATTAAGTACATTGCAAGAAATATCCAAGACAAAAGGTCTGCTTGGCTCTCTGGATACCGAATTCATACTAAACAAAAGTAGCCTAAACCTAGTATTCTTATTAGATGCAAGTTTCTTGCTTCAAGTTGAGTCGTCACGTAAGTACAGAAATAAGCATTTTCGTGGGATTATCGTGCAGTGTCAGAAAACACCAAACAATTGACATTTATCCTGGGAATGGTCACTTGAAGTAAAGCAAAATGGAAACTGCTCATTAAAACTCTTAAACCATTATCACTATGATGACAGTTTGATTTTATTTTAACCTGAATGTTCTCTTCAAATGATTTTTAAAAATGTTGTGGAAGCTATTTTGGTACCTTTATAAACTCTTTTTATTGTCTATATTGAAAAATATCCCCGACAACAAGAGGTCAATGTTGCGCTTCAGTTATTGTTGCGCCCTTTGCAACATCTGTTACTGACAGGGAGGGTTAATTTAATGTCATTCTGTGTATTTTGTTAGCTTATAAATCAGGCTTGGTGTGGAAGCAATGAACTTAGCACAGCGACAGCATTCATTAGTGCGTATAAAGCATGAAGATACGTCTCGGCAAAAACCTATCCCTATATTACAGAAGATGACCCTTTTCATCAGAATAAAAGTGCAGATAGTACAGTTACTGGTGGCTGTTTGGGCATTTTGTTATCTGGGCCTTTAAACAACGCTATTAAATTATGTCTTTTGCCAAAAATGGTGCAAGAGTTAAGTATGTTAAAAACCTAAAAAGGGCGCCGGCAGACGATTTTAGTCCGTCAGGGGGGCGACCGCCCTGACCATATGGCAACTCAAATTCCAAACGTACTATAGACTTGTTTACTAACGGTAGTAGAATACGTTGTTCAACCTCGAGAAAAACGATAAGTAAAACTTGGGAAGTGATAAATCGCACCCCTCTGGCAACCACTTCATATTAATAAGTTGATACGTCAATGTTTAAATATTCATATCATGTCTTACCGGTGAACAGCTCACAGCGACGTAAATAGAAACTAAGTTCGGAGTGTGACTCATGATGATAATAACATATTTCACAGTTCTTGTGCGCGATCGACGGCTGAATCTGGGTTTGACAGGACCCAAACGGTGTATGGTAATTGTCAAATTGCTTTGATTTTGGAAGAAATTATCAAACTATAACAGCACTAACTCAGATAAGGCATTCAAGTGTATATGTAGTAACTGCTCTGGAACTACAACTATCCATACAGTGTCACAACAGACATGTAGATAATCGTGAATAATCGTAATACACAGTGGCGTAGCTACTGGGGGGGGGGCAGGGGGGGCAAGTTGCCCCCCCCTGGAAAAATTTTTGGGGAAATTTGATGAAAATGGGGAAATTTGATGAATCTTCTTATTATTACAAAAATTTCTCAAAATTTTTGGTAGAATAAGAAATTGTGAGACATTTCGCATACATAATTCGTATTTTCATGCAACAAATTAACTCAGATTTCGTCAGTGTCGCATGAACCGGCCCAATTTGCGTTCCACAGAAAAGTCCTCTCCGCGTAGCAGATTGAATGTTCTCTTGTGCTTGTATACGCACGGGGGTTATGATCAGTGCATTTCAGTGCACAGGAAGCTGTTATTCAGGTGATACTTTGGGAATTCAGTAAAAGGATGTGAAAACTGACAAGTCACTACCGTAGACCCCGAGGTTGTTATGTTCTTCTACAAGCTAGCAGTAGCTGTACGACTTTACTCTGTGTACATAACGATGGACGGGGCTGAAACATTCCATGGCCAACGATAAACTAGAAATTAGAATCAGCGGGATCCGTTGGCACACTTATATTTTGTTTCTTAGCCTAATCCTTGGAGGCTTACAAGCTAGTTCGGGAAAATAGCTTTCTGCTCACTTTGAGTGTAACAATAAATGGACAATGAGTACCTTGTAGCCTACTACATTTAACAGACTGCTTTTCTAACAGGATATCCTGTGTGATCGAGTCACTATTAGGCCTCCTTAGTGGTGTGCGAAGGGGAGACCATTGGGCCATCCCCCCCCCCCTCACAGATGCCATTTTTTCTTTGTTCTTAAAAAAACGTAGTCTAACTTTATTAACACAGATTTTACTCCAAAAGATAGCATATGTGGCACCAGATTGCTTATAAGGACACCCAATTTTCAGAAATTTTAAAAGGGGAAGGATTGTCCCTGCAAGGTCTTTCAGTGATGCCAACTTTTTTTAAATTCCTACAAATAGACCTAGGCAACTTCTGTCAAATTCCAATTTTTACTTAAAAAGGTAGACTCTGTTTCCCACTGGTGGCATCGATAATAAAGACTACACGTTTAGATTCTCTTTACAAGCATAAGTACGCTATTTTGACCATCTGAGGGGTCTGATTTTTCGAAATTTTCTTTACGCTCCGCGCCAACCAATGGTGGCGCTTCGCTCGGTCTTTTGGGAAAAATTACATTTTGGGGGTAAAATTAGCTCTTAACTCTCTGATCACTTTGCAGTTTGCGAACATATATTGAAGTGAGCATTTTATTTCAAACGACAAAAGAAGAAAGCGACAGGCTAGATTCTTCGCATTAGCCTGGAAAATGCTATTTCCGGCCATCTAAGGGGTCTGATTTTTCCAAATTTTCTCTACGCTCCGCGCCAACAATGGTGGCTCTCCGCTTAGATAATCTTTATGACAAAATAACATTTTGTGGCCAAGAAAAACCACAAATACCGATCAATGCTCTCTTATTTTGACTCCTAAAAGTGTGCAAATTTAATGACAAGTTTTTCTTCGCAAGGTAGCATAAAATGGCATAAGGAAATGCATGTCAAGACACAAAAGTTTCAGTTTTATCCTCATGAACCACCACGATTCAACTTTTAACACTGTTCCTGTCAAAGTCGAAAATCTTGCACCATTTTGCATCTAGGCTCCTTGAAAACGTCAAAAAATTTCCAGACACCCCTCCCCTTAGACCATGCTGCATGCCCCTCCCCCTTCAGAGAAATCCTGCGTACGCCACTGCGTTAGTACATACAAATAAACCAGATATTGTTTACCAAAATAATATACTTTGTTATTTCCGATTGCTCTATGTTTTACTTTAAGATTAAAATGCAGGTAATATTACAATATGACATGGTAATGTTGTTATACTTGTAAGTTTGCATCTTTTATATGAAATACATACACATTGACCGGGAAAAGTTTTGGGGAAATTTCATACCTTTGCCCCCCCTGGAAAAATTCCTAGCTACGCCACTGGTAATACAGCTTTGGTTTTCGCCCCTTGGCTCTTCGCCAGAGAGTCGTGGGGACTTTTAGAAAAAAAAAAAAGTAATACAGCTTCTTCGGGAAGGAGTGTAAGTTTTGGTTTCGCCGAGCGGCCCTTTGCCAGAGGGTCGGGAGTACTTTGAAAAAGAATGGGGAAGAATTTGACCCAACTGAAAATTCCATGTCACGGACTATGTACCCCAGATAGGATATCTCCATTGGCGTACGAGCTAGGGATTGGGGGCAAGGGGGCAGTCTGCCCCCCTCCAAAAAAAATCCACACATTCTAGAATGTGACGGAAAATTGGAAAAATTAGGACAGGGATTTGCAAAAAATCGAACAACCACTGGAGTTTTTAAAAGTGGCACAGTTTTTCCGAAAATTCCTTGACGTGCCCGCAATCTGAAAAACACCCGCCATAAATCGCGGTACTAGAATTCATGAAAAGCAAAGATTTCAAAAATTTGCTACACATCCGGGTAGCGCAAAAGTATAATTCGTGAGCCTACTAGTTTTTACGCGATACCCGAAATGGTAGAGTATCCAAATTCTTTCAAGCTTTTACCGGAAAACACAAAAGTAAATGATCATAATCAGGCCAGGGTAACATATTTCACATAATCAAAGAGATATAAAATCGGGACACATTTGGGAAGCCTATCGTCTAAAATCTCAGGCTTACTTTGAACAGTATCAATTCTCCTAGCCTTCTTACTACTGGCGTAGACAGGGGGCACAAGGGGGCCATGTCCCCTTGTCCATGGCCGCAAAATAAAAAAAAATGAATGAAAAATAAATAAATAAATTACGAAAGTAAAAGGTACTTTAGTCGCCTTGGCCTAGGCTAGCCCTATGCAGTTCCAGTTTGTCTACTCTCTGCGTGCAACCGCGCAAGCGTTAACACGCGCAAAACAAAATATACACCCATGTGTTCTTGCGCATGCTCTATGCCAACCAATGCCAATCAGTGACGTAAGCGTCAACACTGTAATAGCCTATAGCACTACAATCACCCACAATCGATAGTTGATCGATCGATCGCCGAAACTAAACAGCCAAATGTCACGTAGGCCCACAGTACATTGATGCATCATACCCTGTAAGCAGGCGACCTGTCGGCTGCCATTTGACCGACGGAGAGCCATCGGAGGTCCGCTGGCTCGACACTGTGAAAAGTGCATGATGGGTAGAGAGTTTTTGCCAATCCAATACCTCACGCCCGTCAGCGAACCGTAGACCCACACATTTTTCCGACGATGGGCCGACATTGGACCGTCAAAGGACCGATCAAATATTCCTGGCTAGCTGGGATAATTAGTTAGGCTAACATACACCGTTAAGCATTCGAGTGGTGATCTAGTAAAGGAAATATGATATTAAAAGAATCGAATGAAATTTCTTAATTTCAGGGAAAATATCAAGGAAAATAGGGAAAAATTCCACTACAAATAGTAAAATAGGGCTGTTGTACTGATCAATGTCCGGGGAGTGAAAAATTTATGAAAAACCACAGTCATTCAACATTTGCTTAAGTTGCCGTTGAGGGAAATCTTACTTTCTTCTTTTCTAGACAGTGATTACACACAGTTTGTTGCCTTTTAGCAGTCACTTGATACATAATGAAAAATTAAAAATAGTGAAATACACTGCCAACTACAGGGCCGTCGAAAGCGGGGGGGGCTGGGGGGGCTGCAGCCCCCCCAATAATTTTGCCATATATAGTTTTTTTTCTGGAAGTGAGCATTTTATTACAACGAAAGGTCAAAATAAGGACTGCTTAGATACTATTAACAAGCCCAGGAAATTCATTTCCAGCTGTCTGAGGGGTTGGGATTTTTCAAAATTTTCTGTACGCTCCGCGCCAACCGATGGTGGCGCTCCGCTTAGATAGTCAGCCCGAGTCAGCCCCCCCCCCCCCAATCGAAAATACCTTCCGACGGCACTGAACTAGTAATGATCAAGGGCAACATACTGAGTATCACTTGAGGGGACATGATGGAAGAGGTGAGTCATTGACCAAGGGGCTTTTCCTGGAGATCCTTGAAACTTTAGGGAGAAATGATGACACCATAAAGAAACATCTCGAGAATTCTGCAAGAAATGCCAGATATACCTCACCAGACACAAAGAATGACATCTTGAGTTCAGCAGAACTTAAGTTTCAAGTGAAAACTTTGCATACGGAAACTCAAAAAAGCGACCGCTTAGAGCCCTCTGTAAGCCTTGGAAATGCCTTTTCGACTGTCTGAGGGGTCCCATTTTTCAAAATTTTCTGTACGCTTTACGCCAACCAATGGTGGCGATCAGCTTAGTCTTTCTGGCTGAATTTTAGTTTAAAGGGAACGTTTATCTGCAATTGAAAACTGAAAAATATTGACAGCTTAGATCTCCTTCATTAGCCTGGGAAATGTCATTTCCGACTATCTGAGAGGTACGAATTTTCAAATTTTCTAGACGCTCCGCGCCAACTAGTGGTGGCGCTCCGCTTAGATTGTCTTTGGGGCAGAATTACATTTTTCGGGCAAAAATCTTCTCTAGTCCATTATGATCAGTATCTCGAAAGCGTGTTTGAATCTGAGAAAAACACAAATCTTTCTCACCAGAATGAAAGACAATTAAACCTGACAAATGCCATTTCCAGCCATCTGGGAGCAGTTAAAATCCAAAATTCTCTTTGTACGCTCAGCGCCAACTGATGGTGGCGCTCCGCTTAGATAGTCTTTCGGTATGTTTGCCCCCCCCCCCCCCGTTCAATAATCCTGGCTACGCCACTGCTTCTTACTTAAGCCACTCCCACAATTGTCCGAAATTCATCCCCATCCAGACACAATCTCAGTTTATTGCTTCAAGAGGAATAGGCCCTTAGAAACTTGCTCAATATGTATAATAAAACACTCTCAGTCAAGTTCCCGTTGTGAAATATAATTAGCTTTGGTATTCTACATTGTTTGAATTAGCATGTAAATCAAAGAGCTGAGCCAATTGAGAATTTCTAACAAGACCCATATAAGAGGACTGGCCCTTTAAAGAAACTATCACTCGATCCTCTGCAGCCTGTTTCAAATTTTCAAATCTTGTGCAACATAATGCCCGAAATGGCCGATTATTTTAATTATTTCAAATCTTTTCTGGAACTTACAGAAAACACTATGATGAAAGAAAGTAAAATTTTCATGGAAAATGAAAATGCTAACAACTTAGCCTGATTTTCCAACATATTTGTTAGTAGCTTGTGACAAAATGGTTTTCCTCAGCCCCAAAAGAAGTCTTTCCAAAACTGTTCAATTGGTAAAATGTTCTGGCGAAGATTTGGAAAATGTTGGAACTTTTTGCCAAATTTATTCAATGGACAGACGTGAGGTTGTTCGGGCAGAGTGCCCAATGGTCAAATAGTTTGCCGTCCACCGTGTTGCCATCTATCCTGAGACAAATACGGGCAGTGGTAGAAAAGAAAATCAGGTAATTCGGGTCATAACGACAATGTGAGAATGTCTTCCCATTAGCCTGGAATTCATTTAAACCCATCTCGTAACTTGACATTTTTCAACAGATTTTACTAATAGAAGTAAAATCATTTATTGTCGGAAGTTCGCGTAGTCACACATACAATTCCATCAATGCAATACGGTAGATATTTAATTCAAATTTAACCAAGAGTCGCAAAAGAGTAAAATTTATCAGCATATGGTGATTTGAATTCCGCTTTATCAGTTTATAGTTTTCCCCGAAAAGGTACACCATTTCATCAATTCGTAGTTGCACATTTGAGCTGGTAATTTTCTGATCACACTAGCGACTGCTTAGGTCCTCCGTTTACGACGTGAAATGGTTTCGACTCTCTGAGGAGTCCGATTTTTCAAAATTTTCTGTACTCTCCCCACCAACTAATGGTGGCGCTCGGCTTAGAGAGCCTTTGGGCAGAATTACATCTTCTGGCCCCCAAACTGAAATACCCCTGTACGCTTATGTATATCTCACTGTGTCCCATATACCTGTTAGTCTCTAACATATTATATTTCCCCATTATTTGTACAAAAATACTATATTTGCAGGCTATCATTGATGTTACCAGTGAGGCCTGCGGATTAAACTGCCTGTGGCCATTGATCAAAATTTGTCATCAGAATAGTGTTGTAATTAGATAAGTTGCTTAACTGACCAACAATTTTACACATACTCCGTACTACCAGACTACTTCTTCCCCATTAAGGCTCGTAGGCCACTAGCCAGACATGTAGTCTGTGTTACCGAACTACATATTAAATTTTGCTGATGTTTGGAAGATCCTTTATTCAGACACATCATTATGTTGTGCAGAAAATAAGTGTCTCAATGATAAGTTCATGGAATTGGAAAGGGATTATCCCAGAAATTCAGTGCCTTGGTTTAACCCCGAGTATATTCCCGAGTTTATTTTTTAGGAGAAGGTTAAGTTCTTAACTGCTGAATGATCTTTGATTATCATCGCAGCCAAAAGGTGCAGAGTAGCTGACATTTTTAAACATACACAGAGAGTTTGCTGGTTGACATATTATGGACTTGCATGCCACTCAGGGTAATTTTGTGAATATTGTAATGGGGTTTGCATCTGCACAAGGACAAGCTGAACTTAAGTTGTTTTTGGAAGCAACAAGATAGTTGGAAAATTTCAATTTTCTGGCATGAGAACAATGGGAACGTTGTTCCATTTCATTAACTGAGCCAAATATTTCAAGCGCATTTCTGGAGCTAAACCACAAATTTTCCAACTGTTTCGTTCCAGGCATGTTTCGAAAAACCGGCACTTGTGGCTCAGCTAAGGGGTGCTGGATCTTTCGACTGGATAGCGCTGCTTCCCAGCCCTTCTTGTCTTGTATATGTCCTTTAAGGCTGTCATAACCTCCTATACTGTGTTCTTGAAAAAATCGGCATTCTTCACATTCCAAGTTGAACCAATATACTTTACTTTATTAGCATTAAATGTTAACAGTATAAGCGTTTCCAGGCAAAGCTAGGGGAACGCTCAAAAATAGTTCGCGTGCATCGCCACTTTGGGTTTCATGTCAGGAATTGCCGAGGTCAGTTGTGGTGGAATGGATGAATATGGGGGGAGGGGACTGGAGCATTTCAGTTTGGGGAGAAAATCCTCTGCCACGAAATCCAATAGTGCCCAAAAGGCTATCTATAAGCTATAAGCGGAGCGCCACCATCTTTGGCTCGGTCGTTCAGATAGTTTTGGAAAGCGCCACCCCTTAGCGAGGTCACGATGAAATAACATTCGCCAAGATTGTAAGCAGAATCTAAGCATTCGCGTTTCGTTATCCTGTCCAAAAATTAACCGGTGGTCGCACCATCGGTTGGCCGGAGCATACAGATTTTTTTTGAAAACTCGCACCCCCCCCCTCCCCCTACAGCCGGAAATGGCATTACCTAGATTTTTTAGCAAATTTCACAGGTTAGGAGTTATTTTGAAAACACAGCTAAATATCTCAGTTTTCTCCTTATTTCTCTTCAAAATATCTTTCATCTTATTTTGACTTAATAAATATTTCATATTCAAGGTAAAAAAAGCAGTAAATTTCATATTTTAAAAGAAAATGTCTCAACAGCCAATGATGAAACAGGACAGTATATTACGTACCTCAGTTCAAGTTGGGGTGGCTGCTCTTTTCCTTTAAGCAGTCGTTATTTTGAGCTTTCTTTTTGCAATGAAACGTTAAAACCAATAAAAAGGATGCCTCATCGGCACGCCGGCAGTCCACTGATAGGCCTATGGCTCGCGATTTTTGCAAACAGTGAGTACCACATGGTGTCACTATACTAGTTATACATAACCCTTCACCGGTGTCTCTCACTCTAATCAGAGTTCCTGGTTACCCGTCTTTCGTTCTTAAAAATGTCTGTCTCTCGATATCTAACATAACATAACATAACATAACATAACATAACATAACATAACATAACATAACATAACATAACATAACATAACATAACATAACATAACATAACATAACATAACATAACATAACATAACATAACATAACATAACATAACATAACATAACATAACATAACATAACATAACATAACATAACATAACATAACATAACATAACATAACATAACATAACATAACATAACATAACATAACATAACATAACATAACATAACATAACATAACATAACATAACATAACATAACATAACATAACATAACATAACATAACATAACATAACAAGTTTAAGGGCAAAGGAGGGTAAAACCCCCATAAGATGCCCTATAGCACGGACCCAAACCAACACCTAATCCAAACAAAGACTAACCAAACCCAATACAATCAGATCCTGCCACTGTCACGGCAATACTTGTCAATATTAATCTTGAAGCAGTTGACTGAAGTGGAATTAACAACCCACTCGGGGAAACTGTTCCACTCATTGACAACCCTATGAATCGGAGAGAAACTGAACTTTCTGATGTCAAGTCTAGAGAAACATTTTACCAGCTTCTTATTATGGCCACGAACACGGGGATCAGCACAAATCTCTAAGTAGTTACAGTTAGAAAGAGAATCATAACCAGAAAGGAACTTGAAAACCTGCAGCATATCCCCCCTAATCCTTCTTAATTCGAGAGAAGTAAGTCCTAGACAATTGAGCCTATCTTGATAAGGGAGATTAATTACGCACATTGTGAATAAGCCGTGTGGCCCTCCTCTGAACCAGCTCTAAAATAAACTTGTCCTTTTCATAAAAAGGGTTCCATGCCTGCACAACATAATCAAGATGTGGCGTAACCAACTGCTTATAAAGATTTAGCACAATATCTTTACTGAAATTGCTGAAATTCCTCTTGATTAAACCAAGCACCCTATTAGCCCTAGCAGCAGCTGCTGCGCACTGCCTAGAAGGCTTCAAATCGTTTGAAATGACAACACCCAAGTCTTTTTCAGAAGCCACATTAGCTAGAACACTACCAGCCATGGTATACTTATGACCCAAATTCTTGGATCCAAAGTGAAGAACTTTGCATTTATCAGCATTAAAAGACATTTGCCAAGTCTGAGACCAAGTAACCAGCCTATCTAAGTCCCTTTGAAACAGAGAAGCATCCTTTCCGTCATTAACATGACGGAAAGGTCTGATACGGATCAGTAAGATCACCGTCCTTGATCATGGGATTTGATATCACTGGGCACAAAAGGCGTTTTTCATCCCACACATTTACATATTGTGCGGTTAATGACTTCTAGTAGTCTAGCCACAGGTTCATTGACACGGATCTACGTATTTCTGAAAGCCACATGTCACAGGTAGCAAGAAGAGAAGAGCTGGTTTTATTTTGGCTCTATGGGTTTGTTGTCAAGTGGGGGGTCTAGGCTTGAAATCAGGGGAATTATTTTGGGAAAATTACACAAATTATGACGTCTTGAAATGTTGAAATTGTTGTTGAAAAAAGTCATGTATTTTGATCGAAAACGGTATTACGAGTTGCTTTCATATAGACATATCATTCCGAAGCAAACTAGAAACCAATAAAGCTTACCTTTATTAAAACAATTTGAAATGAGAAACGGATCGGTTTTTGGACAAAGCTTTCCGACACCGGATATCTTCCTGGAAGCAACATGGGGGGGGGGGGGGGGGATGTATACTAAAATGCATAGGAGCAGTCGTAATTTGAATTTTCCAGCAACCTTTTTTCTGTGGTGACTTTTCCCCTGGCCCCTCCATCTAAGTTTCCAGCAGCCTACCTCTCATACAATTGCTAAAAGGAAGTCAGTAGCTGGCATAGTATATTATCTGCTTGAAGATTTTTGAGTGAAATCCGAGAGCGTACCGGTAGTTACTGCACCCCGATATAATGTAAAGTAGCGTTAGAACGGGTCGGATCTTGCGTAGCCGGAAACAGAAAAAAAAGCGGATGAGAGTTCCAATTAATTTTCAAATTGGTTTATTAATTCGTTGATTGAGTTCCAAAGAGATCAAGTTTGACTCAGCCGGCAAAATAATTATTAAAATTTAACTATATACATGGTGATTGCATGCAATTCTGCTTCGAGCTCTCTTGCACGAGTTCCAAAACAAAATAGTGGGAGCGGTAGGCTCTGAGCTTGCAAACCTCATGGGAGATCGGAACACATGTAGTCCCCTGGTTGGTTAAAAGTTGTGACGCACCAAATTAAATCAATATTAATGAATGTACAGATCTAAAAGACCAACGAGGAGGCTGTAGAGGGTGAAATTGGCCACACTTTGAAAATACGGGATACGGGGTACACGTTAATTGAACTAGAACGAAGTAGACGCCCACGTTCACCGGTAACACGTGACCGGAAACAGTAAGGGCACTGGGAATCTAGGACAAAAGGAAGGGAGAATTGTTCGTAAACAACAAGATGGCGTCTATGTTAAAGGTCGGGGAAGGTGCACCATACTACATGACAATAAGCACTTACAACACCATGACAAAATGATCGCAACCATTTTTCTCTTGTGTACTATCCGCGTAAGTAATGGTATTTTCCTATGCGCAAGTAAAGATTTTTGAAAGCTTGAATAACGTGATGACCAAAGGAGAGTCCAGTTTAATTTTCTCGGTCTTTGCATTTTCTCTCGGCATTTCATTTGAATTCCAGCTTTTCTCACGTGCTCGTGTTTGTTAGAAATTAAAAGACCGTGCCCCGCTCGACCCGACGTGTAATGCTTTTTTCGATTTGCTTTAACTTAGTTAATAAGCCCTTCTACGGGAACTTTGTTTTCCAGGAGGTTGCAATTTTGCACGGTGTTGTATAGCGTGTTACGTTGTGCAACACGCGCAAATATTTCCAAGATTATCGGGAACTTTCCAAACGCTCTTAGCCTAGGCCTACCTCTTATATGAATATTGAACTCCTTGTGACGTTAGTGTGTCGTCTGTGTCATTAATATGAAGTGGTTGCAACAGGGGTGCGATTTATCACTTCCCGTGAAGAGAACTTAACAAGATTACGCAATAACAGACCATACTGCTTCCACTTTTCGAGAACCTCACATATTGGGTTGGGGATGATAAAGAGGCTTTAGCGTGTCCAGTATCTTTTTCATCGACGACATTCCCCTACAATTATTAGTAGGCCTATATTGTGCATAAGACTGATGGAGAATATGTTCACCACCCACTTCAATGTTCTCCCACCGTCGCCGGTCACCACTTCTTGAAGCGCACCTTACAAATATTGGGGTAGGGGAGGCTAAACATGCCTTTAGCCCCTCCACTTTTTTCATGGGGGGGGGGGGGCTAAGCTCCCAAAGCCCCCCCCCCCCGGTTCCGCCGCCACTGCATATAGCTACGTCATGGGTCACATGAGTTTTGGAGAGAATCAATCAAGCTCTAGTACCACATTTACTGTAGTATGTACGTATTGTATATAACGCAATTGAAACGGCCTGGTCACAGGAGCCAGATGATGGCTGAAAGCTGTTTTTGGTTTCGATGAAGAGAGAAACCTATGCATTCATGATGGCGTGTGTGTATGTATGTATGTGCGTGTGTATGTGTTTATGTATGCGTGTATGTGTGTGTCTGTGCTTGTTTACACGATATCTTGAGAAGGGAAGATCTGACAGTTCTCAAACTTGGTACACAGATACCCCATACTAAGAGGAAGAACACTATTTATTTTGGTTGAGGTCAAAAATCATCTGGGGTCACAGGGGGTCAAAAACCGAAATCCTTGCTTACACAATATCTCAAGATAAAAAACTTGGATTAATTTCAAACCTGATATGTTGATGCGTTATGATGTAAGGAACAACCCTATCGATTTTGGTGGAGGTCAAAGGTCATTTGGGGTCACGTGGGGTCAAACCCCGAAATCCTTGTTTACACGGTATCTCATGGTAGGAAACTTGGATTAATTTCAAACTTGATATGTTGATGCGTTATGATTTAAGAAAGAACAAGATTTATTTTGGTGGAGGTCAAGAGTCATTTGGGGTCATAGGGGGTCAAATACCAAAATCCTTGTTCACACGATATCTCATGGTAGGAAACTTGGATTTATTTCAAACTTGATAAGTTGATGCGTTATGATGTAAGAAAAAATACAGATTTATTTTGGTGGAGGTCAAAGGTCATTTGGGGTCACACGGGGTCAAACCCCGAAATCCTGGTTTACACTTTATCTCAAGGTAGAAAACTTTGATTCATTTCAAACTTGATATGTTGATGCTTTATGATGTAAGGAAATACTCAGTAAATTTTGATGGAGGTCAAAGGTCATTTGGGGTCACATGGGGTCAAACCCTGAAATCCTTGTTAAATGATACATCATGGTAGGAAACTTGGATTCATTTCAATCTTGATAGGTTGATGCGTTATGGTGTAAAGAAGCATCCAACATATTTTGGTGAGGGTCAAAGGTCATTTGGGGTCAGAAGTGGACAAATCCTGAAAACCCCTTTAACACAATATCTCAAGGTAGGAAGCTTGGATTGATTTCAAACTTGATATGTGGATGCATTATGATGTAAGGAAGAACCCTATTGATTTTGGTAGAGGTCAAAGGTCATTTGGGGTCATAGGGGTCAAACTCAGAAAAACTTGTTTAGGATAGCTCAAGGTATTAAATGTGGATGGATTTCATAATTAGTATGTGGATGAATTATGGTGGGAAGATGGTCTGTATAAGGTTTTTTTTTGTGGAGGTGAAAGGACATCTGGGGTCATGATCGGTCAAACTTTTAAAAACTTGTCAAAATGGGATATCTCAAGGTAGGAAACTTGGATGGATTTCCTAATTAGTATGTGATGTGTTATGGTGAGTTGAAAGTACTGTACCTGTTGTTTTTGGTGGAGGTCAATGTTCATCTGGTATCACCTGGCATCAAACTCTGAGAACCTTGTTTGCAGAATATCTTAAAGGCACGGTATGAAATGTGGCTTTTTGAATATAGAAATGTTATGGTTAAAAGAAAAACCAGTTTATTACAGGTGTAGTCAAAGGTCACTTTGGGTCACCAGTTGTTACAAGAAATATAGCATTTTATTGAAAAGAACATGTATGCATCATCGAAACCTCAATGCATTTTTGCGTTCTGGTTTATTTTCTCATCGCTCCTGGAGGAGGGTGAGATATTGTAGTCACTTTGCCTATCGGGCTATATATGGCAATGCCAGCCTAAATCGCAATGGTTACCATGGTAACCATAAATTTTCCCAATTTACTAGTCTTAAGGTCCAACCTATGGTGAGGTACCCTGGAGTAACTGAAGGTCCAGGGATGAGAGAGAGGTCAAATCCTGTCCGTGTGTGTGTGTGTATGTGTGTGTGTGTATGTGTCCAATTTTGTTTTCCTAATATCTTGTAAACGGGTGGGCCGATTGTCTTCCAACTTAATTGGTAGTATGGTACCTTAGATGGAACAATTGCATTATAATACACTCGGAAGTGAAGGTCAAAGGTTACAGGTCAAAGGTCAAATTTAGTGAAATCACATTTTCTGCTATATTTCCAAAATGAAACGTCCTCCTGATACGAAACTTCACACATATGATGATTGCATCTAGACCTACCAAAATATGTGGTTGCCATAGCAACAGAGGTCAAAGATCAAGTGGTAGAGTGGAAAAAAATTTTTCAAGTGATAATTTGTTTGTAAAACAACCTTTTTGTCCCTCAAACTCCTCCTAGTGGGCTGGACCGATTCTTTTCAAAATTGGTAGGTGGGTACCCCCAGGGTGGGAACTTATGTCTCCTAGACCCTCGGAAGTAAAGGTCAAAGGTCAGAGGTCAAAGGTCACATTTTGCAAAAGACCACCTTTTCTTACTATTTTGTACTAAAACTTAAAAAGAAAACCTTCATTTTACAATGAAACTTCACAAATATAATAGGGTAGCTTAGTTCTACCAAAATATGTAGTTTCCATGGCAACCAAGGTCAAAGGTCACGTGACAGGGGCTCACATACCTTTTTGTATTTACTATAACTCTTAACGGAAGCATCCAACAAATCTGAAAGTTTAAGTGTAATAGTCTAGGCATGACAAGTTGTACCGATGTGTGGTTGTCATGGCAACAAAGGACATAGTTCACGTTACGTTACGTTACGTTAATGTTTTGTAACTAGCCTATTTTTCATCAACTCATATAAATATTCTAGACTGAGCACTTTCCTTGCCATGTGCTAGGATTCGCCACAGCCAGAAAAGGTTTGTGCGTCGGCCGGAAATCTTCTGGCGCCACGCGTTCAACATAGCGCACACGCCCAGTTTCTTAATTGAGACGCACTTGATGTGCGTATCAGCTCGACACACGTGAATTTTGCCGTCTCGTCAAAATGGAGAATACGCCCATTTACGCGTGAATGAGAACAATTACGTACTTGTCTAAAGCGTCCCCGAAAGCGTCTTACTTTTAAAATCGTTGAGTCCATATCCATATCAGTTTAAAGAGCCATCCCTTCCGATCATGCTAACTTCTAACTTACAAACTTACAGAAGGATATATGCTTTCCTCCATCCGATACTTTTTCTTCGAAAATCGAACGGATCTGACTTTCTGGGAAACAGCACGCCTAGTGGACACATTTACTATTGCAATGTGTAGACGAATCCGATTAGCGCTTGTTTTTAGTGACTGTAGGCCGCCATTAGTAGGGTCCATCAGCCTTAAATCGTCTTTATTTATTGTTTACATGAATTTCGAACCCGCATGTTAAAAGAACTTGGAGAATTTAGGAAACAAATTAGTGTACAGCCATCCATCATAGAGGTAAGCAAGGAAATCGAAATATTTAAAGGTGATGGACCCCAGTTATGGCCGACTGAAATCAGACCATCACATGCTGTCCGAATTCGTGTATAGCCTGGCCTTTACAGTGCATGCTATCAACGCAGGTGTGCGTACTTGAAGCTATTTATTAAGATCATTTCCAATCCGCCTAGGTCTAACTGCAAAACATGAAGCGATTGATGGATTAAGTTTGTCGGGCCACTGACGTCCGAAAAATATGTTGTGTTTAGTCTGTGTAGCCTTTACCGACAGCCAGCGAGCTACTGATGTCAGACTACCTTCATAGACCTGTAGACAAATCTAAGCGTGCAGCCAAATGATAGTGATGGTGTCCGCCATTACTGAGGGCCATCCACCATTTATCTTCTATTTTTGTATGCCTGTAGACTAACAAAACTTTTTCCCACGGTTCCTTTTGAACGCTAATTGAAAACGAGTATCAGGGAAGGGCCTATATGGTACAGTTATTCAAAAAAAAATTAAAAAATTAGGAATATAAACCCTTGTGGCCGCCACTGACGTTTGCGGTTGCGCGCTTCGATTAGTCTATAAAGAATCAACGTGAGACCGTGTGAACCGTGTTTCCACGAGGCGGGCGCGGGCGCGGACGCCGACGTACGCGGACGCGGGCGAAAAGAAAACGCCCACCGTTATTTTCAAAGGAGCCTAGCCGTTTCCACGAGGTTGACAGGGACGCGGGCGGTAGACGCGGACACGGTTTTTCAAATGTTGTTTCAAATGTTGTTCTGGAATAAGAGCTGCGCCTATACTGCTATAGTTCCAAGAACTTGATTGGTCTGTGGCATATTCTTTCCCCTCGCTATCTTACGAAAAAACTTCCGTCCCTTGGAACGAAATAAAAACGCTTCCCAATTGGACTTCAAATAGGAAATTCAAAGGATTGTGGCATAGACTTTTAATATGGTAATTTTTGTCAATGACATTCTACTGTAGCATAAAAACAGCACAGATAAAACTTCTAACACATATATAGTTCCAGTTCTATTACCAACTTGTGCACATGTTAGCGATGAGATATGCAACTCCGTGAATTGCCCTCTTGTTTTGTAATATTTGTTCATATTATCAAACGAAAGCGTACTGTTGTCACGTAGAAAAAATTAAACTTTTCGTTCGTACGAAAATCTTTTCGTACGGCACGAAAAAACTTTTGGAACCGAACGTTCGAAAATCTTTTCGTACGTTCGAAAATCTCTCCGAAAAGATTTTAGAACGTACCAAAAGGTTTTTCGTACGTACGGAAAGATTTCCGAACGTACGAAAAGATTTTCAAACTTTCCAAAAGTTTAATTTTTTTATATGACAACAATACGCTTCCGTATTATCATTTATTTATTTATTTATTTTTTGAGCCGAAGGCTTCGGGGATCAAAACAAACGCAGTGCTGTGCCGAGTAGGTTATACCAAGTGGTGGGTAGGTTAATCTTGCATTCCACTGATCTGACGATGAGCCATGCATGTAAACTGTTTTGAATGGAAACAAGGAGCGGTGAACAATCTACGTCCCGCGGTCCGCTCGCGGTCTGAACGCTGTCTGAACGCGGTCTACGCTTTATGTGTGGCGATGCAATTAATTAGCCCGGATAACTTGGGCGACATCATACAAAAGAAAAATATGGTATACTGTACTGTGTTGTAGTATGAAGTTTTGGGTGGTGAATACTCACAAGAAACTTGGCTTAAAGCAAGGAAAAACATGTATGTATATATAGGCTATGTATTTGACGCATGCGTTCGTATAGCCTACACAGAAATCCTTAGCTTTAGCTAAAGTTTAGGATGCTTGTGGTGCCTAAACGATTAGCCTATACCACTTCCTCACATTGACAAGGAAAGCTTCGTTTCCCCTTTTTAGACTGTTATGTTGACCTTGACGTTAACAGGAGTAGGACCTCACCACCATGGAGATAGCAAATTTGAAAAGCTCCCATGCCTTTTGATAATATGGGACGGTTGGGGAGAAAATAGGCTGTAAAATTTAAAGAAAAACAAAAGACTTTCCCTTAAAGGGCAGAAGCAGTCATCCCAAATTGAAGTAGTGTAGTAGACTGTCCAGTTTCATGATTGGCTATTGGGAGTCACGTGACAATGTTTTTTTTCGAATGTGAAATTTACTAGAAATAGCTGATTAGTTTACCTTGAATATGCAATAGTTAAATCATAAAATGTAACGAAAGATACTTTGAAGAGAAATAAGACGAAAATTGTGCTGTTTAGCATTTTCTTCAAAATAAGTTCTGGAGACTGCTCTGTACCTTTAATGTGGGGATATGATGACATAGGTGCCTGCTTCAAGTTGTCTGTTTGTTGAAAACGTGACAACTTTACTTGCTTGAGAGCCACACATCGGATTTCAATGCATGAAATTTTACCAAAATGTTTAGATTTAGTGCTCCTCAAACAACCCAACGGAGCGAAGCCATTAGCTGGTGCGGCCGGGAGCTCAGAGAAAGTACTGAATCACTACCCTGAAACAACCGGAGACAGAATTTCTGAAAATTTGAATGAGACGTTTATTTCTATAAGAAGTTAGTGAATTGCAAATCGATGAGAAAATTAGGACGTAAAAAGTACGTACCAGTACAATTTTTCAGGTCTAAATTTTTGGTTCGGTATAGACCCATCTGCCTTTCATAGGCGTACGGAGGAATTGCAGCTAAGTTGGGAGCAGAAGGCAAGTTTTTGCCTGAAAAATGAAATTCTGCTTCTGCCCGAAAAATGAAATTCTGCATCTAATTAAGAGGATCGCCGCCATTAGTTGGCGCAGAGCGTACTTAAAATTCCAATAATCGAACCCTTCAGACAGCCGGAAATGGCAGTTCCCATGCTTATACCACGTAAAAAAGAGTCTTGGCAGTCGGTATTTTGAACTTTCGTTTGCAATAAAATAATTATTCACTTTGAATAAATTAGCAAACTGCAAAGTTATCAGAAACTATAGAAATTTTTGCCCGAAAAAAAAAATGAAATTCTACCCAAAAATTACCTTAACGGAATGCCAATTGGTTGGAAACTTGACAACTGAGAAACTCCATCTATAACCGTAACCTAAACGGAGCCCCACCGTTGGTTGGTGCGGAGCGTATACTGAGCATTATGAAAATTGACCCCTATAGGCCCAGGTTGCCGGAAATGGCATTTCACAGGCTTTGTAACTATTAATGAAGTATACACCAGATCGCATTTGAGTTCATTTGTTTGTAATAATTAATAGAAGAAAAATCATCGAAATTTCTTAGAGATCAGAAAATTACCATATACAGTGCAGGCCAACCAATATCATTAGATGAAATGGCCCTTTAAATACTAACTTACCTTATTTAGTCTATCAGGGGAAAACTATGTACAACTCTGATTGCAAACATGTTAATATTTTCACTCTAATACAATTCTTGGTTAAACGTTTGAAGTTCTTTTTGGTGTAATCAGTGACGAGTTCAATCCAATCAACTTTTTAATATTCTATGCCAAGAGTTATATTTTCACTTGTAAGATTAATAACGGTAAACTAATTGTGGAGGGTTTTTCCTACAAGTTTCGTTTTTCAGAACTGAAAGTAGAGAAGTATATTTGGAAAAAAGAAGGCAACGAATGCAAGTCTCTAAAATTAAGTGAATGCTTTAAAGAGGTCTAAGAAATATGATATCTATTGTTCAAAATAATGATTCAACAAGATGTGTGTTTTTTGTATTTGTTTGAGAGATAATAAAAATGGATGGAAAAAACTCTTGGTTAAACTCAAGATTGTCTAAATTAATGAAGTTTCTGATTGTACCCGAACTCCTGACTATAAATTATAATACTTTTAACACCTTTTGAAAAACGTCTGGGTAACTCGGAGGCTAGGCTTTGCACCTGCGGATAAGTATGGGCAAGATCCGGCCAGATAGTGGAGGTCCGGTGAGCGGGCATCAGACTCCCGCAGGTTGCATGCAGTGCTTATCTGAAATAGCATGCGAAAGCCTATCGGTGCTATATGTGAAAAAATATTTTTATGACGTTATAATACGACTTATTAGTGAGCTTTAGATTGCACGACGCGGACGTCAGCTACAACGTAATGACGTCACTCCCAGCGTTGCCCTATTAATACCACAACTCAGTATAGCGTTATTTCATGTTGCGTTTGAACGGGCATAGATGCAAATGACGTCACTCCGTTGTAGAGAACGTCCACGTCGTAAAATCTAAAGCTCCCTAATACCGAGCTTTCGATTGAGTGAACGTGGACTTCGTTCTAGTCGATCAGCTTGCCTTCTTGGACGCGTCCATTGCTATGGTGCGTCGACTGTTAAAGCCTGTTTCGATTTCACAGCGCTAGGGTCGACGTGGACGAGTCGTATTAAAATGGCGAATTTGCAGTCTAGCCTTGTGTAATTTTTCAAATTTGTTCAACGATGTAAATGCATGTCTACTACACGGACGCCAGTTAAGTACGTTGGTATGTTTTCATGGAGAATACAGCATATTTCAACTTTGAGTCTCCTGTTGTTGAAGTTGCAAGAAAACGTCCAAAATAAAGCACATTCCCCAATGAAATATCAATCCCATATGCATTTTAGGTAAAAAGTGACCCCATTTGTACAAAACAAATCACAAGGAGGGAAACTAGCACATATTCTTGTCACTTAATCCGTTTTCAGACATTCTGTGACGTCACACATGTGAACGTTCGTTGCAGTGTGGGACGAACGTCAAAACCGCGGTGGACACGTTCTCGATTTGGCTAGTGGACGAGGGAGACGACGTGACGCATGCGCAGGGGCTAAAATTGACGCAATCTCGTAGCAGTCGACTAGGTGAACGTGCAAATCGAAAGCTCCCTATTATCTCTTATACGACGGATTATGTCGTTAATATTAGTTAATCATGTCGTTCAATACGAATACTTATCACGTTATACGACTATCACTGACGGAGGGTTAATATACGACCTGCTATAGTCGTTAATGACACTTATTATGTCGTATTAGTAAGACGTGTAAAAGACATGAAAAGAACGCGGCAGCTTTACGGTGTGCTTGCTCTTTGAGCGTCACGGTTTTCATGACACCGCGACTGAGTAACACATGCTAAAACGAATCCACATCAAGACTTGAATGTTACATTCTGTGACAGTGTTACATTCTGGCACAAAGGTAAACAAAACTTACCTCAGGAGGCTTTGAATTACCATTACCTCCTCAAGCCCGTTTGGGTCCCAAGTGGGTTTTACTTGGGAAGCTTGGGCTTAGTTAGGCTTGGGCTGAGGTTGGTATTGTCACCAGGTCCCAATTGGGCCCAACTGGGCTTGCCAGAAATATTGGAGAGATACTGTAAATTCTTTGTGGCCAAGTTGGGACCCAGTAGGGCATAATTGGGCTAAGTTAGCCCAATTTGGGCCATAATGAAAGCCCACTGACAAACCTGATTGGGCCCCAATCGGGAGCCCAACTTGGCCCCAAATGGAACCCAATATGGTGTGCTGGCAGGGGGGGGGGGGGTAACCTACTGCCTGCAGACTTACACGTGGTAATCAAAGAAGAACTTCGTAGGTCCCTCTTCAGTCTGGGTGGAGTATACGATGTCAAATAGAACAACTTGTTAAGCCTCTTCTGCAACAGCAGATGAGGTGGGTCATTACTTCCAAGTGTAATCGTGTGTGATAAGAGCAATTCCACCTTTGAATCTGTTTTGATATTTCATGACCCGGTACATAAACATGTTCTGCCATTCAGACCCGCGCGAAATTGTGGAATTGGACCATTTTTACATTCGTTAAAAGTACGGGGTTGACTTTAAAGGCGGTAAGTGTGTGAATATATTGACAATACCATTATGTGGTGAGAAAAACAGGATATAAATAACGAGAGAAGAGACTGAATTGGGATATTGTCTTGGAAGTGCTCAAAATAGATGAAATGATTGTACGGCAAAAACGTCAGTACTCTTTCTGGCTAACTTACTCTGTCCAACATTAGGCTTCTTTTTTACAGTACATTGAACCTGCATTAACATTTCGTCCTACACAAGTGAAGAAATTTAAAATGTTCAGTTTCTCTCTTTTTTTTAAATCGGCAAATACGTGTCGATTCTACTGCCCGATTGAACAAGGCCTAATTCTCTCACCCCAATCAGTGCCAATGCTCCTACTACCTTCTTACTTAACTTACTGAAGCCCCTCCCACGATTTTTTGAAATTTACCCTCATCCAGGCACAATCTCAGTTTATATTGGTCCAGGGTGAATGCTATAGGCCTATAGAAAAGCTCAATGTGTATATAATCATAATCAAAACACTCTCAGTACAATTCATGTTGTGTATTATAAGCTTTGGTACTCTTCATTGTTTAAATAAGCAGTCAATCAAAAAGCTGAGCCCATTGAGAGTTTCTGTAACCCCTATAGCTGCAAGAAGTGTAGTTTTGGGTGAGAGGATTGGCCCTGCTATTTTTGCTAATTTGAACGCGCATTAACTTTTATTAACTATGCGTGCAACCCACAGTGAAGAAAATATTTTGTTTTTTCACACTTTGTTGGTATATACGACTAATTAAGTCGTACTAACGACATTCACATAAGTGGTTACTTGTATTCAACGAAGAAATAACTCTTTAAAGACTTAAATAAACGTCCGGCGACTTACTAAGTCGTATTGTATTAAGTCGCTTTCTTGAGGATGTTTCTTTGTCTCTCGATATTCCAGTGTTGATGTCATTTACCTTGACTTCCAAAAAGTTTTTGACAAAGTACCCCTAGGTAGGCTCGTGGTAAAATTGCATAGGTTAGGCATCATAGGCAAGTGCGCTCAGTGGATCAATTCGTGGCTCAATGGTAGGTCTCAGAGAGTTGTTGTCAATGAAAATTTTTCTTCCTGGAAAGAAGTCTCAAGTGGTGTTAGTACCACAAGGTTCTGTTCTTAGCCGGCCCACTTCTTTTCTTAATTTTCATAAATGATATTGATAGCTCTACCACTTCCAGTATACTGTAAGTAAGGTTGCTGATGATACAAAGCTCTATAGGAAGGTTGGGGAAAAGGATGATATTGCTTCAGAATGATCTGGATAGGTATTTTCCTGGTCTCAGACTTGGCAAATGTCTTTAATGCTGGTAAGTGCAAAGTCCTCCACTTTGGTTCTAAGAATCCCCACCATGGTTATGGTACTAATTTGAACAATGACTTCTGAGAAAGACCTTGGTGTAGTTAGAACGGGGGATTTAAAGCCGTCTAGGCAATGTGCATGCAGCTACTGCTGCGAGGGCAAATATGGTGCTTGGGTTGATCAGGACTGGAATTTTAGGAGTTTTAGTAAAGAAATTGTGCTAAATTCGTATAAACAGACTATGCTGCACAGGCCTGGAGTCCCTTCTTTGAAACGGACAAATTGATTTTAGAGCAAGTTCAGAAGAGAGCTACCCGACTCATACCTGAGGTTAAAAATCTACCTTTTCCCCAAAGGCTTAATTAGCTGCTTGGGCAATTACCACTGGAGTTGAGAAAGATTTGGGGAGACATGCTCCAGGTATACAAATTTCTAAGGGAATCCTTTGTTAGCTTGCAGTTATTTAAAAGACCAAAGTAATCCTCGGGTTAGAGACCATTGTAAAACGCTTGAAAAGTCTTTTGCTAGACTTGACATCAGGAAGTTCAGTTTTTGGTTCAACTTTTGTGAGTGGAATAGCCTGCCTGAGTGGGTTGTTAACTCCACATCAATGCACCGTTTTAAGGTTAATATTGACAAGTTTTTCCATGACTGTGGTAGAATCTAGTCTTTCTGGGCTTGTTATGTGTTGGTGGTTTGCTCTTGTTTTGTTTTTTTTTTTGGGGGGGGGGGATTACAGGGCATCTTATGGGGCCCTTACAGCCCTCCTTTGCCCTTTAATAACCTGTTATGTTATGTAATGTATTAACGAGATTAAAATATATTTATTTTTAATACTGCATTAATGGGCTTTCGTAGAATATTGACATAACCTTAGGTGAATATTTTGCGTGAATTCCTAAACATGCCTTTTACTCTGGAAAAACTGACCACACAGTCGTACATCTTTTATGATATTTGCATAAAAATATAATGAAATAGAAAGATTTTTCCAAAATAAAGGCAAAACATCAAAAAAGACAACTATACGAATTATTTTGTTCCGCTTTGGTATTATTTGTGGAAGGTTCAATGAACGCACTCTGCTTTGTTTACACTCGGAATTTTGCAACAGTTACACAACAGTGCAGTTTGACGGAGTTTGAGAAGAATGTCACCTCGGCGCGGTGTGCTGTATCGTAACATGGCTAGCTAGCTGGACACTCATTATCACATGATAAACACTGCACTGTACGTACATAATGACTTGGGAGTGGGCATGGGACTGCGAAAACAAATTCAGCAACAGCGTAGTCAGGAATCGTTTCAACCTTCATAGCCTTATGTTAGGCCTAACGTTAGGCACAAGTTTGGGTCAAATACCCATCGAAACTATTGTGAACTGTGAATGCGAATAGCAAAGGATTTGGTAATCTATCTCTTTCTTTCTCAGTCTCACTAGCCTAGGCCTAGGCTAGGTAACGTTAGGCCTATCGCTGTAGCACTAACGAGTGACGTTAAAACTAAATAGGCCTAATAGATAGGCCTAGGCCTGGGTCCTAACATTAGGCCTAACGTTAGGGCTACGTACGTGTGTAGACACATAATCCTTTTGTGTAGACCTAGTCACATTATGTTTTTACATAACATAACAGTTTGCTGATGATACAAAGCTCTATAGGAAGGTTGGAGGAAAGGATGATTCTTTATTGCTTCAGAAAGATCTGGATAGGTTATTTTCATGGTCTCAGACTTGGCAAATGTCTTTTAATGCTGATAAGTGCAAAGTCCTCCACTTTGGTTCTAAGAATCCCCACCATGATTATACTATGAATGGTACTAATTTGAACAAAGTGACTTCTGAGAAAGACCTTGGTGTAGTTATTACAAGAGATTTGAAGTCATCTAGGCAATGTGCAGCTACTGCTGCAAGGGCAAATAGGGTGCTTGGGTTGATCAGGAGGAATTTTAAGAGTTTTAGTAAAGAAATTGTGCTAAATTTGTATAAGCAGCTGGTTCGACCCCATCTCGACTATGCTGCACAGGCCTGGAGTCCCTTCTTTGAAAAGGACAAATTGCTTTTAGAGCAAGTTCAGAAGAGAGCTACCCGACTCATACCTGAGGTTAAAAATCTACCTTATTCCCAAAGGCTTAAGCTGCTTGGGCTTACCACTTTGGAGCTGAGAAGGATTAGGGGGACATGCTCCAGGTATACAAATTTCTATCTGAAGGGAATCCTTTGTTAGCTTGCAGTTATTTAAAGGTCCAGAGTAATCCTCGGGTTAGAGGCCATTGCAAAAAGCTTGAAAAGTCTTTTGCTAGACTTGACATTAGGAAGTTCAGTTTCTCTCATAGGGTTGTTAGTGAGTGGAATAGCCTGCCTGAGTGGGTTGTTAACTCCACATCAGTGCACCGTTTTAAGGTTAATATTGACAAGTTTTTCCATGACTGTGGTAGAATCTAATCTTTCTGGGCTCTTTAGGTGTTGGTGGTTTGCTTTGTTTTGGGGGGTTTTTGGATTACAGGGCATCTTATGGGGCCTTTACAGCCCTCCTTTGCCCTTGAACCTGTTATGTTATGTTATAACAGGTTAAAGGGCACAGGAGGGCTGTAAAGGCCCCATAAGATGCCCTGTAATCCACACCCCCCCCCCCCCCCCCACCAAAAAAAAAAAAAACAAAGCAAACCACCAACACCTAAAGAGCCCAGAAAGATTAGATTCTATTTCTACCACAGTCATGGAAAAACTTGTCAATAACTGATTTTCTCTCAACACTTCTATGAATTCAGCCTTCTTTTCCTTGCTCCAAGTGTCTGTCATTTTGTCCCAAATGTAGGAAAAACAGGTGCTAAAATGTGCTGTGTTGTATTGCTAACAATTTAGTTGAGTCGTGGAATATGGCTTCATATAGCCAGTCCGCACTCGAAAGCAGCTACGTATCCAACTGATTAGTGTGCAGATTCTAGCAGATTTGTTTTTTGAATCTGTTAAAACTCATGGAAAAAGATGAAAACTGGTCTGTGACAAGTTGGTAAGTTGGTAACATGTTGTTCGGTATGACACACATGCAACTAGCTGACCCTGGATCGGGAACATCACATTGTGAGTGGGCTGTTTTGCAAACTCGTTCCAAATTGGTTACATGTGTAGCCGCAGCTTAAATCTCTGCAAAAGTCATTGGAAACCTGTTGTCAAAGGCCTATGAATATACTGTAGTTAATCCTCTCCCCCCCCCCCCAAAAAAAAAAAAACAAACAAAAATAGCTTTTGTAGTTACAGTAGCTTGTAGTTTAAGTGAGCCGGGACTTTGATTTGGGTCAATTCACCATGTCTGAAGACTTCAGACAGGATCACCATGACATCTGTTAATAAAGTACCGCAAAGACAGGGCTCAATTTTCTTGCTTGTCTGACTGTCAGGGACAACTAAAATTCAGTATGGACAACCAAAAGGTGAAGGTTGGTTGTGTGATGGCCAACAACAGTATTTTTCTCTGGGATTGACAAAGTAATACTGCTCACTGATCAACTCTTTCAACTTTTTCCATCATAACAGGGAATAATTTAGCATTCAAATTTTGCATAGCAGTTATGTAGACTTTTGAAGTCTTTCACAGATCTTTTGTGAAAATGCAAGGGTTATGCACACAAAAAATTGTTACACAATTTTTCATTTGTGTAGCAACTTGGCGTTTTTGTGTAGCAAATTGCGATGCAATACTGGATAAATTATTCCCTGCATAAAATATTTCATACTTCAAGTGTTTCTGTCTCCCAAACATTACAACTTTTTATTCTTTGAGACCAAAAATACATGAACACAATATACAGTTTTTTATTTCTGAAAAAAAATGTTTGGAACAACCAAATTTGTTATGGACAAATAAAATTAGTGAATGGTTTCCTGAAGAACAATTATGAATTTTTCTGAAAATTGAGGCCTGAAAGAGCTTATGGCAGGCAGCAATATATGGATCTGAATTCTAACTGTAGAAATAAATTTCAAACCTTCAGTTCTTGTTTAGGGTGATTATCACTTACATATTCTGGAATTTTGAAAACAAATTTATATGCAACCTGCATATATACAGTATGTACAATAGCTTCTCATTACAACCCAGTGTTAGCGGAGTCTTTAAGTTCTGAGAAGTTAAGTCGAGTCTGCAATCTGCATTTACCAATAAAGAGATTAATGAAGTACATTTTTTAACATTGCCAATAACTGATAGGCCCATGACTAAACAAGATTTCAACAAAGTTAGATGTAGCCTATCAGTTGGCCTGGCTTCTTTGCATGTGGCGCAGAATATTTCTCCTTTCTCGTACCATAACCACAGCCAAATTTTCAGCCAATTTAACTGAAACTTGTCAGCTTTTTTCTTCTTAGTTTTACTACTTTTGTTAGCAGACCTAGGCTTAACATTAGGCCCAGTACTAGTACTGTAATACTACTGTAGTAGTATTAGGCCTAACTTACTAGTAGTATTACTATTTACGTTATTATCGCTACTCTGTAGCGGTTTAAAAAATAATCCAACTTTGACTTGGAGGCCATTTCACACTTCACAACAGTCTAAAACACGACCAATGTTTGCACACAGAGCGATTAGTTTCAGTACACACACTGCACAGAGCTAGCTGCCACTGTTGTGCGATCGTACGCAAGGCCTACAGCCCTACACTATAGGTAGCGCTAGTACATGCATACCCAGTCCATGCAGTATGGGTGTAAGGGTGTACTGTGTAGAGCTCCGTTTTACACAAACGTTTATACAAACGGTGACTCATCGATTTTCAGAGTTTTTATTCGTATAACGGACAAGTAAATAAGTTGTGCTTTGATTATAACCCTATCCCTTATGCAAGAAAAACGATGCGGGAATTTCCCGCAGACAAATATTTTTCTTGCGGGATTATTGATTCTGTTGCGGGAATCCCGCAATCGCGCAGCTTAGCGCGAACACTGTTACAACCCAAGACTGGCATCTTGTAGTCAATGTTTTTTATAAACTGGTAAAGATGAGTTAATTAAATGCATCAAGTTAAAACTTCCTATAGCCCTTGGCTGAATTAATGTACCTAAAGTTCCACGTACAGTGCTCCAATGCAGCAAAATTTCATGTAGCCAGCAATAAGCCTACATGAAATGTTTGTAGCCTGCAGTATGCCAACATGAAACATTTAAGCACAAATTTAAACCAGCTTGGCTCCAGCAATTTGTTACATACTTCAAATCAAACTGCTTGGAGACTCTACGTAATTACAACCTGCATCATTTTGCTTCTATGGCCCTGTTAGAAGGCAATGGTGCCAATTGTGTACCAGCACCAATTTTAGATTTTGCAGGGCTTGCCGTCCATTCTCTCCCCCTGACAAAAATGCCCAACTCATCTTCTTATAAAAGGCTCCATGCTGCTCATGTTAATTTGAATTGATGTACTTAAGTTTTAAATCGATTTTTTGTTTTGGGTCACTGAGTTCTGTTAATCAGAGGCCTTGAGTTTTAGATTTTCCAGGTGTTCTACAAATGACACTTATCAGGAAATTGAGAGGTGTGGTACTGTACAGGTACTACTATCGCCTTGCCTCCATTGTAATGCAAAACATTATATCAAGGATATGAAAGCCTTCCTTATACTTTAAAACATAAAAAAGTGCTAGTTGATTTTTTTTCATGTCCAAGCTTTGATGTCCCATTCACACATGAAACATGACAGTTTATTGTAACATAAAATCCAAATGCAAAAAGTGAAACTACTTTGTTGTTTATTGTTTGAAAGGTACCAACAGATACTGTAGATGTATCTTAAGTTGTTATTGGAAGATTAAATGTAAATATACAAAATTTGTTTTAAGAAAATATCACTTTAAGAATGGGACACCAAAAACCATTGGTACCCTTATTTAAAGAATGACCCTTCTAGCAAACCTTTGGGGATCCATTGAACTTCTGGTGTTGTGCTATGGGATTTTCCCCATGTTTATTACACTGTAGTGATTATGAAACTGAAGCTGGTGTATACACTTCTTTTTTTAAAGAGACATTAAGTTGTTCAAGAAGTTTTGTCTAAAGGAAACAAAAAATAGGTTGAACATTAGTCATTTTGAGTCAGTCATTTTGCCTCATGCCTTTTGTGTAAAGCATTATTGATGACAGTTTCAATTGTCCTAAGCATCATTATGTAGTTGATAGTGTAGGTATTTGTTATTACCATCTTGTCAAAATTTGCTACAGGATGTTAGTATTGTTATCATTCTTGTTCCAGGGTGATGTCAGTAAACAAGGGGGGGGGGGGGGTGTCAGGGAGAGGTGGGTGGTTAGCTGGCAACACCCCTTGAAATGTTTTGGCCCCTCTAGAGACTTTGAAGTTTGCCATTGACTTAAAATATTCATGCACATTGGTCCCCCATAAAGAAGTTTTTCCCCCTGGAAAAATTTTGTGCCTCCCCCCTCTGGGCCCATGTCCCTTTTGGACCCATGTCTATTAATTGGCCTGTGTTGTTCTAATGTTAAATACAGGATTGACCTTTGCTGTGCAGCCTTGTCCATTTTGAAGCATCAGTGTACTCATTGTACCATCAGATGGGTATGTAAGAGCTCTGTCATTTCAAGATCTTTGCTCATCGTTTTAATGCAGATGCTCACTAGTCTTGGCAAGCCCATACACTCAGCAGTCACCCAATCATATTTGTATGATGTGTGTTTGTCTTAGAATTTGACTTCCACAGTACTTAAAGGTAAGGAGCAGTCCCCACAAACTTAGTTCGAAGAAAAAGCTACTGTACTGTAAATAATACAATTTTGCACACTTGAGACTAGGTTTTGTAATGATAAGTTGTTGATTATATCAATCGATTTAGGTCATCTATACATGCAAGATCATGTAACACCAACAGAGCAGGGTATACTCCAAGTGCACTAAAGTACACACACTGTGAAGCTGGGTTCCTGTGATGATGTCATTCTTGGTTCAACGTACTTTCACATTTTTCAGCTGTTGTGCTGGAAGGGATACCATTTCACTTGAGCATTTCTCTTTCGTGGGGTGGGATTTTTAAAATGAATGCTACGTTGTTGATAGATAGTGTCAGAGAATGACCCTAAATCTTTGTTACTTAGTCATTTAAGCTTTTCTTCAGTAAGCAGAACTCGTTGTAATTAAACCAGAGTAATGTCATGCAGACAGAACGGAAGAGTGAGTACTGAAATTCTCTAACAGTGAAAAGGTGCCTAACGGTTAGTTAGTTAGTTAGGTAGAGTTTTTTGGCCCAGTTTCCAACCTATTGGTTCAAGTTGAGCCAACCACTGCCTTTTTTCCAGATGTGGCTCACTGGCTTGTTTACCACACTCCATTGCTTATGCGGAGCATCACGCACAATGGCAGTAGGTTCTTTTTTTAGAGTCTTTGGTATGACTCGACCTGGGAAGCGAACGCGGGCCTTCCATGTGAGAAAGGGGCCTAACGGAAAAGCTGTCAGGTGAATCTGTAACTTGGCTTGGTTGTAAGAATTAGATATTATAAGCCAAATTTGAAGTGCTTCCCTTTCTTTTCGAGCATTGACTCATTTGAAAGAGGAGAATATTACGAAGCCTATCCTTTGAAACTAAAAGCACATTAACTTCTCGGTTAACAAGTAATTGAGTAGGTTTTATGGATATGCTGTGCAAAGCACTTTGAGTGCAGTACTAGTTTCACAATGAAAAAAAAAAAAAAAAAAACATGCACACACTACAATACACCGAATGCAAAAATTTGTTTGAGGGGAATTATTTAAAATTTTAACAGTTACACATTCAGCGAGTAGTTGAGTTTGGGAGTTGATGTCTCGGCATGTGTGTAAGAACCTACCTTTTCATGTCATCTGATAACAAAACATTAGAGCACTGTGCTGACTGCTCAAAGCATACTGTTTTACTACTGTACATGTGTGTTTACATCCTGACATGAACTGTAAACACACGTAAAATTGTTTCCATTTGACCAATTGCTCAGTACTTCCCCATAAAGAAACTTCAAACTGGTCTATTCTTCACTGTCAAGAGTTCAGGGCATGAGATTTGTCATTCCATACAAAGACAAGAAGAATCCACTGTTACCTTTGGGCTTTTTGTTTCTAAATTGCACTTCCTCAGTAAATTTTGCAAAATTTATAACTGCAATAGGAATATTTTATAATTTTTTTGTCATTTTTAGGGCCTGACCGATGTGGTTTTTCGCTGCCGATCCGATGTCCGATGTTTTTTCCCCAACATCGGCCGATATCCGATCCGATCCGATATTTTCGTCACCCCGCCGTATCTATGCGTTTAGGCCCACAATTTTCCCCCGTTTACTAGTAGGTTTAGATTTCCTTGTTGTTACTATAAGCAATGCCTTTTTATGTACATTGCCCGCGCATTTACTCCTACTTAAAGTCTTTTTAAAATGTCTAATAGTTTGCAAATTAGTATGAGACTGTGAATGAACTGATCACATGAAATTATATTTGAGTTTGAATGTTGGTTGTACTCTATTTAATTAAGTTGAATTTTTCACCGGTGCGAGGGCCGATCATGCTGATGTACAGTAGTGTTGCTTCTCAGATCAGTGTATGCTACAACGTACACTAACTTTAAAATCTGCATGCAAGCTACAGTAATTCATACCGTAGCAACGGGCGCGCCAACACTGCAAGTCAGTTCTTTTTTATGTAGAAACTTGCAGACAAGATGTACTGCGTGCCGTATATTCTGCAAGAATCTGTAACAACTCTGTCTAAACCCTTCCCTGCGTACTGTAATACTAACGGCGATTTTCTAAAATACACAATATGGGACGCTACCTCGAATATACCGAAATGAAAACCAAACCTTGAAATAAAATCGAGCCTTGAATTGGCCGATATAATGGTTTATTGTGTCAATATTATGCAAACGAACACTTTCCCACTATATGTTTAGTGCCAAGATATGACTGCAATGATTTCGTAAAAATTGACGATAATTTAAGACACCAGGATTGTTGGTTTGTTTCTTCACCACGAAGCAAATTAACCTCGTGTTATGTATGAAATACTAGGATGTAACTACCAACACTAAAATTGTTTGGGAAAAATAACGATCTAAGCAAATTTTCATTATCTTGTGAGCCCCAAAATATCGCCGTTTACACACGTGTGATGGAGAGTTTCCTTTCGACAGGAGTTTGAAGGGTGTCCCGACCTGAACGGCAGGGCGGTTATGAATGAACCTATGTAGTACTCCCAGGTACGTGACTTCCTAATAAGGCCACGATAGCGTGGGTGTTGGCACACGTGTACGCTAGATGCAACTTTAACACGAATGACGTCATTTTCGGACGTGATAGAGAATACTGTAAACAAATGCTGGGATCGGTAGATATTTTTAACTTTGTTTTGAAAGAAGTAACACAAACAGCTTCGAAGTGGAGTTAGCAGGATTGCTTTTTGAGTCCAAAAACGTTTAAAAATTAAAATATGAAAAAAGCAAAGGTGTAAAGAAGTATTGATTTTCTTAGAAGGGTTTTTTTTTCTGTCATATTTCTAATATCTGTCGGTTTGGTTTGAACTTGTGAACGTGATCGATACCTCTACAGTTGTTAATTTCTCATGCATATACAGTACCCAAAGGAGCATGGACAAATCGTTGCTATACGTCTACTTTACTCATCTTCGGGAGTATTGCTTGTCTTCCCAAAAAAACTCTTCACCAGAGAATCGGGAGGACTTAAGAAAAAAATGGGTAATCACCGAACCTGAGGGCTGTTGCGATCGGGACCATTTTTTGAAACTTTTTTTTTAATACCACGTGCAAACACCAGGTCTTACCCATGCCAATATTGGATCATTTCATCATGAAAAAGGCGGAGCAAAGTTTGAAACAACAACGGAGTAACTCTTGAAAGAAATTTAATCATGCAGTTCATGTATTGCAGCCTTTGTTCTTTATTTGAGCATAAGGAATGTATGAAACTGCCATCAAACAACTATGGGACAAAAGTGAAGGGAAAATGCAACTGAAATTTGTAAAATATTACATACGGAATAACAACTTTGCTGGCTTGTTATTACTAAGTTTTACTTATCCTGTCGTGAAGATTCACAGTGTCATTAAGCATCTGCAGTGAACTTGACTCTGCGCCAGAGAGGGGAAGGACTTTCAGAAAAAAAGAAACTTCTTGCAGCTGAGGCGTAGGAAATGGCTTGTATATGGTGGCGCAAGACCACGCAGTAAAAAGTTCCTTTGAAATTTTTACAAAGTTTTCAGGATACGGAATTTCGGTAAACATCGGCAAGTGAATTTAGCTGAATAATGCCGATCCGATATTTTACCGATGGTGGCGAATATCGGCCCGATCCCATGTCCGATCCGATTATCGGTTGAGCCCTAGTCATTTTCATATTCAAGACAGACTATAAAGATTGCCTAAGTACTGTATCTGGTTATGGCTATTTTCGTTAATTTACCACTTGACAATTTTTTTCTTTATTCCTCAGATAATGAAGCTTTCATGAGTGATGCCAATTGCAAACATGTTGAGTGGAATCCAAAGAGCATTGCCACTACTGTATAACTGGTATGACAAGAGGCTGACAGTTTGATGTTATCAATTTTCACAGAAAATTTGTAGCTTCTGTCTCATCTGAGGTTGCCATAGAAATGCTGATACTGTACAAAACCTACTTCCAGCTTGTAGTGAAGACATTAACTCATTAGCAAGATGGATTTATATAAAGCTGATGAACAGACACCTTTACTCGTCCACAATAAATATTGACAGAATATTTGTAGCTTCTGTCTCACCTAAGGCTGCCATAGAATTGCTGATACTGCACAAAATCTACATCCACCTTGTACTGAAGACATAAACTCATTAGCAAGATGGATTTATATAAAGCTGACGAACAGACACCTTTACTCGTCCAGTCGGGATCGCATGGCCGAGATACTAATGTTGTCAGCCGTAGTATATCACGGACTCAACGTCGAATAGCATGTGTGTGCATTTTATTGGTCGTTGCTTTGGAAAGGTTAGCATACTATGGAATCACATGTAACTTGGTCATCTTCCTCAATGCTGAACCTTTCATGTGGCAGGCGCTCACAGGGGCCGCCAACGCCACCTTCATATTTTTGTTTATTTCGTTTATTGCTTCTCTGGTTTTTGGCATCATAGCTGATTCTCTGCTTGGTCGCTTTACAACGCTGGTCTTCAGCATCATTCTCTTCATTTGTGGTAGCGGTGTAATGTGCCTGCTGGGATGGTTCACTTCTGGAGGGAAAGAGTCTGAGTCTGACATGGAGATGATTTGCCAGATTCATCCACACAATAGCTCCACCAATTTCACAACATTTGCACCGGACACTCCAGATACGTCCTGTACTTGGGTGGTGACTGCAGGGTTGATCTGCATTGCTTTAGGTGCTGGATCTATCCGATCAAACTTATCACCGTTTGGAGCAGAACAGGTACAGTAGGGTGCATGATTGTGGCATATGTGTTCCAGTAAAAAAAATCCTAACCATGTAACATGGAATTTTAAAGGACCAATTCTCTCACCCCAAACAGAACCAATTCTCCTAACCTTCTTAATTAAGTCCCTCCCACAATTGTCTGAAATTCATCCTCATCCAGACATAATCTCAGTTTATTGCTTCAGAAGGGGTATAGAAAAGCTCAATGTGCATAATCAAAGCACTCTCAGTACATTTCATGCTGTGTAATATAAGTTTTGGTATTCTGCATTGTTTGAATTAGCTGTCAATCAAAGAGCTGAGCCAATTCAGAGTTTCGGTAACCCCCTACAAGAACTGCAGTTTCGGGTGAGACGATTGACCCTTTATTGTACGTAGATTGCTGTTCCCACATCATGGGAAAAAAAGATTTATGTTTTATACCAAAGATGGTATGGAGCTTTAAGAAGTTTCCTCAATTTTTCACCATTTTTCATTAAAGAGTACAATACAAGGTACGATTGTTCTCATCCTCCCCCTTCATATTGTGCAGGAGGCTGATAATATTTATTTTTGGGGGGGCGGGGAGGGGGAGGTGGATGGAGTAGAATATGTTATTTACATATAAATGCACTTTGAAAAAGATGCAACTTAAAGGAAGCTTGTGCAAAAAACAATGAGTGAGGGTACAGAAACATCCCCATAGGCTACAGGAGGTTCAACTTCAATTTTAGCTTACAACCGGTGAGACTGATGTCCAAAATAAACCTGATAGGGCTTACTGTACAAGATTGATGGTTCACCAGACTGAAAATCTAAAGGGTTACCAAGATCTAAGTTGTGTGAGGCAGAAAAGAAAAAAGGGGTCTTCAAAACTGAAAATGAGAAAAGGTTTGAGAGACTGACATTAAACAAACTGGCCTGTATTTGTTTTATTTTCAGACCCCTATTTTCATTATTGGTCTTGCGGACTTTTCTCCTATTTGGTCATTTTTGGTCTGGCAAACCTCTTCAGCCTTTCAGTTTCAGGAACCTTTTTATATGGTCTTGTAAGACCATTTCTTACTCTCTGTTTTAGGGACATTTCTCATTTAAATTTTGGGTCTTGCAGATCTTCTGTCTTGTGAACCTTTGGTCCCCTGAACCTTTGGTCTTGTGGGATGGCCTGAATTTTTAGACACAATCATACTGTACTGTACCATATGAAACCTGCTATCATTGTTTGTGGTTGGTAAGTTACTTACAGTAGATAAAGCTTTAAAGCTCGTTTTCTAACCTTTGGGTTTTAAGCTAGGCTTGCCACAGCCCTTTTTAGTCATTGTATGTGTTGCATTGCATGAGCAACTTAGGATAACAATACAGTGCCCACAATTGGAAAGAACGCTGAGGGTGTATCTAGATAAAACCAGAATATGACAAGTTGAGGAGTGAATTCCTCTCAAAATAGCTATATATCAATTTGCCATGGAAAACACTTCACCAGCTTTCAAAGTACAATTGCATTTGACTTCTTAATTATGGAAAACCTTTCACTATTGCAACTGACTGTACAGATGTAGCATAAATAAGTTTAATAACCTCCCCCCCCCCCCCCCCACCCACTTTATGTTTGTTCTCAAAGAAAATGATACGGAAAGCAAGATATTTGTTAGAGTGTTAGAGCTTATGGTCATTAGAATTGTGTAACAATGTGTCTTAAAATGTTTAGTCAAAATGTAATTGGAAGTGATAGATTTTTGGCAGTAATTTTCATACCGTACTTTGCAATTAAGTTGCATTGTGTACACTATGTGTTTTTTTCTTTCTCCATAGGTCAAAGATGGTGGGCCTGATGTGATGCATACATTCTTCAATTGGTTCTATTGGGCCATAAATGTCGGGTCTCTTGTTGCATATGGTTTCTTGGCCTACATTCAACAGAACATGAGTTTCTTTTATGGTTTTATAGCACCCACTGCAGCACTGGCCTTGTGTCTACTTGTCTTCCTCGTCGGTAGAATTTGGTTCATAACTCGGCGACCGACTGGGAGTGTTCTCTGGAATACAGTTGGAATAGTGTTTCAAGCTTTCAGAAGACGTGCTTACAGAGTGAGGCTGTATCAGAGGACTATGAGGTAGGTAATCATGGTGAATGGTGAAGAAATCGTTCTTCAAATAAAAATTGACAGATGGTGTTTGAGTAGGGTACTGCAGAAAGCATTCATAATGGCACAAAGAGCATTTAAAGAACATCTTCTTTATTGCACATACTGTATATAACATTTTATTTAAACTTACAAAGGCATTGTACCTCAGTTAAATAAGGTCATTGATTTTTTTTACAGGTGGTCTTGGGAGGTCATGGAAAAGTTGTGAAAATTGATCCTTCCGAAATTTGAAAAACCTTGTTGTGCAATTGCAGTGTTTGCTGCATAAGCACAAAGAATGTCTTTCAGCAGCTTTAGAAATTGTATGTGACAGCTCAACATAATTTTAAGGATTTATGATTTGTGAAAAGGGAGTCCCTTTCTGATGTGTGTTTATTAGAGGACAGTGTGTGTTGGAATTGTTATAAACAATTAGTTGTGAAAAGAATACCGTACATACAGTACGATACAGTACAATACAGTACATTCAGGTAGAACCTGTAGTAGTGTACAGTAATTTTTTAAGAGTGTTCGACTGCGAAGGGAGTGAGTATGAAAGTTAGATGAGGTTTCACTGGTCAGTAAACCAGCTAGTTTGTAATGGGTCAGCCACTGCCTTATAACTGTTGTGAGCCCCCTGTGGGCAGGAGGTTGTACAAGATGCCCCATGATATATTTCCTGTCTGCCATAAGAGAAAGGGGGGGGGGTAGGCGGTTCACTATCTGATGTCATAGAGTCGGTACACTGTCATATTTTTTAGGGGAAAATACCAGATCCTGTTAATATGATAAAAGCAAAAGCTTTAATAGTTCCACTCTTTTGGAGGAATGTGGGTTGTTTTCGTGTTGACATTCAGGTGGTTTTGTATCAACCAACTAGACCGGTTTCTGTTCTTCGCTCTGTTGGCAGAACGTCATCAGTGGTAGCCTTTAAGCTTTGTATGCATGGGCCGGGTTTGTCATAAGTATTATAATGCAGCTATAAGGGCATCAAATAAAATATCGTAATAGCTTTCTTCTGTTTCGTTCGACTATTGGTCTGGGGTTAACCTTGTTTTTACAAGTAAATCTTTAAGATTTGGTGCCCTTATTTGGTGCTTTAATAGGAGGGTTGGCATGACCTGGCCAGGAGTCATCCCATCTGCAAGCTGGATATTCTAAACACTTTCAAAAGTCCAATAAAGACAAAACATCTCTGTGAGGTGAGAGTCCTGCTGGGTGCCCTATATAGCTGGCCACCCCATCTAATGTGCCCAAAGAATTAACAGGGCTGTATTCAGGTTCTGTCGATGCTTTTGGTAGTGAATAAGTATTAGGTAATTTTGTTTTGAGTGTTTTTTTGCAGATGTGAATTTATATGATCGGGTTTTATTGTGAGACACTGATTATAAATTAGACATTGTTGATCCAATATTTGTTACATATATTTTACCCAGTATAAAAAATGATTTTTGTTTGTCTGTAAATTTAGGCATAGCACATTATTATCTTGCCGGAAAAGTGGGTTGCTAAATTCATATTAAATTTTGAAGAACATCCTCCGTACGTTTTGCACCGTTTTGAATTTACAGTATATGAGATAAAAGCAAATGATGTGCAATTATCAGGGAATAAATGAATAAATTTTTTAACATGGGTGATTATTGACTCCCATTAATCACTTTGTGTGGATACTGAGATTAAATCAGTGTTGTAATATAGTGAGTTTGATCAAAATGACAGGAGGTCACAATCAGTGGACACCCTTGTTGTTCTGGGGAACTGCCATGCACTACACTGGTTTGGTACATGACCTTGTGTCCGCATTTAATTCCTTTTTCTCCACAATGCAGTTGCATAATTACTTAACTTTCGCATGCATGAAACTTTCCTATAGCAATGCTCGAAATGAGCATGAGAAAGGGCATGGCCAAAGTGAATGAAATGTCTATCAGTCTATGTCATTTCAATGGGCATTTGCTGAGGGGCTTCACAGTCATCAGAAAGGGCCCAACGGCCATGGTCACTGGTGCGGTTAGTTATTTCGAGCCCTGTTATAGTCTCACCTATACAGAATGTTGTTAAGTCAACAGAAGGTCGATTGATTTATATCATTGAAGTCAGTTTCTCCATTCTTGGTGATAAATCAATCTGGCAATATTCTCTAAAACTTTTGCACTCCAGTTGATTATTTTGGAAGCTCTGAGTCTATGTTGTGACCTAATTTTGTATGGTATTTTCTTTTGTTAATCATTTTGAAGTGGGGCAATGCTTGGAATGGGACCAAGACCAAGTTTTATGGACATGGCCAAGCTTCGGTTTGGTGGCAGTTTTCATGACAACATGGTTGAAGACGTTAAAGCTCTTGGTAAAGTGATAGTTGTGTTTGCTGCCCTCGTGCCTTACTGGTTGGTGTACTATCAGGTGAGTTAGCTTGCAGTCTCCCTTTCAAGTTTTTTGCCAAGTAACTGAAATAAAATAAATGCTGCATCCCAAGTGTTAAAAGAACTAGAAAAGAATGGTCTACACCAGCACCAGAATCCCAGCTAATCTGAAAGAAGTAATTTATGAGTACATTGATCATTTAATTTGTTCACTTTCACATTGTCTGATGGAGGAGGACAACGATTACTTTATTTCATTCCTTTGACAAAAAAACTATTTCAGACAGGGATAACTCCAGAAGGTAAAAGTTTTCAACATCTGACCTGCTAGTTTTAAGCTTTGTTTGGTTGTTAATTTTTAACAGCCATTTGTCTTTGCAATTCTTATTGTGGTCAATGCATTTTTAGAATCAAATTTTGGTCTTTTTATTTGACCCACAATTTGACTCTTCATCTGCATGACAGTTCATACCTGTATTGAAATTTTAATAAGAGGTGTTAAGTTGTACTTCTGTTGTAGCTTTATACTTGCATCCTTTTCTACTCGTTTTTGTGTTAGCTGAAGTCATTTCCTCTCTCTGTTTTGACTGGGTTATTAATATTTCCTTGTTGTTGTTTCACTTTTTTGAATCTCCTCAGATGCAAACTACATTTATCATCCAAGGACTTCATCTCAAGATTACGTTTACAAATGAAACTTCCCATCACAAACCATCCTCCCTGTCAACAGACAGTTCTCACAGAAGACATCCTTTTGAGGTAAGATCAAAATAGGACAAGTAACATTTTAATGAACCTTTTAATAGTAGGTCTTTTATTCTTGTGGCATAATGAAATGTCTAAAAAGCCCTGTTTCCCTAAAAACAATTCCTAAGTTTTACTCAAATAAAGTCATCAAAGAAGACATTCTTTTAAGGTAGGATCCAAGTAGGACTTAACATTTTGTAATGCATCTTTTATTATCATGTCTTTTTCTTGTTTTTTTTTTTTCATTATTTTTTCTTTTCTTTTTAGAGCCTAATGAAATCCCTTGAAAGCCTATTTTCATTCAGAAGATTACTAAAAAATTTCAAATAAACAGACATATTCTGTGACATCAATGGACCTTTAATAAACCCATGAATCCCTTTCCATATAGCAACTACAAAGAATTTTGCTATAGAGTTTTGTGTGTGTCATTTTTGATTCCTTGCCGAAGGCAGGCAAGGAATCTTTGCGATGGTGATTTCTTGTGTGTGTGTGTGTGTATGTGTGTGTGTGTATGTGACGCTTTGGCTTGTAAACACGATATCTCAAGAAGGGTAAGTGTGACTAACCTCGTATTTGGTGTGTAGGTTGGTCATATTGAGTAGATGATCCCTATTGTTTTTGGTGGAGATCAAAGGTCATTTGGGGTCACGAGAGGTCAAAAGGTGAAAACTTTGTAAACACGATAACTCCAGAATGGTACATGTGACTATACTCATATTTGGTGTGTGGGTTGGTCATATTGAGTAGATGATCCGTATCAATTTTCGTGGAGGTCAAAGTTCATTTGGGGTCATGAGAGGTCAAAAGGTGAAAACTTTGTATGCACGATAACTCGAGAACGGTACATGTGACTATGCTCATATTTGGGTGTGTGGGTTGGTCATATTGAGTAGATGATCCGTATCGATTTTCGTGGAGGTCAAAGGTCATTTGGGGTCACGAGAGGTCAAAAGGTAAATTCCTTAGAAATTGCTTGTAAACACAGTATCTCAAGAAGGGTAATTGTGACTAATCTCACATTTATTGTGTGGATTGGTCATATTTAGCAGATGATCCCAATTGATTTTTCAAAGGTCAAAGTTCATTTGGAGTCGGCATGTTCAAAGCCTGACAAGCTTTCCTTCACAGTCTTTCAAGAAAGGTCACTTATAGGGTCCTTTAACTTGTCATGTAGATGGCACATAGTGAGGTCAAATGTCATTTGGGTTCACGACGGGCAACAGGGATCTCAATGTAGGAAGATTCGATGCCTTGCATGTGTACTTTGTGGGCACATTATGGAGCCCTGTTAATTGAAAAACATTGCAAAGCAATGTCAATGTGAAAAAGGCCTTACATTTCAGCAGCAAGGAATCACTAAGCCTTTTGGCTTTCTGGTTGTTAGTGACAATCCGTTATTGTTAGGAAATGATGTGTACAGGACAAAAACTGTCTCATAATTCTTTGCTACTCCCATAAGGGGCTGTTGAAAGCCTTCATTCCCTCCTTCTGTTGTGGTGATACTGATTGGTAGCTTAGAAGGAAATGTTATGCAAGTCTCAAACCTAAGTGAAATGACTTCATTAAAGGAGTCATACACCATGAACTTGATCAGCAGTCATGTGAATCATGTACAAGTAGCTAAAGTGCGCAGTGCTCTGAAGGCAGTTAACCCTCCCCCCACACTGCAATTTTTTGTAGTACTGTAGTCCAGACAAAATTCTCAATTGGCACAGCTCTTTGATTGACAGCAAGTTAAGAAATGCCCAATACTGTATCTCATATTAAGCAGCATGTACAGGCCAGTATGGCTCTGAGACTGTGTGGATTATACATTTGGGTATTTTACATTAAGCCTGAAGAAATAAACTGAGATTATATCTGGATGAGGATAAAGTTTTAGACAGTTGTGGGAGGGGTTTGCACTAGAATGTTAACAGTGAGTGGTGTAAAATAAAGGGCAAAGGACAATGTTTGGGACAAAAATTTTCAAGTGCATTGCAAACTGAGCCGAAAGTAGAACCTGATTTAGCATATCCCTGGGTGGAAATCTCAGGGGAGGAATATTGCACATTTTTTGTGTTTAATTTTACTCCGAACTGACCGAACTTGGGGGAATAGTGGGGGCCATGGCCAAGATATGAGGGAACAAATTTTCCCTCTGGTCTCCCATAATGCTGCCACTGAGCTTAAGTAAAAACGCTTGGATAATTGAAACTGTTTGATGTAAGAGGATTAAGCCTTTAAAACTGAACAGCATTCCTGTGAAATAATCAGATTTAATGAGTAATATGTCTGTGATTCTAAAACAAAAGCCAAGAAGAAAGGAAATGTATCACATCCTGTCAATTTTTAAAAGGTGAGCGTGTAGTGTTTATAGAGTGCTGAACACAGTTTCAGTGGAATTCTCACCTCATGGTAGAATAAATGATTTTAAACTTAGTAGAAGGATTAGAATGACAGGAGTTTACAGTGTTGTGTGTGTAACTGTGCTTGGTTTGAATTCAAACAGAGGACCGGAACAGTGGATTTTAGGTTCCTGGTGAAAATGCAGTAGATGTCTTGAATTATCTCCTGTTTGAACAGTAGAGAGTCTATTGTTAAGGTTAGGGTCAAGGGTTAAGTGACAAAGGGAAAAAACAATTAGGTCCTAGGGTTGTATTATAACACAGGTCTGTGGGTGTATATTCATGAAATTTACCAGCTGATTGCACCACTTTAGTTTTTTTTTTCAAATATTTTAAAATTGACATTTGTTTTGTATGTTACAGATAAACCATCGGGTGGCCTGCATTTCATTTACCTTAAAGGGGAAATGCATTCACCCTGATTTGGAATTGTGTGGTTGACCTTTCTATTTCATGAATGTTTTGAGGGGAATCATGATACTTTATTTATTTTTTTATTTCACTGAATTTGAAAGTAACGAGTAGTCACTATTTGGTCCACCTTAATTGTGCAATGTTTTTGTCCACAAATGCTATTTAAAATACTTGGAAAAGTGATGAGGAAATTTGTGAAATTTAGCTTCAAAATATATTGCAGGCCCTGAATTTTGAGGCATGATAGTGTGATGGCACACCATCACTCTCCTTATATCATTGTGAGGAGTGCAATTTTTAACTGACCTTAAGTTTAATTAAACAGCATGACTACCATACTCCTTCATTTTCTGAGGAGTGCAATTTGTAGCCCACCTGGAAAATCTTAAACTCAAGGTCTGCTTGTGACCTTCAAGTCAAATGAATTTCCTTGAAGTGCCTAAAGCCCTTAGTTTGCATGACTTTTTAATTCTTTAGCTGTACCTAACGGTAAATGGGATCTTATAATTCTGATGCCATAATTAGTCCCATTTGATGTGTGCCCTCTTATTTAAGTTAGCTACAGTAGATGGAGTTTTATGGCTTAGTTTTTTACCAATTGGTCTAAATCTCAATGGCCACAGCTATTTTCCCAGTTGTGGCTCACTGGCAAGGTTTTTGCCAGAGGAGGGAAAGGGAGAATGTTACCCTCTTAGAGGGTCGATAAAATTCCGCCCTTTTTTTTTCAAAAAAAAATAAAATCTTTTCAATATTTTGGTTTTCACAGTAAAAGAGGAATGTTTGAACTTATGCTTCAGTAACTTGCCTGTGAAATCCTTCAAATTGCATCTTACATGGGCTTGAAAGCAAACTTTTGTCCCCCTGAACCCACTTGTAACTTTATCCCTGTACAGCAACAATTTAGACTTGGGGTTTTACAGTTATAAATCCACCCCCCCCCCCCTTTTTGTGTTTCTGGTGGAATACCTGACTGGCTTGCACTACCTCCTCCATTGCTTATGCTGAATACCAAGCACAATTGAAGTACAGTAGGTTCCATTTTTAAAGTTTTGTGGATCAGAAAAAGAGACTTCCGTATAATAATGTAACTTACTGGGTATAAACCAAGTATTTCGTGCTTGAATATAGAGACCTTTACAGTATAATATCTCTTTTAAAAAATTGCAGGAACAATTATTTTTGCATCTGTTGAGAGTGAAATGAAGTCATCTAATTCAGGATAATTGTGATCGAACTCTCTTACCCAAAATAAAGTTTATATACTGTAGGCTGTGTCAGGATAAATGTAGCAGTATTTTTGTACAAAATATTATAATGCTATAAATAACATGGGTATAAACAGAATAAAAGTTGATTTAAAGATAATTTAACAACTGTAGTCTAAGTGATTGTGTATATCAAGTGATCTTAAAGGGTGCAGATGGATTGAAGGGTAAGAGGGGAAGGGGGGGGGGCAAAGGGGAGAGGTTCCACACTGCTATGCCAGCATCACAAAGTTAGAACCTTTATTAGGTTGAAATATTTTATAAGTGTGCAAATGTGTGTCTTTTTAAAATGGAAATGTATAAAATGCGCTTTTCTCTTTCAGCCCATCCCTGTGGCTTGGCTGTCTCTTTTCAACATTTTGGCAGTATTGCTTCTTCTCCCAGTAATGGACAGGGTGGTCTTTCCATGGTTGGACAAGAGAGGATGGCAGATTACACTGTTGAAGAGAATCCTCCTGGGGATGTTTTTCTGCATCCTAGCAATCTTGTCAGCAGGTTTCCTGGAAATGTTTAGAAAGATGCGCTACCACGAACCAGGCTGGAAGGGTGTTTGGGTCCAGATGGTTGGCAAGACAACATACTTTGCAGCCGATATCTCAATTGCAGCTCAAATTCCTCAGTATGCACTTATAGGCATCAGTGAGGTTTTTGCCAGTGTAGCAGGTGAGACTAAACATTCTGCTGCAAAACAAAGCAAAGGTTGACAATGCTCAAGAAATAGTTTGGTATGGCATTGCAATTTGCTATACAAAATGGATAAATTGCTACACAAATACAACATTGTATAGCAGATTTTGTGTTTAAAAACCAGGGGTTTTAAAATTAACCATTTTGTGTGAGAGATGGCCAGAAACCTCAAAGTTGCTATGCAAGTTTTGAACTCTAAATTTTCCCTGGTGTGTGTAAAAGTGCATTTGTGCCTACTGGTAGCTCATAGGCTTTTCACATGGGAGTGTTCCATAGATATATTTCCAAATAGCAATTACAATGAATTTTGGGATAGAGTTTTGGGTGTATGTCATTTTCACCACAGTAAAATGGCATTGACAAAAATGACAAACACCAAAACTCTATCGCACAATCCTTTGTAATTGTTATTTGGAAATAGGTTTGTTCCCAGGTAAGTTCTTATAAAAGACTTCAAAAATGAAATCTACTGATGTTGTCAGTAATGCTTCACAACAGTAATGGAGTAAGGGAAAACAATCGAAAGCCCCTCAACTGGAAAAAGTTGATGGGCACTGATTTAACCAGAAGGTCACATGTTAGGACAGTGAGCCACCACAGGAAGAAAGGTTGTGGATGGCCCGACTTGAACCGTTTTGTTAGAAATTGAGTTGTACATCTCATCTAACTAGCTGTATAAATAGGTTCAGTCATAAATCCAGAGGGTGTCTCACTCCAGATTGCATCTGACTTGTGAGTGGGTTACTGATTTTGATGGCAAGCCATATCTAATGAAAGAAAATCGAAACTATATCCAGGGAAAAGAAGGGGAGGGGACAATGGGGGAATTCCCCCATGGGCTATTTTTTCTATTTAATTGTTTTTTTCCATGTACTGTATGACAAAAAAGATTTAATGTATTGATGAGGAATGTATGCACAGCAAGAAAAAAAATGTCCTTTTACCAAGTATTGTCTGTTTCCTGGCAAATGAATTAAATTTCTGTCCAAATACTAAGATTTTTGTCTAAGTATCAATAATTCCCTGCAAAGAGGGAGATTTTATCCTCACATGAATTTATGTATCATTGCTATACTGCTAGATGCTTAATTAGCTTTCTATTGAAGATTTAGACAGTTCTGCAGTCTTTTTAAGCATTCAAGGAGGACATCCCATAAATTTAATTCCTATTTACCTTTGTGGAAAAGATTCAAGTCGTAAACTTGAGATAGACATTTGCTTTGGAGTTTGTGAGTTGGAAAGCAGTGTAATGAAGGTAAACAGGAAGGTTCCATATACCCAACATTTTGTAAAAATCAAGTACATTTCTGTTGTATTGCAATACAAAGAATGGTTAGATCCAGGTTGGAGAAGGGCTGCAGTAGCAGGCATGGTTCTTTGTGGGAGGAGATTGGTTGGAGAGTAAACCCCCAATTTTTCCACCCTCAAAGTGGAAAAGATACAGATATGCTCAGAAAATATTCAATTTGGGTTTTTATTCCTAGCTTTATCCTTTAAATTATGTCCCTGTGTCCTGGATATCCATATTTGGATACTTTTTCTCCCACAGACCAACTGCATGGTCAAGTGGTTAGAGACCATCAGACTTGCAGCTGGGAGGTCTAGAGTTTGACTCCTGGCTGGGTGATATCAAAGACTTGCAACATGGAACCTACTGCCATTAAGCTTGGTGCTCAGCATAAGCAATTGAGTTACCAGTGAACCATAAGTGGATTAAGGCCATTGGCACTTCACTAATACCGATTGATTCAATTCTGACCTGTAAACCTTCACTTAAACCAACTAACCATGTCCTCCCACAGTTCAATGTAATCAATATTTATTAATTGACTTAGCATGCGAAGTAAAAATAAGAGTTGATATCTTCTTAGCATTATGGGAAAATTTGTTGACACATATATACATTTTGAAATGTTCTAGATGATAATAGCATCAATTTAAAGCATATATAAAAGAGCTGGACAGGGGCATATAGATGTATCTGATCAGCACTTGTGTTTAGTGACTGTAGGCAGCCATTAGTAGGGTCCATAAGCCTTAGATCGTCTTCATTTATTTTTTACGTGAATTTTAAACCTCACATTCAGTGATATTCAGAGAATCAAGATACGTTATAGTGTAAAACCATCCATGGTAGTGGTAAGCAACGAAATTGAAAGATTAAAAGTATTAGGAATATGTTTTACAGTGTTTTATCCTGAAGAGTGATGTTCTTATGAACCTCACGAAACAAGCTTGTAGATATGACATTTTAACTTTTAGATTGACTTTTAGCATTTTATAGTAAGATTGAAAGTATTATGTACCTAAGCTATGTCCCTCTAAAATCAGGCCACCTCTTGACTCTCCACATTTGTCTATGTTGAAATATGCTGCTGTAAGCTGGTTTAGAAGTGAAATTGTGCCATCTTTGGCAAAACTTTTACTCCTTAAATTTGTAACCAGATAATCATAGCTAAATTTATTTTCTCCCTAACAGCATATTACATACATTAAACATACAGGAAAGCAGGATACAATGTTACACTGTTGTTGCATAAATAGGACTCTAGAAAAGCATTAAAATATTTAGTGAGAAAAAGCTCAACACATACTCGAGTCAGTAGATTAGTGACTCGAGTCACCAGTTTTCAAACTTTTAGGTAACTCGAATCGAGTCATTGACTCGAGTCACTGTACTATTTCAATGGGGAAATTAGTCCTGAATTCTATCGAGTCACTAACATTTTGAAAGAAGGTGACTCGAGTTGTGACTTGTTACAACACTGCAACACACCAACAAAACCAACATGAGCTAAAAGAAATGTGAGAAATAAGTGAAAAGGGGTGGGTCAAAACAAAGTCCTGACAAGTTGACATGTATTAAAGGTAAATATTTTAAGATTGTGCAGAAAAACTTTTCAAAGTACTGTAGAAAACTAGTGACTTCAAAGATTTCTTTTCATATATTACTTTGATTAGAGAATAGAGCACCAAATCTTGAGGGTAACTAATCCAGCTGGCTTATGGAAACCCTTGACAATTGCTGCATTTTCTCAACTTGATCTCTTTTCTCTGTGTTCCCTTCAGGTTTGGAGTTTGCCTATTCCCAGGCACCACGATCTATGCAAGGTCTAATCATGGGGCTTTTCTGTCTGTCAAACGGCATAGGAGCTTTCCTAGGAGTGCTGACTGTAATGTTAGCTCAGAGCTTTGGCTGGGTCTCCAAAACTGATGTCGGTAACATTAACATGTCATATCTGGACTATTATTTCTTTCTTTTAGCTGGGATACAGTTTGTGGGTTCCATTTTGTTTGTGTTGGTGATTCACTTCTACCAAAGACACTCTAGAGGTAACAACATCCAAGCAGATCCATTCAGTAGCTCAAGTAGCCACTTTGATGGAAGAAATGGGAATAATTTTGGATCATGATGATGCTTTTTACTTAATGGTGTCCATATCATTGAAAAATTTGTTGATGGTCAACAACTCTGAAGGGCACATAAACTATGAAATATCTCACACAATCTTTCACGCATATGCATTGGATATTGAGACTTGTATGTGCAAATTTATACTTCAGAGAAAAGCATTCCAGATGGTACTTTATAGCTTTTCTTGGATGCTGAGTTACTTGTGGTAAGTCTTGTTTACATGTGATAGATTTACTGCAGTGTTTAAAGAGGTAAATTTTATGGGAGGAGTATTTAAAAAGATACATTTTATTTGAGTGGCATTCCATGGGTGTGAGTGAGTGAACATGATTAGTAATTATGTTGAGTTGGATACCTGTGCCAGAGGTTGTAGGCATTCCAGTTCAGTTGGTGTTTTGAACCAGGACCACAGGATTCTGGACTGTTATAAACTGTTAATTAAAACTAAGGACTGGCACCAAGTTCTCAGAAAAGGAGTGCCTGTCTCCTTAAAAATGCTAGTTACTTTGTATACTCCACTCTGTTTTCAACACAATTTCTGTTTTATGTTTACAAATGTCAAATAGGGCAAGCCATTCTTAGTTTCCTGTTTCAGAGGGGAAATAGAACCATCTGGGTAACCTAACATCTTTTATGATTACATTATTTGTAATGTATAAAAATGGGTTGTAAATGTCACAGAGCTACAGGCTTAGGAGGTGTAACACTTGCTGTGCCTGCCATTATCAGCATCTCCAAGTAGGACTTAGTTTTTTCTAGCTGCAATACTGCACCAGGCTTCAAAAATGTATGCCTTCTGGAATTTAGAGTACTTATTTTTTTGGAGATGAATTTGGGTTCTGTTGGATCTCAATCGTTTGAAAACTCAAAGGTTCTAAATGCTTTTCTGTGCAATTTGAGTTTTTTTTTAAATGCAAATTTTATTTGAAATAGTCAAGTTGTTTTTGTACTTTTTATTTTTTTTCCATCTTCATGTTTATCATTTACGGGGAATTATTTTGGAAATAACTTGGCTGTCTGCATGGAAGGTATCTGCATCTTTGATCCAGTGGTAGAGCATCCGCCTCTCATGCAGATAGCTCTTGTTCAATTTCTAAGCCAGTCTTAACAAAGACTGTAAAAATGGAATGTAATGCCATTGTCTTTGATATTCAGCAGAATGAGAGGAGTATGAGAAACAGTTCAGTGCCCCACAACTGAAAAACTCTGCGGGTGCCACTAGTTTAAGCCAGAAGGTTGTACCTAGAGGTAGACAGCCCTACAAAATTAACTGTAAACCAATTGTATGGAAGCCTTTAGTATAAAAAAGGAGCTTGCAAGTTCTTCAGAGGCAGCTTGTGGCTCAAGGAGGTTCCATGTTTGCAACAGACAAGTATTAAATGAACCAAGTTCTGGCAGACAAGCAAAAGTGTAAGATGGTAGGTCATGATGCAAAGCAGTGGTCAGCAACCACTATTCTCCACGGCTTTTATTTGATATGTTGGAATGTATGCTGCTCAGTCAATCACAATTATGTCACCAGACTGTCTAGTTGAAGTCACATCAATGTGGACAATGTTACTTTATGCGTGGGGGGGGCTTAAATTTGGATGGGCAACCAAATGTTTAACTACTTTTTGTCCTAATTTTGAGCCCTGTTAGAGACCAACTTTCAGTAAGGTTTTTTTCACTCTCGCTAGAGCCCACTGAAATCTCCCCCAAGGCACATGAATGTGCTGCCTATTAGTTGCCAACCCTTGTACTAATAAAGCAGTGAACTTGGTAGTAGTTTGTGGCTCATTCATAGAACTGAAGGGCATGTCTTCCATCATCCTGGCTTATTTTACCTCCAGAACAACTGGTGCATCCATTACATTGAACTGTAAAGAGCTATTATTCAGTATTGAAGTTTGTCACTTCCATCTATGCCTCACTGCCGTACAACAAAAAACCTTATTAACTTACTAAATTTTGATCTCAAGAAAGTTAGACAGAATGCTCACTGGTAATTCTGGATTCACAGCGGTCAGCTATGGGGGGCTGAAAGTTGGTATACTTCTCTAGCATCATGTGACCTTTGATTTAACTTGACCATTAGGTAAAAGGAAATTTGCTGACCCCTGAATGTTGTGATATTTTTGGCAGACATTTGTACACATCTGTGCAATCCCAAAAATGCTGAAGCGTTGAAAACAATTTTTTGAGAATATTAAAAGATGTTAAAATAATTGCTACAATTATGATGAATGTTTTGTAGTTTCGAAATTGTTATATGAAACAGTTCCATTGGTATATGTCAACATACCGAAACTTGACATTGATATTATTATTTTCCACCTTGCCTACCGAATGTTCAACTGGTTTTAGCATTTGACTTGTCAGGAGGTCTAGAAGTCTGCTCCTGGCCAGGTGGTACCAAAGACTAAACGTGGAACCTACCAACATTCAGCTTGGTGCCCAACATAAGCTATAGAGTAGGAAATATACAAGTCAGTGAGCTATTGGGGAAAAAAGGCAGTGGCTGGCTGTATTTAAACCAATTGGTTACAAACTAAGTGTAGAACTTCTAAGTTAACCTTGCCTAATAAGTATATAAAAACTAGGCTTTGACATAGGCCAAAATTTGATTTGCTGTGATGAGTAATGATATTAACCAAACTGTCCAAGAGCTAGCTGGATGTGTAGATGGAAATTCCTCTCAACCAAAATGTTAATTTACAGTTAATTTCTTTTTACTTTGTACCTTTATTTTACTTTGAACACTATGTGCAATATACAGTATAATGACTAAGACACCAGTCACAACTGTAGGCTGCAGCTGCCTCAGCTTAGCTGCATTCAAATACCTGAGCCATGCCTTGTAGCTACTCACATTAAAATAGCAGTAGTAAGCTGATCTTGTATTGTGAAACATGTAAACATGTACACGTCTTATTGGTGAAGTGGGGGGGGGTTGTCCACAAAACAGAAATTCAAGAAGAAATCATTGAGAAAAAATAGATGCATTCATTGAATGAAACTGTTTTATTCCGGTCTTTTCTTTTTTGTATTTTTTTCTTATGGACAAATGATTAGGGCTTGTGCTCAGTGACTGTAGGCAACTATTAGTAGGATCCATTAATCCTAAATCATCTTTATTGACTGGTCTTCATTATTTTGACTCAGTGTGGTACTAGGAGTTGACATCTATCTGTATGAAAGATTATGCCAGTCAATGAAAAAGAGGTATTAAGCAAGTTTTCTTTACAAAAGTGTTTTAAATTTGGTAAAATCAAGCATTTACATAATTGTTATAATCCTGCCCTATTTGGTATTGCTGATGGATTTCATTCTTAGTGTTGAGATACTGCATTTGTAATTATCTATTGTGTGACTTAATGTTACTGGTCCCCAGCGCATTCATCAGAGGTTTAGTTGTGAGGTTTTACTGAAGATTTTTTTTGTCTAATGAATGCCAGCTTTTTGTTATTTGAAGGGCAACATTGTGTCATGAATGGTTTTAAAATGCTGATAAAAAGCAGTGTAACCCTCATTGTGATCTGATCAACTTAACCAAAAGTTAAACACGCTTAGAAGTTTGTTCTAATGTAGTCATGGAAACCTCATTGCATTCTTGCCGAAGTGTACAACATCTATTGAGTTTATTAACTACCTGAAAGGTAGAGGCTGTGTATCATTATTAATTATTACATACATCAATTTTTTCTGTAGGAGCTGAATTTCTACGTTACCAAGGCAAACACTACTCTGGTCATGTGGGAACATGTTCAAGAAACTGCACAAATTGATCATCAATTTTGTGCAAGCCATATTGGACAATTAACTAATGCTTTACAGACACACTGAATGAAATAGACAGGGATGTGATCTTCATGGGGGGAAAACGTTGGGAAGATTGGATCAGTCCTCTCAGAAAATATGAGTAGTTGGAGTGAAATTTTTGCAGTTGGAGGGAGGTTTCCCTTATAGGACAGAGAATTTCTTTAAAAAAAAAAATATTCTCTTCCTAGGAAATGTACATTTTTACAGCCCCAGGAGAACTTTATTCTTTGATTATTTTTATGAAATCTGATGCACTTTAGTCAGTAGTCTGTCAAGTCTATGTAATTTGGGGGTGACAGTTTACCTATGAGTATATGCACTCGTTGTTAGTACAGAATTAATCCATAGATTCGGTATAAGTGCTGACTGTACTTTTTAATGCAGTTTCGGTAGAATTCCTCCACATAAAACAGCCAATGCTCATATTCATGTCATTGCTTAAGCAAGAATACATCAATTAAGAAGGTTTTACTAGCCTTGCAGCAATATACCCTTTTTGTGGCAATATACACACTTTGGAAAAAAAAAAATCAGGAATATGAGCATTGATTTTGTAATCATGATGTGGAAATATTTTTGTGTTTTACACAAATATGAAAGTATCATGTGGCAGAATTCATTATGGGAGAATTTATTTGCTATTTAAACGAGAAATGTATTAATTTGTGATGTGTTACCGCCTTCATGTACAATCTTAGCATATTTTTGACAGCATCATTGCATTTATTAAGTTTACTCATTTTGTACAAACAGTGACCTGAAAGCAGGCTGGTGTTATGTTATGGATTCACATTGATGGCCAATGTTTTGTTTTTCTTTATTTTTCATTCTTTTGTTTTAACCTTGTATTGATTAAGGATGCTATCACGTCACTTAAGCATATTAAGGTTTCAAAATCCCATTGTACAAGATGAATTTATGTTAGCAGTATATTAGAGTTTTTTGGTTCAAAATTGTTGGTACATTTTGAAGAAAAAAAAACAAAGTTTATCATGTGTGAATCCATGACATCACACCAGTACCTGCTTGCCTCAAGCTTATCTTATTTAAAAAATGTATCAACTTAAATTGGTGAAATCTGGAGAACTAAACATGGGAAATAGATGGAAATTCCACAGAGTGCTGAGGATTTGATCCTCTTGAACGAAACAAAACCTTTTTCATACACTATTCTCGTCAGTGGTAAACATGTCAATTTATGTGTGGTACCTTAGTTGTCACATTGTAACTTTGTGTTTACATCGGCTTGGGTGTCTCCAAAAGTGAACTTTTAAAGTTGGATGCTGTTCTTCAAAACTCTTAATGGAATTTAGACTCTTAGGAAGACATCCAAGCTGATTAGAAGTGCATACAATTTACAGTTATTCTACACAACTATGCAGTGATTATCAATATGAGGAGGCTTACAACACTGTCTTCATTATATGAGGTGCCTGACTTGCCATTGTTGAAATTTGGCTTAAGAGAGAGTAGTCTTGCAAATTGAAAACTGCCAAAACTAGTCAGCATTCCAGGTTTGCTACTTCGTTTCCTTGATGCTGCTTAATAACTGATGCAAATAAGTCCAATCTGCAATTTGTGTTCATGTTTTTTGCAGTAATGAGATTTTCCCCTGAGTGGCCATTTAGAAAAAAGGGAATTTTGACTGGACTACGGGTAGGAGTTCTAAACTTGAAAAAGAATCAGTGCCCTCCCTAAGCCTTGTTTACATAAAGTAACTATGAGGGCTCATAAATTCCTAGACTAGGGACATTGGGGATTCAACCTTAGGGATATTTGTAGGGGAAAATTGTCATAAGACGCCGATGTGATGTAATGTGGGGATTGGGGAGGGGAATAGGATTGGATTTTAAATAAGAGTATTTCTGTTATATGCCATGCCATGTTCTCATTATTAATTGAGTTAAGGAATATCAAGTTGCAACACATTCATTTTTTCAACCAAAATGTAAGACTAAGTTTTTTAATTGCATTTTGTTTGTCGCCAGAGTGAGTTGGGGGGCTGGAGTTGAAGGAAGCGTGGAGGTTATACTGAAATTACTTGCTGTAAATGAAGTTTTTCAACGTGTGTCTCTTGTGTTAAGCAGTTGTAACTATGGAAGGTTCAAAGGTATAAAACTACAGTACTTAGTGTTTATTTCTTTATTTGGTGCTGCTTACTTTGAGGAATTTATCCTTCAAAGTGAAACCTTTTGTTTATGAAAAATCTGATATGATGTAAAAATTTGAACGTGCTCATTACGAAGACAATGCTTTTATAATTTTGAACGGAGTTCTCATCAGTTTATATTTGTTTGATATAGAGTTACCCAGTTGTGATGTCTGCAGTTACATCCGCTGAGTTCCATATAACCTTGTACAAATAATGTAATTTTTGTTTCACATATAGTGTATTGAGCACAATTATTTTGACCATGGCAATTTGTCACAAAGAAAAAAAAAAAGGAAAAACATTTTATGTTTACCAAAGCTTTTGTTTTTGAAAGGAGTTTGATATATTTACTCGAATTTTTCTTTATGTTTTTGTCGTATAACCTATCTGAACAAAAGTAATGTGCAAAAATATTTGAAGTAAATTTTGGAGCTGTTTAGCGTAGCGTATCGTATCAGCTCAACTAATTTTTAGATGTCTTTGTTTTTGTACAAGAGCAGTTATCACACTTGAGATGTGCCTATTTATTATTAATGCCGCAGGTATGTGGGGCTACATGTGAATGAATTTAAACTCTGGAATTAGGTTTATACACGACACCTGCTGAGTAGATGAATAAAAACGACAAGCTTTGAAATCTACCATTTCGTTGTTGTGACACTAATTGCCCATTGAACCTGTTTGTTCATGTGAATTGTGACGGAAGAATCACCATCAACTGTGGACGTGTCTCCACTTGTCTCTTAATGTGACTAGTTTCATCTGTATCACACAGAACTATCTAACACTAATTAACCTACTTTGCTTCCTGCTAGGTTTGTTTAGTCGAAATGGTTGAAAAATAATTGATAGATCGATTGTAAGCATAAATGAATGCAGTTATTACATTTTATCCCAGGCCTCATGTTAACGATACGTGGAGTGTGTAACATTCACCGTATATAAGCTGCCATAGTTATGACGTATTATAAAGGTTGAAGGTTCCTGTAACTGGACTTTGGAGTGACTGATTGGTACATTATTGCTTTCAAACTGTATAATGTGACCATATCATGTTGCAGTATTGATGCCTATTTTCAACTTTCTATTGATCATTTGTCGTTATGATGATTTGCAGAAATCTGCTTGTTCACACTTGTTAATGTGTATGTTAGCCAGTGTTTGCACCGGGTAGGAAATTTGTACCCGGGTACCCGAACCGTATTACCCGTCGCGTACCCGGGTACCCGATCGTAAACCTTGCAATATCTTTCGTCCGCCCCGCTGGCTAGGCTAGACTATGCACAGTATAGTACGTATGCCTATGCTGTTTCGTGAAGTGGTATAGGAGCGGATGTTAGAAACACACATCGCGGGAATTGTTTCTGGAAAAGTGCAATTTAAGCATGTTTCGGAAACAAACAAGTTAAGCAACTTCATTTCAAATAATTTTGAATGAGATGTGGGTTAATACATTTGTTACTTTCAATAACCATGTTATTTTGCGAAGATTAAAAAGGAATCATAGAAAAACGCTACCCGGGTAGTAATTTTCTACTCGGGTAGCAAGCACGACGGTCGGGTACTCGGGTACCCTGTGCAAACACTAATGTTAGCACGGTTTAACAAGTGGAAAGTGGGACACTATACACTTGGTGAGGCATACGTTCTTGTTTTGTACTCGGCTGAACCTGAACATGTTCAATGCTATGTAGCATTGTTTTACAAGGTATAGCGCCCTCTCATTCATCTCCCTTTGTTGCCTTGCTTTGTTCAAGGAATTTTTAAAGAAGGTAAAACATTCTACATAGTTTCTTTTGGACAATGTCCGTTTCTGACGGCAACCTTTGTTTCATTCCACAAATTCTGATCTCAATGCTGCGATCAACCTGGATTAGTGAGGCATTATTGAAATTCCAATGAATTCCTTACACTCTATTCGTTAATTTTTCGCTGCCAACCTTCATGCAAAATTATGAAATGTACGTCATTCAGCCCATTGCGAGACACGAGGTTTCATTTAATTTCAAGTCAGCAATAATTACTGTACAAATTATTTTATGTTTCTTAGTGTTGGAAATATGTTTAAACTTGAGAGAAATAACTTGAACAATACTTTCGTCCGATGACGAACAGGGCGTCATTGAAGAAAGCTATATTGCTTAAAGGTTTGTTCCCACTTTCAACCGAATATTATTTGTAGCTTCGTTATTGGCTGAATTACATCTCAACTCAAATCAGGGAGGTGTAACTAGATCACACCTCCCTGCTCAAAGCATATGCAGATAATAGCCTTTGTTTTGGGATTACTTCAAAAATGGAAGATATCTTCATTAAAAGGTTTAGCCACAAGAGATGCAACAGTAGAAGCAAAAAGACCCGTTATTCATATAGTGACCCCTATATATATATCGTGTTCAAGTCTACACATTGTTTGAAAAAAGTGTTCGTTGCATCTCCTTTTCCATAACAACTCCCTGCTTTGTCGATACGCCACGATAGGTTGATAATTTTCAAAAATAGGCTGCGGGCATTCCTTGGACCGAAACATATAGTGCTGTATGATCACATGATGTAGAAGTAATCAAACCTGTCACATTTTTGTCGATGATGATAATGAAGCCTTTTCTTTAGAGAACGGAACAGTTTATGGTCACCTTTGGAACGTAGTTAAACTTTTTGATGGAAATACGAGATGAATTAAAGTTTGCCTCGCACACTTATTATCATTCTCTGATTTTGAAGCGGTGGACTTTTATTTGACATGTGCGTTTATGCAGATCGTCAAAGAAAGTATAATCCGAGTGAAAACACTGGGATATTTCTTCTTGTTAGTGAAGTGACTCGGGGGGATTGCGATATATGCAGCATTTACTTAGTACTACACAGTAGCCTGTGTTCAATGTCGTGTGCAATTATGATGACTTGGAAATAAATTCGGCTCCATTCGTTTTGTCATTGAGAAATTACAACGAAGGCTGCTTGGTCACGGATTTCTTCTTAGTTTGGACATTTTTACGATTCTCCTCACGCGGAGGAATTCTTTAACTCCCTCCTCATCACTCCACTGAGAGAAAATTCCCACATTTCAGTCGCGACCCTCATTTTCCCAACTAATACAAATTATTTCACTATTTCCATGAAGCTCTCAGCTTCTTCTGTCCCCGATGTCTCTCGCAGTCATTCAGCTGTTCAGTGATATCACACATAAAGGCTCGTCGAGCATAGGCTTCTGAAATGTGTTCGTTGGATTAAATGTTCCTCTCCGAAAAAGAGGTCACCCGTCTGTCTGCCTATAGAGAAACGTCTGGCCCAATACAAATTAATTTACCTAGAAACTTAGCTCAAAGCTGGGAAACTTTTTATATCTTGTAGGGATATGGAGGTGATGGACATGACGTCAGAACATTTCAATTTAGAGGGGTACTTATTCTAAGCGTTTCAGTGATATTTGCTTTGAAATGCGATATATGGATCTCAAGATATGAGCAGGTGAATTTGTCACGTTTTAAACATTAAGTGAGCTTAAATCAAGCACATATGACATCCTGTCATAAGATTTATAGGCAGTCTTTTGTTTTTCTTTAAAATTCACAACCAGTTTTACAGAATTTACATTCTCCTCAAAGGGTGGATTATTCCTTTTATTTCCAAGGTCAACACAACAATCTGAAACAAGGCAAACTAAACATTTTTTGTCAATGTGAGGAAGTGATACAATGTCTGCTGTCCTGAAGGTCCATTTGGAACACAAATCTAGTGAATTCACTTTCTGATACTTTGAAAAAAGAAAACAAGTCCCATTAAGTGGCATGTGCAGGATTTCAAAGGTGGGCACAACCTGTGATTCCCCCGATTGGGACGGATTTTGATAAAATTTTTTTCTGTCTGCTTCTCTGCACTTCAGTTCTTGACGACCGAGCTCGCGTCGGCGTACTCGCTACCCGCATTTTCGAAGACTTTTTTTCTTTGCTTTCACAAACATTTTCTGCTCCCACGGGGGCTGGTGTGTGGTTAAGGTTTGAATGCTTAGTGTGTCACTTTCAAACTTTACTTTTTCCTCGAACCCGTAAATACCCCGTCTGAGTGACTTCCCCCGACTAACTTCGGGGGTGGGTGGGGGGAGGGGGCTGTGCGGGGCTGCGTCCCGGTCCTTCCCCCTTTAGACTCGCCACTGGTGCCATTTGAATGGAAGTTTCACCACACTGTATAGATGTTGTTCCTCTTTCACGGATGAAAATTAAATTTTTGCTCTAACGTCCTCTTAAAGGACGTGGGTGTACCTCATTTGCCGAGTTGCTGTTTGGGACTAACAGAACACCAACAGTGGATAGTTGTGAGCAAAGATGTGGAAACTTTAATACCGTAGGGTTGTGGTAAAAACATAATCAGTTGAAGTGCAATTTTAATTTTCTGTTAAAATCTTGCCAGCGATCGTAAAATAGTAACATCAAGCACGCCTTTGCTCCCGTGCAGAAAGTGCACTTTTTCATGGGCGCTCTGACAGGAGCGGTTATGGGAACAGTTTTTTTTTCTTTTTGGGGTGAAGTGGCGTGGATTTGTGGGTTGGCGGAAAGCTGACGATAATATGCAAACCACCTCTCCTTAGCGTTTACATCTTTACCACTAATATGTAATTGAAAATTTCCCAAGGGCTGAGGGTGGGAGCAGGAGAAGTTTGGGACTAAGTAGTATGGCCATTCCCCTCCCCTGGGGCTGCCTCTGTTCTCTGATGAGAAAGGGAGGGGAGTTACAGACAATTTGCCACCCGGAACTCCATCTTGATACAGTTATTTTTCATCAAATAACATGATTAAAACATCAGGCAAGTCGTTCGCTGGACGTGTGTGGTCGAATATTGCCAGCTTTCAGGAGCAAAATCACAGTACAACAAAACCGCCTGATTGAGTAGGATTATTGTCAAACTTACTATAGCAATATTTTACTGAAGACAGGAGATGTCTAGCGGGGGGGGGGGGGGGGGATGTCTCCTCCTAGAGCATATGTTTGGCATATTTAATTGTCTGTTTTACGATATCGTTAATATTAAAACCTATTTTCAAGCTTTAGTGTAACTTACAGACTCTTGAAGTGTTTTCCAGCGATCTGGTAGGCACCTTTCACCAAAAGTTTCTTTGCCCCTTCGGGCCAACCCATGTCCGTGCTACCCGCCGCAAGTTACATAGTCCGTTTACATGACCCCCTTCACTTATTAACAAATTCCTCACTAGACGCGTCAGAAGACAAGTTTACTTTACCGCCGAGAGAGGGAGCTACGTTTGTCATAAAAGCATGCCATCTGGGCAAAAAAGTGTAGGGAAGTCTGAGCCGGATCCAGAATATAATTTGGGGGTACAATTAATCGGATGGAGTAACTACACATTTTCAGGAAGGCAAATACCCAAATTTTCCATCTTTTCAAGTGCGAAAATTACATTCTGCATTAGGAACGAAACTGCCGCGCCCTAAGCTCGCCGAAATTTGTCATATTTCAAAGCATATATTTAAGAATATGGGGCTTGTACTGAATAGAATTCGGAATTCCACGAAAGAAAATTTAGGAAAACATCACTATAGTTAATCGGTGTCACTTGATGATTTGGTGTTTCAAAGAGCAAATTTTCGATTTTCTCTTTTCATTTCAAGAGCCATTAATTTTTTTTGCTTTAAGCTATTTGCTGTCTACCATACATCCAATCTTAATAAAAAATCGATACATATTTGCGATTGCTTTCTAGAGGTAATGACTCTCTCCAGCTCGCAGTGTAAAACCTTTTTACTAAATAAGCACCATACCTGTAAAACATACTGAGTAGGACATGGCGCTCTTATAAAGCACTGTCACACGACAAATTTAGAATTTGTAAAAACTTTAACGTGCTTTTGGATGTGCAAGCCTCGCTGAGGGTAGCATTATTTTAAAGTAGAAAAATAACTTGGACATTGGCTGAAGATTAATTTTGGTGTTGTTTCAATTTTCTTGAAAGCCATGTTCAGTTTTATGACTTTTATGGAGTGTGTGATCTTGTCAAACTGATTCCAGCACAACTGCTACCCGTGGACATGGATACTTCAAAGACGAAGACTGCAGGATCCTGGAAGAAATGCTTTTGTGTTTTGATATTTTTTACAAGGTTATGTTGTTTACTATTGCCTAATCCCTTTTAATTCCTTGATTTTGAACTTGTTTTGAAATTTAGTTGCATTGCGTCTGAAAGAATAACATTACTATCTTCCTCCCAATGTATACAATTCAGGTAGCGGACAACTACTTCCTTTGACTTACACACTAACTTGAAATTATGCTACTTTCGTGCCTCCTAGCTCCTTGTAAAAGTTTTCAACCGGAGCATGCCACCCCTCCGGTCAAAACACACGGTGTAGGCTTTTGTTTCACTTTTAAAAATTCATATGATGACTGTTGAAATTTTGAGCTGCTAGAGTCTTGAATAACAGGTATGTGTGTTTCCCACCATAATCGCTACTCTTATCAGATTCACAGCGGGGAGCAATACAATACAAAAAGTGGTCAAACTGCCCTGATTTTTGCACAATATGTACTTCAACTCACTGCCTACAAAATACAATGAAAAGTTGATCATTCTTTATAAGTCACACAGGCAGAAACAACATCCCATTTTTTTTAAAGAACTTCATCTGTCAGCGAACGCTCTCTCATGTAAGAGTATTGGAGCTAGTAGTCCGCAACCTTCATAACTCCCTACAATGAACGTAATTTATATTTGTTTACTTCAGGCACGTGAGGCAAAACTTGTAAACAGACTCTTAGCAGATATGGGACTCCGAAACTTTACATATCATAGCGCCCCCCATAAAGCATGAATTGGCGCTAAGCTGTCAAAAACGTAGCCGAAAGTACCGCTCACATCATTTCATACGGCAATTTTTCAGGACCCTGAAAGTAAATATAAGCATATTAGTAGGACGCGGAATGTTAGAGATATCATCAAAACATATAAATAAATATAAAAAATTTGTTCAAGGAGGAGACTTTTGCTTCTCCCCCTCCCTCCTTGGCTACCGGACTGGACTTAAATAGGTGGGTCCATTTCTACATTTTGTTTGCTTCTTACGAGTTCTGCATATATCCGCCAGATTTTCATTATGGTTGACTTTGGTCAATGACAATGCTACGGGGTGGGGACTGGCAAGGCGACACGCGCCCCTCAAATTATATTTTGACCGAAAATATAATTTTACCAGAAAACGTATAGGGGGCCGTTTTCTGCCAAAATCTTTTACGTAAACTTCGGACCAACCGATGGTGGTTCTCCGATTAGATTACCTTTCCAAAATTTCGAATGGAACTTACCTGTGGTAGTAACCTTCTTCCGTAGCTTATGCAACTGTAGTCTTAAAGAGAAATGTAGAAATTATTTATAGATTACAGACTATAACTGTTGTACCCATGCAGGGTCAAAAAAATTAATCCACCCTTGTGTGTCCAACAGCTTTACTGCGAAGCATCGGCTTTATAGCTAGGTTCCAACTGATGACCTGGTAACTCAAAGTTTGGAACTCTTCAGACGACGGATTTTCGGTTATATTTGAAGGAAGAGTGATGTTCACGGACTTTTTAGCATAGTGCAAATAATATTGCACTAATTTGTTAGGTTACTTGAACACCCTTTTATCATTCGAAATTTTACATTTCTCAATGTCAGCAAGAAAAAAAATCCAAATATTTTTGAGTTTGAGAACGAATTTAAATTTGCTATGGAGGTCGAAAAGAAAAGAAAATTTCTATGAGCAAAGTTAGTGAAAGGTATTTCACGTAAAACGAATTGAATAATACTTTTCAAAATATTTACTTGTAATTAATAATACTATGGCCTTTTGCAGACAAAATGCAAAGTTTGGTATGAGATAAACTGATTTATCATTTACCGTAATTTGATTACGATTTATGATTTGTATTGATGATCCGTTTTCACAAGAGAAAGAGTTGTAATGAAATGTGGTTGAAAAAATGTTATGATTTTACGCTTCAACTTTTGACTAACCGATCAAATCAGATCTAACGATCCCGCAACCTTTCTTTCCAGTGTGGTCACTGAATTGTGTTCCCTTCTCCATATTGCTTACACAGAGCAGAAGGTTCCATTTTGAAGTCTTTGGCGAGACACGGTCCGGGAATCGAGCAGCGGACATTTATGCCCACTTGGCGTTCAAAAGCTCTAAAAAATACTAGGTTAACGTAAAGAATAACACTAACCACTATTTGCACATACCGGTAACCGTTATCATAATATAGGCCGATACATGCAGATGGGTGGAGCTAGGAAAGGGGTGCTGGGAGTTGTCAAAACCTGGAGAACCTCTTCCAGATAGGCTAACTTGATGCATTTAGCTCAAAGGCACATATTCTTCACCCTAAACAGTCCCAGCTCTCCAAACCTACTTACTTCTAGCCCCTCCCAGATGCATATCTAATAAACATCTTCAATGGCCTAACTTCAAGGCGACAGAGGACGATCGCCCCCCCCCCCCCCGGCCGAAAAGTAAAAAATTCGGACATTTGTATTTTTTGACACCAGTCAACTACTTCCCAACTCCTCTTTCATGAAATTCCGAATTTTCTTTAATGATAGCTCCATTTTTGTGAATATTTGTTTCAAAAATGCAAAATTTCTCCGCGCTCGCATCAACTTGCAGTTTCTAATGCAGTCGTCTTCTATCATCCATCCATCAGTTTGGTGAATTTTTCCGAATTCAGGAAATGACAAAATCACCGGATCATCAAGTAATATATCGGCGACTATAGTTCTATTTCCTCCTCCCTCTCTTTACCTTGAGAGACCCAGTAATATAATCACTCTGACACCCATTCTACTTTCACATTGACATTACTTTCTTTTATAGTAAAATTACATTACTGATACATAATCCAATGAACTTTCTTTCGTGAAATTCCAAATTTTCTCCGAAATTCCGAATTTTCTCCAATAAAAGCTCCATTACTGTAATTGTTTATATCAAAATTTCAAAACTTCCCTGCCTTGCGCTCCCATCAATTTGCAGTTACTATAGATGTTGTGAAAAGTTGGGGAATCACTCAAGAATCAGCATCTCTTATTGGTAAGTCTGACACTGCACGGCGACAGAGACCATTGTTGCTACACAATGTTATCTAAGGCCTACAAATCGAGGTACTCCGACAACATTTAAAGACTCAAGAGCTTACACTGGAGAAATATTTAAATTTAATGAAAGAAAATTTCCAAGAGTTTACACTGGTTAACCAAACTGATTTATGAGCGAACACCGCTCATAAATCCATGAATTAATCCACAAGTCCATAATGTGTTATTAGAACACTCTCAGCCGGTACATTTTATGTGAAATGGGCTACTCTGCATTTTTTAATTTGGTGTCAATCAAACATTTGCAGTGCCTTTTGTGACCTTTTCATATACGTAGGGTGAAAGTGTAGTTTGGGGTGACAATTAACTGCCTTTAACTTTTCATTGCATGTGTCTTCACAGTTTGCACTAGTAGGTCATAGTTGTTGAGTAAAACGTTTCACTTGTAGTAAAACCGACCCCCTCCCCCACTGAAAAAGGTGCACACGGGCCTGTTCTACCCACGCTAGTGTAAACAGTATACATTCTATCATTAATATCAATGTGTGTCCCCAGTCTTTGGAACATTATCGACGCCCTGAAGGAGGTCATATTTAATGTGAGGAGAAGCATTCTCGTTAAATTTGCTAACCTGCCTAGCGTCTTTAGTTTGTCGGTGCTACCCCTTAGTCTCATTATTTCTCAGCGATGATCTGAACGAAAAAAGTTCAGAACAGTGGGGTAGTGATTTGCATGTGTGGAGCTTTGCAATTGAAAGTTTTTGCACTCCATAGGTAGCTTATAGACCAGTGGCGAATGTTATTTTTCTTTTAACATATGAACACAAAACAGGTTTTAAATACCATACTTATTCAGTTTATCATAAGCTGGTTGTGGTTAATATTTTGATATTTTTCCCATAACACCCCGTAACAATGCCCCCAGGTACAGTTATAACTAGTTTCCCGAAGGTACCGTAGGCATTAGAATAAGCGGGCGAGACCTAAAAGCCTAACAAAAAAGTGGAGACACTTTTGCTGAAATGTAGGAACACGTAAGCACAGATTCGCTTGGTCTTCCCAAATCTTCTCCCTCCCTTGAACAACGCTTCCCTCGACATAATACACTCCAAATTATGAGATTTAGGCCTACCGGTAAAATATTAAACAGAGGAGCGTATGGAACGCCATTTGAAGATTTTTCAGGAATTTCAGATATCTCGAATGACTTTAAGATATCTAAAATAATGCACTATTTTAGATATCTGAAATAGGATTTAAGATATTAAAAATTCATTTCGAGATATCTGAAACGGAATTAGAGATATCTGGAATTACCGGTAAATTCTAAATATCTAAAACAGAATTCAAGATATTTAAAATTGAACTAGACATACCTGATAGAATTCGAGATATCTAAAATTGAACTAAACAAATATGAATTAGAAATCCAGATATCTGAAATTCTTCTTCATTATTTCGAGATATCTAAAAAAAATTTAAGATCTTTGCAATTTTCTCAGGATATTCACAATTATTTGAAAATACCTGCAATTAATTCGAGATATCTGAAATTCCTGAAACGACGTTCCGTGGGAGCGGGGACTCAGCCCCATGAATTTTTGACCAGGGTGTTGTAGTTGTGGCATTATTACGATAAGCTCGTGTTTTAATGCTGCTTCCCCTACGTAAAGAATAACCTTTCACTCTTTAAGTAGCCTTCTATCTTTCGGGGGTTAGACTGGTTTCATATTGACCAAGGAACTTGTCAGTTGAACGTTACTTGAAGCTTTTGGGGGGATGCAGTCGCAGTCGCAGGTTGACAAAATAACAAGTTTAATGAATACCACAGACAAAATCATTGTTTACCGCAAGTGAAAGTTTGTAATATTTGTTGAAAGATTCGTCTGTTAAATTAAATGTCTGCATATCTGCTCACATGTATTATGAACTGTTTTTGAAGCACCCCCTCTTCATTTTGAAATTTTCTGTTCAGTGAAGTGTACGCAGAGAAACTCGATTTCTATACCCACCAATCATTTCGACTTCCATAAGTATTGCCACGTCATACCAAAGATATATAGCTTTTGTTCAGATTATGGGGGTGGTTCACAAGTACTTTATTCCCCTTGATTGACCAGCCCAAACGACGAGTTTTTCATATTGGACAAAAATGTCAACTATATGGACCAATCAGAAGGTGACAAAATGTATATTCTCACATTAAAAACCAGAGTACTGTAAGTACCAGAGATCCCAGTCCTATATTGTGGAATGTTAGGCACTCAGAACATTGGATAAGTATTTTCATGCTCAAAAAGTAGAATCAGGCTACGTATACCAGTTAATGGTACCTCTGTGTGCATAGGAAAAAAGTGATCTGTATTGCTGTCACTAAATTCTTGCAAATTCTTCCCTTCTATTCTTTTCTGCGATCATCAATGACTTACTTTGCGGGATGCCTTCTAGATATAACTCCGAATTAGAACAATCATTAAGTTTACACTGAGTTCGGCCTACTTTATTCTGTTGCCAACCTTGTCGACAAAGTACGGTAAATATCAGAGCACGTTAACCAGGACTGAGATAATCAGGGAGTTGCAACTGTATGGATTAACTTGCAGTCACTATATAGGCATTCAGTTTCAATAGGAACAAGCTCCATCTCAAAGTCGTCCGTAACTTTTGTCCTAAATGTGCAAGGTGTAACTCTTTAGTCCACATTTAGTTTTAGCCCACTCAGCACATAATCATAAAATAACCGGTCGCGAAAAGTACTCTGGCTGGGGTAAACCGTTGAAATGTTTCCTACTTTCTTCTTAATCTGAGGATGAACCTTCACCAGTTCAGCATTTTAACGTATTTTACTTCAAACCTATGTGCTAGCATATACCCTACATCTCAGTAGCGCGCGAAACGTCTGCACTTAGTATACGTTTGTTTTCCAAAAAGTCCCCTTAAGACCTACACCCGGAGACAATGAAACACGCTTGATTTGTTGTGCATGTAGGTGACTTAGGTATATGCAGTTCAGTTCAAACAACAAGCTTTGCAGGTCAAAATACTCAGTTCTTGGACAACTTTAGTTTGGTTTTTCTTATGTTTATGCATGAGATACCTTAAGGTAATTCGAATAGAACACTTGACAGGATTTGGTAATTCGTTTCCATCTATTTACAATCTATTGCAAGCTGCGCCAAGTGTTTAAAGTTTATAACTATTTGATGTCATCACCTCATGAAGCTACGGAGTGTACCTTTGCGTGATAAATAACACCGGGATGATATACTGTCAGGAGTGAGCGAAAATATAACTTAATTTACGAACATGGTTTAGCTTACGTACATTGATCGATGTCTCTCTCTAGCACAGAGTGACAGTTGATATTTCACATAATTCACACAGCCTAAATGCCTACCCTGGAGGAAAAGTGACCAGCCTAAAGGGCAAAAATCGTCATAGCAACCAATTTGGAGATGGAACGCAAATATTCATTGATAGTGCACGTGACTATGCAAGAGCCGTTGAACGTACTCTGAATTTGTATAATTTTTATATGCCGGGGACTGTCAAAAGATAGTTGGCTTCAATTATTTAACCTCAGCGAGCAGAATGTACATTTTTTACCACTTAAAGATGAAAATAAGTAGGCTACTAACTTTGGCACGGTGTCCAGATGTATTGGTCATTAACATGCCAATGCGTACGTAAGTGTAATATAACTAAGTCCATACGTAGACAACAGATGAAAAGACATTATGGTGGTAATTATGGCAGGTCGCCGGCGAACTTGTTTGTTCTTCTAGCGGGACACTGCCAGATCTAATACACTGGTCTCAAAATTTGCTTACAACATCTTTACATACTCTTACATAATCTTCATAATATATTACATTTTATACCGGGCTGTGCAGGTATCCTGCTTTTCTACAGGGAAAGAACATCGACAATTGGCAACTAAGCTGGAAAAAGTAATCATGTCTGTATTTGAACGGTTTACAGTTTAACAATTCACAATCGAAATGACGTATAGTACTTCACTATTGTATGAAAAAAGAGAAAAGCAAAGTGCAATAAGTAGGCCTATACTTAAAAATTGTTTCTCGTAACCAATCGCACCTCATTACTCAGCAAATGATGGGATTTTTTCCTAGAGTATTTTTTTCCTCCCTAGTTTAGCAGAAGCCACACGAGTGCCCGTGATGCATTTTAGGAGTTGGTCACTTGATTCTTTTGACGCAACTTAGGCCTACTTTATATTTCTGTACCATGATGGCAAAATGGTAAGCGGTGGGCTCATTGAAAACAGTTGAAACATTTAATTTTACGGGAAAACTTTGATAAACAGGTAATCAAATAAAGTAGGTTTGTAGCCGATGGCAAATGAGGAGAAGGTAGTTGGAGAGACCCCTTTGGAATTTTTACATCCCCGGAAAGTTTCAGATTCAATGCATTTTTTGCTACTTGAATAGTAAATAAAAACGGCCCGACGTAAACGATTCAGTTAGATATCGAGCTATAAGTCCTCATTTAACAAACTTACCCTCGAAAATCCTGATGTGCAAACCCTTCTCCATTACCTTTTCGGATCACTGCAAGCCACCAGACCACGTGTTTAGTCTAGCGGTAGAGCATCCGCCTCTTTAGCAATGGAGTAGGGAAAACAAGTCAGTGAGCCACAACTGGAAAAAAGACCGTGGCCGGCTCGACTTGAACCAATAAACTAGGCCGTAAAACTTCACCCAACTGACTGACTGACTGATTGACTGACTGACTGACTGACTGACTGAGTGATTGGCTGACTGACTGACTGACTGACTGACCGACTGACCGACTAACCAACTGACCAACTAGCCCAACCCCTCTTAAAAAGAAAAACTAACTGATGTGATCCTAGGCACGAAAAGAGATGCAAACCGCTTGGGTTTGTAGCCTATAAAAATAGGGGTAAAATGTACAGCTCTTTGAGTATTTTTGGAAATAATATTTATTATTAGGATTGTTACCCATGTTCTACATTACAGAAATCACTTAAGAGAAAAGCGTGAAAGCCCAGCAATCTGGTGGTTTGCTCAACACTGAAAGTACTTGGAAGGACTTGACCGCTGTAATTATCGATTGGCGTCTCTAGACGTTGATGGATCCGTCTGACATATTTATTATCAAGCAGTATATGCCATGCATATTTAAGAATTATTCTAAGTGGCAAATGCAAACCCAGAAAACAGACAAATAATTTCAGCTCCGCGTTTTGACTACAGGCATTTCGAGAGAAGTTTGTACACTCGTCTCCTGTTTGTAATTTCATGGTAGCATTGGAGTCGCCGTATAAGACATTGGTCCCTTGGAAAAATATTGAACCATGCATGAAAATATTGAACCCACGGAAAGGAGCCTTATTCAGATTTGATAAAAATTAATTTTGCGGTACTGCTTTCCCTTGAGGTCTTAAGTATATACATGAACAGGGGAAGAAAAGCATGATTTCATAAGCAGATCGTGGGAGAGGATGCCTTGGACGCATCTTTAGTACAGTAACCTTTTACCAGCCGTACAGATGTATTTCTTACCCCTTCTGTCCTAGGAGAGTACTTAATTTAATGTTATGCACGAATGTACTTTCGAAAATGTCACTATCGGCGTTCGTTGCTATTATAATTGAATAAACAGCACCTATACGTTTTACATGAGACAGTCCTTGGTTACAACCTAAATCATACAACTTAATGACGAAAAGGTTTGATTACAGCTACAAACTCAAGTTACCTAGCTTCTGTTCTATGTGTAGCGTGGGAAACTTTTTGGTGATCCATAGTGCCTGCATTTATTTACAATGTTTACACTCATATACATATCCAACAGAATTCATCATGACAAACTTTGCTTTTTTCGCCTTGGCTTTGAATATGACCATAACCGTCGCCATCCGATGTTTACTGGATGGAATTGAAGTGGTATCAGTAATAAAGGAGCCTACTTTGGGAAAGCGAGCGCAAACAGAGCACCTCATTTGATCAGGTCATTTACTTCTGTTGCAACTCCCTGGTTAGTACAAGACAATTGTCTTCAATTGATTTTGAAAAGCAGCGTCTTTCGAATGCTTAAAAAAATACATGCACGATAAAGTAATTGTTTCATACTTAAACACTTATTGCATAGGCACGCAGTCATACTCTTATATACATGGAGTAAGCGTACAAGTTCATGAATGCCACATATAAAATTATGAAATGATTTGTACCCTTCCGGGTTACGGTAGCTCAAAAGAACCTAGACCCAGGCAAGAATATGCAGGAAGTTACTTAACTAAGTCCTTCCCTTTCAATGTATCCAAAAAGAAATCTTTCACAGGCTGTTCACTCGAATGACAAAAATGACATACTTTGAAGCACTGTAACAAATTTCATTGGTGTCATGCGTACTTATTCGATACCCCATTAGGATTATGTTCGCTTTCAAAGAAACAGTGCTCTTTTTGTATTTTTAGACAAGCAAATTTTGTCATGACAACCTGTTTGGGGAATAATGTTACTTAGTAAATCCCAAAGAAGACATTTCAAAGTATAGATTTTGAAAAATTTGGGGTAAATTAACTTGAAAAAAAATTATCAAAAGGGGCATTTCCTGCTATGTTGGAGAGAATGGTATAAGTACCCTATAGCGTCAACTCCTCCAAGTTCAAAATCTAAACGATCGTAAGGTAACTTTGTAATGCTATGACTGGCAAACTTCTTAAAATTTTTGTCAGGGGGAACTTTGACATTACGACTGCAAGGTATCGAAATACAGAGAGTTTAGTGTGAAAATTTATGGAGTGTTATTGGGGGTATGGTACCTAACATGGGCTCAGTAAATACAGTCCGGTCCGCTCCTCTGGGCAACAGAGATTTTGATCAGCAGCCGGTTAGCATTTTAAACGATCGCCAGGGGGAGGGAAAACCATGGAAACCCTCTGAAAATTTCATTTTACCCGGCACCTTCAGTATACACCCTCACTTCTACAGTAATAACCTCCTCTCCACAATTGGATATTGTAATTTTATACAGGGAAGCAAGCGAATGTGATCATAATTTAATTCAGTCGCAGGTCTACGCCCACATGTTACTTCAGGGGAGGTATTTTGTCATTCCAGCGTATGATAGCGTCAGTCGGAGCCCGATGGGACTGTCTTTAGATCAAACTACTGTTGAATACGCGCTTACACTTTGGTTTCAAGTGCCTAGAAGATGGCAAATTATGTATCTCTCTTCCAAATCAAATTGTCCATGACCTTCAGCTTGTATTCGGTCCCTAGTTGTCTTCTTCTTCGTCATCTTCTTCGCAACCGCCGTGATTTTTTATTTGTGTTATTATCTTACTACATTTTTTTAATTATAACAACAGCTGGTGTCAAACATTTAAAGGGCAAGAGCAGTCGCCCCAGCATGAAGCAGTGTAATAGACTGTTCTGTTTCATGATTGGCTGTTGGGAGTCATGTGACAACATTTTTTCTCCTCAAATGTTAAATTTACTACAAGTACCTGCTTGTTTTATCCTGAATATGAAATAGTTAAGTCAAAAAGTATGATGAAGAATACTTTGAAGAGAAGTAAAAGGAAATTTGTGAGATTTAGCTGTCGCTTCAAAATAAGTTTGGGGGACTGACCTTTAAGCACGTCTCCTTATGATGTATTGTTTTTCTGATTTCATAACTACGGAAGTGCTAGTGAGATGGAGTTTTGCCGCCCGAAAGAACACATAGCTGATTCACAATGGTAACTTCTAGATCAACTGCTCAAATTTTCTCTAATCTCATGAATTTCCCAAAAATATTTCCCTCTTCCAATAAACCAAAACCTCATGTCTTGATCACCCCAATACAGACTGACAGTTAGACACGGTATCTTGTAGTAAGTTTCATTTTCTCGAGACTACTCACTTTGACACAACCGAACCTAATCCAGTTCAATAATTGGGAACACAGCTGATTCTGCAAGCCATCGCTAACCATTGAAAAAGATGGGACACTGTTAAAAATGGCTATAAATTTACATAAAAAATAAAGAGAAATTACAGCCTTGAAAATTTCTAGTAAATATTTGCTAGAATTTTTATGTGATCTTTATGTAACCCTATATTTTTTATTCTGTAAATTTACATTTATTTTAAACAGTAGATTTTAATGTTTAAAAGAATGCCAATAAAAGTGCATTTATATACTCTAGTGCTATTCCTTCATGTATTTGGGCATGGAGTTGAAAGCAATTCCCCGGCCTGGAGAGTGAGACGTCATATCCTCATTTAAAATCTATCGTCGAGCATAAAGAAGGATGAAAGAGGTTCAGCCGCTGAGATCTGGGTTTGGGTAAGATTATGTTGAGTTAAACTTTAGTTTAGATTCAAGATCGGGATCTAGAGAACAGTAAACAATTTCCTTTTAGTTAAAGTCGTCTTCATAATGCCATTTTGAAACTCATCTTAGAGTTATGGTAAAAAACTGTCACAGAGGACAAAAAGATACGTTCCCTAAATACTTGTTTCCTCGCCTGTTGCCAAATAACAAAGACAATCTAGCCAATAAAGATCAAATGCAACAGTACTGACATCAGCAGACACTGTTTCTCACAGGATAGATCCCATATACCTTTACAAACTGCTTTGACGACAGACCTGCCTTAATTGCATAAATTCTACAATCGATCCTAGATTAATTGCAGGACACTTACCACAATTGTCAGCAATCAGCTTTTCATTAAGAAGTTTGCATTCCTGATCAAAAGTACCCAAACGTTACTGGACCCCGGCCCTTATAAAATACCTTCAGCGCAATTTTTTTGTTCAAATTATAATATGTGACAGTATATGCAACGTAGGTTTTTCTTTGAATCGAGGCTTAGCCGGCACTCGTCGATACGAGCTTTAGGCAAAGTCAGGAATATTTTTTCCTTGGAAAGATAGATGGAGACATAGTTAACCTTCTTGAGTTAAGTGTTTTCCTATACGAAATAAATTACCACGGCGGACAAGCTGCGGGCGGCAATCTAACAATGTTTACTGAAGAATGGTAAAATAGCTTCAAAAATTAATATTTCTTTTGAGGGATGTATATTGAAATGCATAGAGAAAATGTTAGTTTTGAATTTTTCTATTGTGCTGAAAAATCTAGGCTTCACCTGTCCCTCCCCCTCGCCGTGACCACATTATTCAAGCTCCCCCTAAACCTATCTATACCATCATACCTAAATCACCCTTTTTAGAAACATCATTTTTTTTTTAAAAAAAGAAAGCAAAGAAACAAAAACCTTCAAATAAAGAAGTTGACAAAATAACAGCTACGGAAAAATCCAGACATTCTTTGAATAAATGAGCCTTAGTTTAAGTAATGAAAATTTAACCCAAGGTCAAGTACAGTAGCTGCCATGAGTAAATTGCCCTGATATAGTAACATTGACGTTAAAAAAAACAAAAACTGGGTGCAACGGCTTTGATACAATAAATGTAAATCACCTGGTTGATTCATATGATGTATTTTTTATGGTTTATTTAAGTTGCTGATTATTGCGCTCAAAATAGTCACAGTGTAAAATATTGAAGTTGATGGATTCTCTAATCATTCATCTGTTTTATTCCCTTCAGAATGTGGCGATCCTTTTAAGTTTATGACCTTGGGCATTTCCGCTTTTGCATACTGACTCAATGGAGTAAAATAAAAAATACGGTGCATTATAAAAAAATGAAATCGGCATAAGTGCGTTACAAACCTGTGTAGCTGGATTCAACCATCCTCTCATTTTAAACAAGACGGACAAAACCAATGTAATGTATGATTCTGTCTGTGACACAAGGATTTTAAGTTCAACTGAAGTCCAAAGTCTTCTACAATGAATTCGGATTTGATTTTGATACGATTTTTCCGGTTTTTGTTAAAATCTGCTAAATGATCTCTGGTAGGGAAGAGCCAAAATTTGTCGACCAGTGTAAAGATATGATTTGCATCTGATGTCTATGAAAATAAAATGCCAACTGATTTTTTTTTAGGGACATCACAACTACATACATTTTTATCGGACAGCGGCGTCTGATAAAATCTGTCTGTCGATGTAACGTCACGAAATGATTGGCATAAATCAAATATTCTTAGGCCAGAGATAACACTCATATATTTACACATGTTGGCAAACTTTTGAATCTTTTCAAAACAAAGATTGAGCAGATGTTAAGATAAACACGAATTAGTTGTAATGTGACAGCAGGGTGAAGGGCCTTTTTTCGGGGGGGGGGGTTGTAATGGTTGTGTAAGATCCAAGTTTGTCGACTGCCATAGAAGATTGTGCTAACAACTGTGTAAGATATTGCTACGGTCACTATTTAAACTAAAGAATCAAACCATAGAAGTAGGGTTCTACTTCCATTATTTATTTTCAGTTCCTACACAGAATTTTAGCAACGAATAAACTTCTCTATCGAATTAATAAGATTGATAATCCTTCTTGTACATTTTGTAAAGGTGACGAAGAAACAATTGAGCATTTATTTTGGAGTTGTCGTATCACGTCTAAATTTTTACTTCATATTGAACTTTTTTTTCCTTAGAAGACAATTCGTCATTTCGAAGTCGGATTTCTTTTTTGGCTACCAACTTTCGCTTCAGCACCCGTACAATTTCATTTTTATTCATTGAAAGCATTTTCTGTATAATTGTAAATTACTAGCTATATAACTAGAAGTTGTGAAATTTTATCACAAACTTTTATTCGTTTTGAAAGTGGAACGTCATATATGCTTGAAAACAACAGGCAATCAAAAACGAAAGAAAAAGTACCATGACGTCGTCTCGTCACTATCTTTTTGTGATATTGACCGTGATGTTCCAATTGTAGTTAATGTTAAGTTTTATTCTTACTGAACGTGTTTAAAACTTTACTAATTTGTGTAATGTACACTCTAAAAACACTCTGGTCAGAATTGACGAGGATGGGGTCACGGGTTATCCAACCAGGATTCCTGGTTAAGCAATGACGTGTTCCTGTTGAAATTCGACCAGGAATATGCCAAATTTTGACTAAAATTTAGTCAAATTTAACCAGGAATATGTCACTGCTGAACCAGGAATCCGGGTTAGATAACCCGTTATCCCATCTTGGTCAGCTTTGATAGAGCGTAGAGCTGTAGCATGTTCAGCATTTTTATGCTGTTTCAATACTTTTGTAACTCCTCTACCCTCTTCAAGCTGTCAATTAATTTTCTTTAGTGGGTGTGTTTATGTAAGTTAGGCTCCATTTGATTTTGAGCAGTTTATGAGATATTTTGGTGCTTTTTGTATATATTTGGTAAAAAAGTCTTATTTTTATGATATCTAATTGGTAAGTCTTTTGTTATTATGACTCCTTTAATCACATTGATCCTTATTCATTTTCGACATCATTATTGTATATTTGTATACTGTATGTTTAATGATTGATTGTTGTTTGATGATGTTAGTGTTACAAATAAATGACGGATAAAAAAGGGTTCTACTTACATGGTTAAAACCTCTTGTGGATAATTGGACAGCCGGAGCATACCTTGCATAATGCAGCTGTAGTTACTCAAACAAGGTAGATGGAATTGGAACGAAAATTTCTTTCGGGAGAGGCAAAATTGTCTCATGGTGCAAAACGTAAGAACATGCGTTGATCCACATGATAAATTTGCAAATCCCTAAAGGGAAGGAGTGAAACAAATTCGGGGAAGTTCCCTTGGTTACCTTGACCACGGGCTTGTCAATTGGAAATTGTTTATTTGAATTTAATGAAGACTCATGACAATTTGCACTTCAAAAATCGATTATCAGTTCAACTTTGTTGCGTTTGAACTCAGTCAACTCTCACTTCAAAATGCAACGTTTTAGTAGCCTACAGAAATTCTCAATTGGCACAGCAAGTTTTGATCGACAGCAAGTTCAAAAAATGGCGGGTATTGTACATCTCATTACAGTATTACAAGGCCAAAGGTCTGTACTGAGAAACTAAGGAGAAGACAACTCCATGAATAAACTGAAATTGTCATATATTTTCATTTTCTACGGGTTTCCGCTAGGCTTTTGCTGGGCTAACCCACATTGCCTAGCCAACTTTGGACCTAGTTGGTATCCAACTGGGCACCAACTGGGTCTAAAGCAGGGTCCCAACTGGGACCCTTTTCCCGATCACGTGTGCTAGCCTAGCTGTTACCCATTCGGGAACAAGTTGAATAAAGAGACTATGCCCGGTTGGGACCAGCAGTAACCCAGCAGGGGCCATTTGGGGCCCAACCCATAATATTGTCAGCATCATAGTCATTCAGTTAACAATATTTCCCAGCGTGTGACATTCGCTTGTGTTGGTGCAGTGCGTGCATAGGCTACAACACTGAGCATAAATATAAATGTCTAGCCAACCCGAACTGAAGACGAGGTCCCAGTTCTACTTCGCGACATTTCAAAATGCTTTTTTACACCCCCCCCCCCTTAAAAAAAATGTAAAGTTGACATAGTCCACTCACAAAACCGTAAGTTATGGGTGGATTGAGAAAATACGATCCCACCAAATTTACATATAATTTCAAATTTTGTAGGTTTGGGATTGGTTTGTCGGTATATCGCGATGTTTTGGAGGATGTGCGCATGTGTATGGCCCACCAAACTAATTCCGAATCTGCCTATTCTGTGCTTAACTAAAACTAACACAAATCGTATTTTGATCCAAAATCGTTGTAGCAAGATGGGTGTTTAGACAATTTCCTGGTATGACAACACCCCATTTAACTGTCCTGTACTAACAGTAGTTAATACCGGCTCTGGTCTCCATAAGCGAGATACCAAACGCAGGGACGTGATGAAAAACTTCTAGTCTGGTATTAAGTGCTTCAGGTCAAAATGACCTCACTTTATTGAGTGGCAGTTTAGATTTCCTAAACACAATTGGAAGGGTAGGTTTTAACCAGTGGCGTGGCAAGGATTTTTTCCGGGGGGTGGGGGGGGGGGGGGCAAGCACCCAAATTTTCTGATTTTTCCTTTTTTAAAGTGTGAACATCACTATACTACGGGCGTAATCTGCGGCACGCCAAGCACCCCGAAATTTTTGCCCTTTTTAAACAAATATTCGAAGACATGAGGCTTGTATTGCAGAAAATTTTGGATCATATGTTCCCTGTAATGGAATTTGAAGAGTTGGAAGATTACTGAGGAAGAATCTGCATTTCCTTAAATCTACGATTGCACGGCGACCACTGTTGTTGCTTCATAATGTTTTCCAATGCCTACGAATTGAGGCTCTCATATACTACATTTTAAAAGTCAAGAGCTTATATTGGAGAAAAATTGGAATTTTATGTGAGAAAACTTATGAAAATAGCATTGTAGTTGACAAATTTCCAGTTTTGTCATATTTGGCAGGTTGGAAAAGTTTACAAACTGTAGCTATGAGCGAGCGCTACTGCTTTAGGAACTGGGATTAACGACTCGATAAGTGCGCTGCAGAAAAATTTGCCTTTCATACAAGTATGACAAATATGGAGCTTTTACTGGGGAGAATTCGCAATTTCATGAAAGAAGAGTTGGGAAAACCACACTCTAGTTGGCAGGTGCCCCCTGCCCCTGTAGCTACGCCACTAGTTATAAGAGGTCTGAGAAGGTATGTTTTGAATACAATTTCTGCATGTTACAGGGGTTTGTTTTTGGTGGCACAAGGGATCTTCTGTATTGCTTTTCAAAAGTAAGGTGTTAGACATGGATTTCGAAAAAGACGGTTCCAGTTATCTGCAAGAGACTTAAAAAGCTGCATTTACCCTTCAACTTACTACGGGTCAGTAGCGTAGTCAGGATTATGTCATGGGCGGGGGGGGGGGTGGGGGTGGGGTTGGGAAACGACACGGGGGAAAGTCTAAGAAAAGAGAGAAAAACCGTTATTTTAGGTGTTCTTTGCATTGCAAGGTTGAGTCATGGGGGGGGGGGAGAAGGAGTTTCTAACCCCATAACCATCCCGTGGCTACGACATTGCTACAGGTACATTCAGTGAGTTGTGGAAACATCTGTGATAGGCTACACATATCAAGCTCAGCATATGGTGTACTGCTTTCTTCTATTTAGCGTCTAGGACAGGAATATCAAAGCGAACCGTAATCACTTAGTAGTGACATTATAAATGCGAGTTCAGTATAATTTTATCTAACATTTCCCCTTAAAAATCAATCTAGCACTGAAATAATATTGCACCACGCAAACACTCCATAGTATTGCCCATCTCCCTGCTGCGGAAGTGTTCCCCCTACACTTGACTTTATAATTGGTTAACAGCGCCTACTGCCCGACAAAATAATCAACAGCCATCACGTTGGTTGACTACGGAAGCTGAAAAGTGCCACAAGATCACAACATCTTTTGGCTAGTAAGTTAACATTTTTCAGAAAAATGTCAAGATAGCAAGATAATATCTCGTCAAAAAATAGAAAAATTGTGAATTGTTAAGTTATCATATCTCGTCATTTCAGCAATTTTCTTCAAAATGTTAAATTTCTTACATCTTTCTAACCGTGCAAAACAACATTTCTCTGAAAAATGATGAAATGATAACTTATCATACCTCGTCATTTCAACCATTTTCCGCAAAATGTTGAATTCCTTACATCTTTTCAACTGTGCAAAGCAACAATTTTCTGAAAAATAATGTATTGACAAGTTATCATATCTCGCCTTTTTAACAATTGTCTGCAAAATGTTAAATTTCTCACATCTTTCTAACCGTGCAAAACAACAATATTCTGAAAAATGATGAAATGATAACTTATCATATCTCGTCATTTCAACAATTGTCTGCAAAATGTTAAATTTCTTACATCTTTCCAAGTGTGCAAAGCAACAATTTTCTGAAAAAGTTGGCATGTGACATCTTTGCAAGCGTGCATACGATATTTCAGGACGCCTACGTACGAAACGAAACCACACAAATTCACATCGTAGTCAGATTGAGCACTGAAGCAATAGTACAGTGTTTATCTTCCCTTCTGTATATTAAATTGCCAACGATTTGCTTACTCGGGGAAATCATCTCTTTGCAGTCATCATGTATCTTTACGTGGAAAAAGTTCTTTTCAATATTCACATCTGAGCCGATACGTTATAAACCTAAATACACTTAGTACATCCCCAAGCAAAGAAGACAGGTCATATGTGGCTTGCAGACTGAAAACATGAGAGTACTACCTGGGTGTTAGTATACTTGCATGGTGCGTACGAAATCTCATCAAGATCATATTTAAGCAAATCCCACCTCCCAATCTGAAATAGATCGCCGCCCTTTTATGAGTATTAGCCATCAGTATTCAAAATAGATGGTGTATTGGTTGTTCAGGCTATTATATAATTCTTCGTGGGCTTGTAGTTGTAATATTGCATGATGCTACTGTGGTATTGTTACACTTTGCTTTTATATGCGATCCAGGGCCATTGGTAAGGACCAAACTGGACGTCCAGTGGCAACGTTCTGTGTAGAATCAACGAGGACTCTAATGCATTACAATTCATCAGAGTGAATGGGGTTAATCTGCCACCAAATTGCATTGGTAATATTTTAGCATGTTACAAAATGTTGCGGCCAGGGCTGGAAAAATGCAGATTTCCCGGCAAGCCAGAAATTATTTCCCGCGTGATTATAGTTCTTTTCTATCTAAGCGGAGAGCGATCATGGGTTCGCACGTAGCGTACAGAATATTTTTTGAAAAAATGAAGCTTCCTAGATTGCAGCAAAGGCCCTTCCGGGCTCTGATAATTGCATCTCGGGTAAGAGCTCGGAAAATATTTTTGGAAGAAGTAGCCTGTCGGGCATTTTGGTACCAGACTGTAGTAGCCTGACAGGAATTTGTCAGTGAGCCCGAAATAATTGAAATCAAGTATGTACATGTAGCAACCCAAACATTTCTGTGCGGGAAAATCTGTTGCAGTTCTTGCGTGATTTTAACACAGGCCTCTTCCAATTAGTTTTTCAGTTAGCACTGCAGTAAGGAGTTGTTCATGACCATGGGATTCTAATTAATGTAAAAAAAATAACACACAGTAACAAACATACTCCTGGTAAGGTGATATATTAATTAAGAAGAAATCAATTACTTCTCTTCGTGTTTTATAATCATTTCCAATTTCTCACATCGTTTTTTTTATTTCGTTTTTTTTTTTTTATTTTTTATTTTTTTTTTGAGACGCGACGTGATTTCCCACGAGTTGAAAAATTTTCCGAAAAGGAGCTTCCCGTTTTCCAATTTCTTTTCCAGCCCTTGTTGCGGCGTTCATGTCTTGAAAAATAAATCAGTCCCAAGTAATCGATTTGGCAAGGGGTTATCATATTTATCTTCTTGAAAGGAGGAGGTCGATTGCCGTCCTAGGGGAGGGATCTAAGGGGAGAAGCTATCCCCCTTCCCCTTTAGATTTTTTGGTTTTTATGGGCCAGGGGGTCTCTAGATGCAAAATGGTGCAATATTTGTTCACGGCATCGCCATATTATTCGGCCATGCTTGCCTATATCATACCACCAGTAAAGTTTTTAAATTTAGCGGGCAAAGCAAATTAGGGATCATGTGACAAATACATGAAATCCAGATATTGCGGGCTACAAATCCGTTCGGACGCCAGTCTGCCAGTGCAAGCCAGTAAAATGAGGACTTTTCCGGGTAAAACGGACGTCTGGTAGCCCTCGCGAGGGAGGGCACAGTGCATTAGCGGCTCTCTATAGGGGCACGGGGGCACTCCCCCCCCCCAAAAAAAAAGTTGGTCTTCAAATTTCCAAAAATAACCTTATTCGATATGACATGAATAAAAAGTACTTCTTAATTTGGGCAAATTAACATACAAATGTCATATACCCTTTAAAGCCTGAAGTTTAAACTAATTCGTATATGTCAACGAAGGATATATTTCGTAATGATATCAATAATGTAAATGGTCTGAGGGCCGTGAGGTTGGTCACGTATTTTCGTTCAGTGGACTTAATAGCAGTTAAAGTTTTGGTTTCGCCGAACGGCCATTTGCCAGTATTTCGTAATGATATCACAATTTCAGCCTAAATTTACAGGCTCATTCGACTACTGGTCATATGAATTAATATGATTCGAGGCGTCATTATCCAGAAAATTGTTTTGCACACTTGGAAAGATGTTAGAAATGTAACATTTTGCAAGAAATTGTTGAAATGTCGAGATATGATAAGTTATCATTTCATCATTTTCCTGAAAATTGTTGTTTTACACACTTGGGAAGAAGTTAGTAATTTAAAATTTTGCAGAAAATTGATGAAATGACGAGATATGATAAGTTGTCAATACATCATTTTTCAGAAAATTGTTGCTTTGCACGGTTGAAAAGATGTAAGAAATTCAACATTTTGCAGACAATTGTTGAAATGACGAGATATGATAAGTTATCATTTCATCATTTTTCAGAATATTGTTGTTTTGCACGGTTAGAAAGATGTGAGAAATTTAACATTTTGCAGACAATTGTTGAAATGACGATATATGATAAGTTATCATTTCATCATTTTTCAGAGAATTGTTGTTTTGCACAGTTAGAAAGATGTAAGAAATTTAACATTTTGCAGACAATTGTTGAAATGACGATATATGATAAGTATTCAATTCATCATTTTTCTATTTTTTGACGATATATTATCTTGCTGTCTTGACATTTTGCTGAAAAATGTTAACTTACCAGCCAAAAAGATATTGTGATCTTGTGGCACTTTTAAGCTTCCGTAGTTGACAGTTGTTCTTGCATCTACAATCCTCGACAAAAATACATGGGACAAAACCGGCTTCCCGTATCAATTTTGAAGTTTCAGGACGTCTAGCTTGAGCTGCCGCAACATTGAATGGGGGGGGGGGGGGTGATCCGCTCGTTGCTTGTTTGCTTGTTTTTTCCCACCATTTTTGTCGAGAATTGTTGGAAGCCTGTTCTAATGTACATGGAGAAGTTTTCGGATTGGGCAACGCATGACAACTGATGCATAAAAACTGTGTATTTTGGGGGAGTGATTCGATGGCAAATGTCACGGTGTTGGCATTATTAAGAACAATTGCTGCATGACAACACAATAAAAGAGGCTTTTTAAATATTTCACTGGCAAGAAGTGTAACTCATTATACGCATTACGGACTTCTGTCCATATTCGGTGCTTCTAATTAGGACAGGGAAGTGATCAAAATAAGGTACCGATGGGTGGTTTACCTCTTTAATTTTGTCATTAATCTATTCAGAGGACCCGTTGCCCGCAGGGTACCGAAGCCTGGGTGGGCGGAAAGCTTTCAAGCGAGAAATATTTCTTGGGGAGGGGGAAGACCAAAACAAACTACAGAGGAGGGGAGAACAGATATACTAAATAAATTACAGGCCAAAAGCGGCTTTCTAAATTTTTGTAACCGAACTGCTACAGAAAATCCCGAAAGTGGGCTTTAAAATGTTTAATTTATTCATTATCCCAGTGTAGAATTCGTCGATGCTCCCGATTCATCAGGACATTTAATTGGCGCAGCGGTTTTCCGTTGCCCTCAACACGATTAACCATTGACATCTACACTATTTCTATGTATGTCGAGGGTTAATCGTGCAAATAGAAGATGTCTCTATTCATAGGATTTTTTTTATTCAAAAATGGTTAACCGTTTCAGTTTCGTGAAATCTTTCCCTAAACTGACATGTTCACTACCCCAAATGCATGCTTACATATGATTTCGTCTGTAACCAGGTTGAAGTTTGAACCATCATTCAATATTAATTTATGTGAAAAAGAGAGGATTTTGTGGTTAACCGTTGGGTACATCGTGAAATATGTTACCCCACCCCCTATAACACGAAAAATAAGATGGAAACAATTCTTTGTTTTTCCCCATAACAGTTCATTAAATATTTAAAGTAAATTAAATCTCTCACCAGCCAGAATACCCTTTCCCCCTCTACCTCCTCGTATGAGCTACTTGAGAAAGACAAATCTTTATTCGAGCGCTCAGCCCTAATCTGTCACGCCAGTATGCTAGTCGGACAAATTCAACTGTTATACTTTCCTGTAAGTGGAAGAATAAAATGTCAACCTGCTCGTTTCGAAGCACTGAAAACAAAAATTTGGAAATTCCTATATCTTTTTACAGTCTTTCGACAGTCCTCGACAAAAATACATGGGATAAACCCAGCTCCCCGTATCAATGTTGAAGTTTCAGGACGTCTTGGGCTGCCGCAACATTGAATAAGGGAGCGGGTGGATAATGAGGAGTTCATTGCTTGTTTTGGTGTTTTGTCCCATCATTTTTGTCGAGGATTTAGCTATACGTATTACACCACAGTTTTTCCCGGCAACCCGGATAAGGAGGCGGTGCGGTGATAACCCCACATACCCCTATACCTTCATTACGCCTCTGAATGCATAATACTCGTAACTCCCAATCCTCTTCCAATAAACTCACACGTACATTAGCTTGTTTACTATGGAAAGGACACACACATTTTGGGGAATGCTTTCATTAACAGGCATTCCATCCCAAGTTGGAAACAAAATCGAATATTTGTCAGTGTTCTGAGACAGTTTTAAAGGACACCTAAGATAGCCTAAACTTAATGACGGATTGCGACAGAAAATTTGATACCCGAGAAGAAATTTATTTGTTGAAATTTTAGATTGTATATAGTTCCCTTCTCTCAATGTGCCAATTATAACACTCGCTTGACAATCGTGAGTTTCAAATTTTTGTCAGGCGCTCGACAGTTCATTTGTAAACGATGGATATCGCAATAACTGTCACGCTTACAATTTTTTTCAGAACTTCTGCAAAATTGCAATAAACGTATTGTATGCAGCACAGTCCTTGGGGGCAACATCCCACTCTGCAGCCATTTTCGACATGTGTTTACTTTTGTTCATTTTTGTTCATTTTCTTTGTTGAAATGTGAAAAGTGTAGAATTGTCTCGATAAACTGTCTTAATGACCCGAAATTTCCATTTTGGACGGGGAATGGAAGACGAATGGTCGAAAGCGGGGAACATGTGAGCGGGCCCTCACTTAACATTCAGCACGGATATGACATCACGAAAATGACCAGGAAAATAGTCACCTCCAAATCGACCAGAGATTTAAACGGAACATTCGACAACACTGTATAAAGTAACATACTTTAAAATCACTTTTAAAAGAAGCCTACTATGTTGCGTAACATATTTGCGAGCTTTTACCTAAATCTTCATCATCTCTGGTCGGAAAGAAACCAGAATTTGTAAACAAGTATAGATGTTCAGGTCTCTGAAATAAAATGAAAAATTGTCTGTCGATGAGAAGTTAGGAAAGAAGAAGTATAAATTTAAAATTCAAATTATGCAATATAAGTCATATATTTACACATGTTGGCAAATTTTATGTTCTTTCCGACTAGAGATGGAGAACATTATAACAAAAACTCACAAAAATTGGATCGGAATCCAATTCTAATATTTGTGGGTAGATGCAGGCACTGTTTGACAAGGTGTTTCTTGATTGGCTTTATTAATTGTACGTGTTAGAGGAGTGACGTAGCCCTGATTGTGTCATGGGGTAGTGGGTTGGGGAGTTGGGGCACGACATGAGGGAAAAGTCAAAGTACAGAGAGACAGAGAGAAAAAAATAGCTGTTCTAGGTGTTTTTTTACATTGCAAAGTTGGGTCATGGGGTTTCTAATCCCCCCCCCCCCCGGATACGTCACTGGATTGGGGATTAGGTTAGAGATTCGGGTTGTTTACCAGTTAGGAAATTTGTTGTTAAAAAGTGCTCAATATCCTCTTGGTTGTAGTGTGACTGAGGCTTAAGTCTATCGTGGAATACAATTGGATTCTAAAATTGCTGTGAAAAATAAAACACCACTTAAAGTAAAAATTTAGTTAGCTAAAGGAAAAACAATAACAAGATTATAAAATGAAACACAGTATATGGTGTAAATCGAGATTTATAAAACTTTATGAAAACTACAAAACGAAATTTTCAAATAGGACATTTCAAAGAGGGGATATTACCATTATTTATCTTCTGTGATGTTACTCATAGAACAATTCTTCGAAGTCTAGCCAATTCATTTCGCAGTAGGCCAGCTGCAATGACTGTAGAATTATAATTAGTTATTCTTATTTAAACGACTGCAGAATTGATAAGTTGACTTCTAAACAAAAAGCCTAGGAAAATATACATTTATGCACATTTGAGAAAAATATTTCTTGATATCAGCCGCATTATTTCGTAACCAGCCTAGCGTTGGCATTATTTCCTTTTGAATATTCCAAGGCAGAGGGTATAATGGCCCTAACCATTTTATTGTATTTTATAAAAACTTGAAATAATGTAGAGAAAACAACAGAGAATCCAAAATGTATTTAATCTATCTTTTAATGTGAGGAGCGTGATAGCAATTTCAAAATGACACATAATTATTTCACGTAAACTAAGGGTCTCATTTCTCAGTTAAAGGTCCCAGAAAATAGGACCAAAGCAGAAAAATACTGGGACCAAAACCCCGGTAGCTCTCCTCCTCCGTCTCCACGGTCCATGCCGATTCGAGGTCGCAGAAGGTCGCAAGGAATTGCAAGCGTTCGTCGCTAATTGGGGTGTCTGACTTTCATGTCGAAGCCAGACCTCGGGGAATCCAATACGCGATACATATATCAAGCTTAGGGGTGTATGCTCAGGATCTTAAAAAGTACATTGCACTTCAGTTAATTCATAAAATGAAACACTGCGATGTTTATTTCGCGTGTATGAAAATGCAAGAATTAAGGAATCGTGGAGGCGTATCTTATATAGGCCATAGGCCTATGTATTACAAGAATACCCTTTAGCAGGCCTGTGTTAAAGCTATGCGGCTTCGAGGGAATTATCATTGCTCTAATTTTACAGTGATATGCGCCACGAGATCTAGTTAAATCTTCTTATAAGAAGACCGAGTTTATACCAAGCGAATCCCCCTGTTTTGCCGAACAACTGGGCGCATTAACTCGCTCTTGTTTGAAGATATAAAAACTAGGCATAACAAACAGCTGAGGCATTACCATTATGCATAAAATTTATGTATCCCTGAGGTACTGTAAAACCTGTATCAAACAGATATAAAGGTATAGTTTATTTTTAACGAAGAGTAATGGTATTTTGACAAGACATTGATAGCCTAAACAACAAGTTTCCACCTCTCTGAGTTTAAATGGTGAAGGCAAACTCTGTCGACCCAAGTAACTCAAGTAAGTTAACACTCTTTATCCGTCTATATAGACGGACTATAAAAAGCCGACGATACCTAACATAGTTTTGTTATTTGAACAGGGTTCCCTGCAGTTTTTTGTCGAGGTCAAATGCCAAATGAGGTCAGGAGAGGTTGAAAGTAATCAGAGAGAGTTCAGGCCTTTGCGCAAGATTTTGCAAAGGGGGGGGGGGGGTATCCCCTTTTTCTTATCTAAACGAAAGATTATCTAAACGGAGCAACACTATTAGGTCGGGCAGATCTTACAGAAAATGTGTATCTCTGGGTATGAGGCTTTGATACTGGAATAAATTCTATAGTCTTTCTGGCAAGATTTCAGGCATAAAATCATTTGACTGCTGTACTCAAATGCTCTCCTATACACTATCATCAGACAGTCGTCCGTTCAATCCTGTCAGTTCAATAGTCTGTGCAGATGGATCCCCAGTGTCAAAATGTTATCGATGATCCTTAGCTTGCAGAGGGAATAGATAAACTAGAACTGTTGTCTAGCAAAGCATGGTTGGCAAAAAAAAGAAAGATTTACACCATTTCAGTGTGCAGTTTCATTTGAAAAATGTTTATGTGTTTATGGCATATAATTAAAACAGGGAAAGGCGAAAAGTGACTTTGTAATTTCAACTTCTCCGGTAAGCTTAGGTAGCGCCTCTGACATTTTCTGTCTTCCATACTGTCATAAGAGTTAGTGTTTTGCACTGATAAACCGAACGAGAAAAGTTCGTCGGCAGTTCATGCAGCTGGAGAAAATATTAGCTTTGTAGGTTTTCTTTTAGCATTGAGCTCAACCAGCTAATTGTACATAATCCTCGCCGATTTTGAACTAATTATCTCCTTTCTGCAGTAGTTTTGAAATGGGCGTTCAACGTTCATAGGCCATGAAATAGGCTAGATTAACCCACAAATGTGTTTCATTGTGATTTGGCAGAATTTGCTACGATGCAATGGATTATTTACTCATCGCAGGCAACGCAAGATGGACTCAATTATTCAAATTATTTTATTGTTTCTCTTTATCGATGGTCAAACATAGCCCGTGGTTCTATCACACGCACCTCAGTTGGCACGGCAACTTCATCGGTTGAACATCACGTTTAGAAATTTTACCCTAAAGAATAGTGAGGAGAAATGAACCATTCTAAAATTCTCCATAAGGACCAACTTTAAAAGGAGTTGTGACAATTGACCGAAATTGAGGCGATTTGCTTTCAAGAAATCTCTCTGCCTTATGGCAATGTTTTGTTTCCTATAACAATATTTCATTTATCGTTTACGAAAGCGGTCATGTTTATGTTTGTACGTTAGATAAGAGAGAAATTTGTAAATTTTCAGTACCGATATTGCATTCTTGAGATACATCACAGTTTTCGAAATTAACTTAGCCTACATAAATTAAATACGTTCCATATATGCGAGGCATTAAACCAGTAAAAATTGAGAACTTCATATTCTAAAAATATTCCGAGTGAAAATCTGTAAATGGAATAGATTTAACTTGTTTAGGGTGTTCAACCATTCTCTATTACCAGATTACAGTCTGCATATAACACTCTCGCAAAAGTATACTGACTGACTGATCGCATGCTAAAAATTCCCTTTGGAACCCTTTGCGGTGTTACCCTTTGAACCCAAAGGGTTTCAAATGGTACCCTTTCGAAAAACCCTTTCCATTCAAAGGATATCCTTTGGTTGTTGATGGAAATTGGACAAATTTCAAAGGTAATTATAAAATTACCCTTTGCAAAAACCAAACCGTTTAGAACCATTTGGAACCCACTGAAACCCTTTGGTGAATGGAATTTGGACAAGGGGTCTCAAAGGGAATTTTCTGCTGGTGACCACAATTTCATTGGGTAAATAAGAAATACTGCCTCTCCTGCGTATTTGTAAACTTTCTTTAATTGTTAAGAAAACACATGTCATTCATAACTACGAAACTGATGATAGCGCTATAGACGAATCCGATCAGCTCATAGTGTGTAGTGACTGTAGGCAGCCATGAGTAGGGTCCATCAGTCTTAAATCGTCTTCTTTTATTGTCTATATGAATGTCAAACTCTCATATTCAGTGGAATTAAAGATATCATGATACAATTCAGTGTACAACCATCCGTGATACAGGTAAGGAAGGAAATTGAAAGATTAAAAAGTGATAGTTCCCAGTTACGACCGACTGAAATTAGACCATCACTTGCCGTCCGGATTTGTCTATAGAGTGATTTTACCTGACGTCACAATGGGTAAGTTACGCCCACTGCCGAACAAAATTGTGCAATAGTCTCACGTGGGTCACCATTTTTGCCTATCAAAAGTGCATGTGACGTAAGTGAATTTTGGTTTAGCTTACAACACGATAGGCTTTTATATTTCTGTTTTTGTTCTCAATTTACAAGTAGCTGCAACTTGCAGCAGCAGCAAATTTTTAACATCGGACCGAAAAGTTAATGCTGAACACTTAAGACTGTGGTAGAGTGTATAATCGAAACGGTACAAAACCTTCAGAAAAATAAAGGTCCCGGTCCCAAGGTCCAATAAAGATGTCCCAAAATGTCGACAACAGAAAAAGAGTGAGTATTGTAAACCTCGGTAGCCACTCTACCTCGACGGTCAACCTGTAGGAAACATCATAAAAAAATTAAAATTTTGTTAACATTTTAACCTCATCTTGAAATTTTCTTTTCCTTTCCCCAAGATGTGTAAGAAACTTACCATGTACGTTATCATAATATAAATGACACTGATTCATATACCACGTAACAAAGAATGCCTATGATAGTTCATGGAATCCGTATTCTGTGACTAAATTGGCCTCGTTAAATTTTGATACACTTGGCGAAGTGAATACGTTCATGCATTTTTGAGAAAAGTTTTGAATGTTGAGCCGGGAGTAGGGAAGGATATTTCCGAATGGGCAGAGGGCGCTGGACCTTCAATATCTTTGATTGGTCAAAAACTCTTGAAAACCAGATTTCGTTCTCTGATACAGGAGTTTTTGTCTCAGATGAGGTTTGATTTTTGAATGGAGATATAATAAGAAATTGGCACTGGTAATTTGATAAGGAAAAAGTATTCTTTGCTGAGACGCTGAATCAAAATCCTGCAGATAGTATGGACTTTGCTCAGCTTTCCTCTCCGGATATACCCGCATGCATGTCGGAAACGACAGAGTTCCTTTACGAAGAAAAATGCTTTAAAGCTCTTCTATACGTGCGTCAGTATAAGTTTTGTATGTCTACTTTCGGCAAGGAGACGGAAGGTCGCATCAATATCATATTTTCCGGGGGTATACTTATTCGTATATTTAAGCACTTTCAGGAGACCATTGAACTCATGCGTTGAGTCAAATTACAATATAGTTTGCTGTTTTTAAGAGCTGTTGTACCTAAGGATAAAAACTTTTTCTTGAGATGTAAAAGAACAATATTTCATAGCATATGATAATCACGATGCCCTAAATTAATAACTGCGCATACATGTAACAACATAAATGTGTTTTTATGGAGGACAGACATCAAGGATAACTTTATCGGAACTGCATAAAATTAATTTTACTGAAGCTACACATTTCAAATGTTATAAAGAAGGAGATATTTATTAGGAAATTTCAAGTGGCCGTAAGTTCTCAGGATTGCTTTTATGAAAGTCAAGTATGGACGCTAGATTAACGCTCCAAGGGATAGGGGATACGTTCCCCAACATTTTACAAGGGAGAATGGCCCATGTAATCATCCCTCATCCCTCATACCTAAATGAAATGTAACATGTCTGTGCGAATAATCAGAGGATAAGCTTTAGTGGAATGTTTTGCGAGATGAAAATAACATCATCTAGGAACCCAAACCAATTCAATTTTCGATGCAATTAATATCATTTGTAAATTTTACCTCACAATGATGGCCAAGATATAAGTATCGACAATGTAATAAAATTGGATGAAGGGGAACTGAGATTTCCTAAAGCGTTCCTTCTGATTCCACCACCGATTCCACCGTACAATTCCTTCAATTTTGACAGGTTAAATTGATTAGGTCATGGAATACCCAGTGCAATAACTCTTTCCATGAAACGCATAGTGGTCCATAAATTTTATCCATAAAGTGACGCAACGGTTGTTATGAAGCATACGTTGGACTGATAAAACCTCGGATCAGTGCATTAAATTACTTCTAAATTCGATGAAGTATGGCTTAGGTGCAACTATTAAAACTTTGATTTTCGCCAAAATTTATGTTTTTGATATCTTTTCTTCTCGTAGGAGTTTAATATTTAAAGGGGTAATCAGAGTTTGACAGAAAGATACTCTGTAAAAAATCCAAGGTAACACCGTAAAATTAATACTTGAACGTGTTAATGGTTAATATTTGTAGCAGTGGAGGTAAGGAATGTGCTAATGAATTAACATATTAAGGCTCCTAAAAATAAGAAGATTAACACGTCCAAGTGCAAATGTAATAACATCACATAAGGTTCAAGCAAGACGTTAATACATTGTATTCTCATCCGTTTTTGTTCGACAAAAATTTAAAACCAAAGTCTGACTGCCTCTTTAAATGTTATTTGATATGCTCCCACACGTATCTTGTACATCACGGTGGTTATCTCGTAGGTGACGAATGCCACTTTTGATAATTTTGTTCCACACCTTTATTTAAGAGGGGAAATCTGATGAAGAAACTTCCAAGGAAATATAAATCACTTGTACATGCTCTTGCCGTAATTTGGAGTTATCAGAATCTATTTAAAGCCGAATCAGACCTTGAGTTTTGTATTATCGAGGCGATTGCCATATTTTTTTGCTACGTCTAGAGCATACACGGATACCCGGCACAGTCCCATTCTAATAATTATGGTATCTGTAGTTTTAAAAGTTGCACATCGATTTCATCGCTGTTGATAACTCCAAAAACAACTTTTAAAGGCAAATGACAGACAGAGAGACACGAAAAAAAGTTTTAATTCTTCTGACCTACTTACTTCTAACTCCTACAACAGCTTTTTAAAACCCATCCTTTTCCAGACACAACCTTAGTTCCTTGTTTATCCTGGTAAGCATACACGGCCAAATTACTATGTGTATTGTGTGTATCTAAAACACTCTCAATGCATGCTGTGCAATATGAGTTACTTTACAAATTTTACTTTGTCAATCAAAAGTGTGTACCAACTTGGAATATTAGTGTACAAGGATAAAACTGTACTTTGGGGATGAGTATAGCTGCCCGTATTTGTGAAATACTACCTGAGGACGGCATTTCTTCTGTTACCAAAATTGAATAAAGGGAAGGAGCCTTCGTATCCTTCTGAAATTTCCTTTATCGGAAGTAATAAGAGGTCCAGGACCCACTGGTTAACTTGGGAAGGCTGTAATACACGGAACACGCAAGTCAGTGACGAAAGCTTGCAAGCTTGTGAATCAGTGCGTAGACAGATACACGGACTCAAGGTATTCGGGGGATTGCCAAGGTAGGTAGGGCAAAAGGCTTAAATCGATGAACTGCATTTTTCTATGATATTTGGATCAGAAGCTACATCAGTTACTTGGCTGAAGACCGGCTGCATATTTTTCGACAAATGGCTGTAAATCCTGCCAAAGGACGAATAAACTTCTTGGAAAAAGGCCACGCTTCTCATTTTTAAAATGACAACTTTGCCTACCATTTTCTGAAATTCCGACACCGGGTCATAAAAGAACATATCTATCACCAATTTGAAATGAGTCACTGCAACACCACTTTTGTGGGGTTTTTTGTATTGTTTTTGGCACTGTACGGTCTTTCCCTTTACATCTCGCAATCTCCATGTGCCATTACATTAAGATAATGTTGTTATTTTGAACTGTGTTTTGTTAAATGTTTTGTATAAATCTTGAATACATTTGCTAGCTAAAGAAATGATATGGAGAAATATCCTGACACCAGCTGAAGCTGAAGTACATGTCCAAGTGAACCTAAACGAATGTATCAAGGCGACGATCGCCACATCGTCATAGCGTCCAATTCACCAACTATGGTAGTGTATTCTGTGTTCCTGTCTTTTCAACCAGGGAGATGTTTGAATAAAGTAATTGTAAAATGTTGTTTCGATTACCAGGGAGCTGTTCTTTGCAAATAACAGCTCAATGAGAGTACCATCCGTGTACTTTATAATCCTCTTTGAATGTAATAAGAGACATTTGCTTACACGACATATGCCCAACATAGTCGTATCGGTTTATCCAGCCATCATTCACGTATCTTGTTACTGTCTACAAATTAATCGTCGTTTTCTAAGCTGTAAACGTCGACAAATTCCACCCAACCTGAGTTCCTTCACGTAGTCCCGCCTGATGTCTCCCCATAACAACGTATTCTATTCCTATTAGGACCCCGTTGAGATGTCAGCGTTCCCCCGCAAAGACTGCAAGGAAGCATATTCATTCTAAGTAAATCTTCTTTCGTTACATTCGTATCAAATCAAAATTTCAGTAACTCGTGAAGACATTCATGCGATTAATATAAAACGTCCCTTGTGCATACTGGGCCCATTGGCTCGACAAAGTGACATTAAAAATAATGTCATCTACAAATGGCACTCGTGCAAAGTTTGTGAACTTCGTAAGCAAACCGGACAAACTTGGTGGGTGTAATTAGACAGAATTCGTCGGCTTTGAAGTTTATGATAGAAGCCTGCAGAGCAAACGAGGTATTTTCCATTTTGGACTAAAAAGGGAAGAAAAGAAATAAAAAAGAGGGACACCAGTCACAAGGTCACAACACAGCAACGAATTTGCTAAATAACCATTTTCTGGATGGTTTTGAAATTTATTGCACACTTCACGTATAGACGGATCCGGATGATCTGATTTTAGTTGGTAATAACAGAGGTTTATCACCTTTTAATCTACCAATTTATCTGTTTACATGTACCATGGATAGTGTCGTACACTGAAACTTGCCTCTTAATTCCCTCAATCTAACTGTATATGATGGTTTGAAATTACATTTAGACCATGAATGAAGACTATAGGCTGATGGACCCCACTAATAGCTGCCCACGGTCACTTAACATTAGCACTGATCGAATTTGTCTATACTGCAGTTAAGCGTACCCCCCCCCCCGCCCCCATATAGAAAACAGAGTAGAGATAACACAACTGAACCAACCGTGGGATCCGCTGGATTAAACCTGAACTATGTTATAAGTTAAGATGTAAAACCCTTACCCTAGCGGTCCTAAGCCATCTTGTGCGTTTAATTCAATAACTTCAATTTAATAACTGTCATCATTCACAATAATTTGCTGCCATACTCTCAGGAAAAAGGCTTCTATCATGGAAACAAAACTTACAATGGCTGAATAAAAATAGAAATTAAATACAGATACATCATAAAAGGAAACTTCTTTGATTCGTATGTACATTACGTTTAGTGGTAAACTTGTTTATTCATTCGTTCATTCCGGGGAGCTCGCTGCACATTCTTTATATCCATAAACTGATAGTCGCGCATAGATACAGGTTTATGTTGACAGGGGAACTTGACGGAAATAACATGGGAGTATGTGAAACCGTTAGACTCCAATAAAATCCCCCATGCCCCCAGTTTTTGGTATTTAAAAATTTGAGGAATTCCTATTTTATGCAATTGTTAGCAATTTCGGCGTTTCAAATGCACAAGCGCGTAGCCAAGGGTAGTTGCGGGAGATGTATCTCCCATTGCCAAACCTTAAAAAAAGAAAATGATGGCAAAAAATGGCAAAGCAGTTATACTTAGCTTTATTGGGTTGTTCGGTATTACGTCAGAGGTACAAATATTGCACCATTTGGCATCTAAAGGCTTTAATAACTATTTTTTCTAAGGGAGAAGGGGGAGGATAGACCTACCCTTAGATCCCTTCCTACATCACATTCTCCCTCGCCCGGCCCCTTAACAAAATCCTCGCTATACTAGCCTGCAAAGGCAACATAATACCCTTCAGTCCATGGCCAATTCCAACGACCCTTGAGTAATATGTCCATGTTTCAGCTCACATCATGCAGATTTTTTTGGGGTGTATTTGAGCGCATGTTTCTCGAATTGTATTGGGATTTTGAAAGGTTTCATTTTGAGACAAATTCTTCCCCTCGTCGTGGTTAGGAATTAAAAAGATGATATTTCAGCGAGGATGGAAGTATCCTGTATGGATTTGTCTGGAAAAGATGACATTTAATTTATGGCAGATGGTCATATACCCATGGAGACAACTAACCACAAAGTTGCCCCTTTTCAAGATAATCTACATTTCATATCTATATTTTAAGCTGATCAAAGCTGCAAATCAAATATTTACTTGCTGCTGTAAATGTTAACCTCTGCTGTATTCAACCTCTATTTGAGATTTAAAAAAGATACCGTATAACAGCAAGGCAGATTGATTTTAATAGTGGATTAGGAATTACTAAATCTCATTTTCACTTTTAAGATAAACCCTGCCGGCCATATCGCCACCCACACAGATTAAGCCATACAGTAACTAAAATACAAGTCAAATTCCGAAGAGGCACGAAACAGGCGAGAGACCTTCAAAACTCTGTTTTAAAAAATATTGAAATGACTCCAGCGCTTGCCTTTTTTAGACATTTCTCATTATACATTGTATCTCTTCTTTCCCTTTTTAGTTTACATTTTTTACAACTTAAATTGATTTTTACTTGCTGACACAAGCCAATTCGTGCTGGTGTGTCGTTAAACCTCATCTAAATAATTCAAAAACTCTTCATCAGATAGGGGACACAGTTACTTATAGTCAGTAAATATGCAGATATCTCTCTGAATCTACAAGAGTGCACTTAGGGACGGAACCAAAGATTAAAATTGAGTATTCATCCACTACGAATGAAAATGACCCGTATTCGGTGGAAATTTTAATTGTTTCACTCTAAAAGGGTGTTTTTGCTCTCTAAAGATATTATATAGTCATCTATCATCGATGAGAAAAGACACTCCGTGCTTCTATAATTTTGCACATAATCTTATTTTGTGTATAACTTAGGGATTTTTTTTCGGGTAAACGTCAGTTAAAAAGCGTGGGAGGTATTATCATTATAGGGTAGGCACAGTGGAACGGAGAAATTTTAGGAGGTGAGGGGAGGTCTGAGTAGGAGGTGGGGTGAGTACTAGCAAGACTATTTAAACGTATCGTCATCATCGGTTTGCACTGATTGTGTAAGAACACTTTTTGGCTTTCCAAACTCCTCTTCCCCAGATGACTGGAAACGGCACTAAGTCCCCAAGTGTTGTAAGCTGCACGTGCATTGCACTGTTGAACGGATCAAGAATATGTTCAGTACCTTTACCTCAAAATACCCACTTCTTGGTGCACCTAGCAAATATTAGGGTACAGGGAGCTCAGCTCCCCTAGATTTTAATTTGGGACTGGGCCCACCCCCAGCCTTTCGGGGATCTTCATGTTATCGGTTGGTCGATTAAATAATGGCTAATAACGAATACCAAGATATAGCTCCTTTTAACTATACGTCCCACAACTGCAAATAACACACATCAAGCTGTCAAGCTAGCTGAAAGTCTGCTTCAACAGACATAAATGATTTTAAAATAGATACGTCATTCACAGCCTCCCATCAAATTCGCTTTTTGTTTACAAGAGGGAAGAAGCGTTCTTTGCTAATTGAATTAAAAAAGAAATGTTTTCTTTTTGAAGATTTCACGAACACTAGGATAGTCAGCATGCATGTCGCCAGGCTCATCATTGAGTATCTCAATGATCAGCCTGGCTACACGTTGAATACCTGTGAGTCCCTCCGTCAGCTTGTAATCATGTTTGCTTTATCTCAGATTAAAGTTTTCAACAAACCTATTGGTAAAGTAAAGCAAATTCATTCCGGTGAGGGACTGCAGAGTTAAATATAGACCAATCAGAATAGGGAAGCAAGCAACAGCAATCTGCTAGTGATGCTAATTGTTTAGTAGTACAATTATTTGACTTGGTAATGCTGACATTATAAGGGATTTTACCATCCTACATTCAAACTTGTCACGTAAACAGGTAAAACAAATGACAAATTTAAAAACCGGAAATTTGTTGCTTTGGGAAGTAGAGATTGGGGTCCTACTACTACGGGCGTTAACAGTAAGAACTCCAGAGGGGCAAAACTTTTGATTGATCAAGTTAGTGGAAATTATTTACTCACAGAAAAAAATTACACAGACATGTTTAGCTAAGATTTATCTGACGGGTAGGGAGGCAAACTCTCTAAAGGGAATGAGTAACTTCTGAGTGGCCTTAATAAGTGTTAAGTGTTCTGTTTTCTCATTCTTTTTCTCTTTCTCTTTTCTTACTTTAAAGGTCGATAGCTACGATAAACACATTACTTTTTTCTAGCCTAGCGCCTTTTTCATAACTCTGCATTTCACAATAATTGTATCTTGCTTTTCTACGTTAATGTCTTCATAAACAAAATATAGTGAACTGAAGTGAACTTGAAGATAATGAGTCGCCATTAAGATGAGAAAGTAGGAATTGTCTGGAAAGAATTTTCGGGAAGTGCAGGGGAAAACCTGAAAATTTGAAAACTTTGTCGAAGAACTTTGGAAACATTTCGTTTTTTTTCTGGAAGGAAACTTGAACAATTACGTAAGCCTTTTCAGTACCAAAAGTTCGGTTTTCTTTTAAAAAAGCTGCTCTTGCTACAATCAAAATCTAACAAAGGAACTGCTCCACTGAGGGGTTATTGTGATTAAATATGCTGATGTTTAACTACGATTTAAGGCTGCCTGGCTAATGAGAAAAAAATCTTTGATGGGGAGTATTTTAATGACGAGGCCTTTGGTAAACTCTCTCAATGTATAGCAACGTCAAAATTTTGGCCAAAATGCTTTTCCAACCCAGGTGGCATTCCTCATACCTTATATGTTGAAATGACATTCTGAAAGTGCCTTGGTCGGATTTTCTCAATAAAATTTTGGTTTTGCCTTTTCCATCAATATATTCTTTAAGTTCTTTTTTTTCAAAGGGGAAGGACCCTCCTACCTACGTCAACTTGACTGACTACTACACAGGCAGTAATCATATTGCAAGCTCTGTTTCGATTTTTGTTTTTCATAACATTTATATTCGGTTCAGAATCGAAAACATTTTAGCTTCGTATCATCATGGAATTGAGACAAATGATCCACCAGGAAAGAACCCAGCAGAGCGGACAAAGCTTTTCCGTTCAGCTCATTCCTCTGAGGAGCGATAGCCTTAGGGGCTTCAGCCATAGAGGCGCTACGCAGATTATTCAACATATTGATTGGCGGGAGTTATAAATCACATTTTTAAGTTTGTAGACGTATATGACTGCCTTTTTTGTGAGAGAAAAAATCATACTTGAACGGGTATTGTTCACTAAGTAAAGCTAAGGAATATTTTGCTAGAATGACACAGAGTAGCAATATGACTCGTATATAACATTATATAGACCACTGCATGTACATGTCAAATTTATATAGACGTTTTTACCCAAAATGAATAGTACATATGCGTTGATCCCATACTGAAACTTTTTAACGTTGGAAAAATCAAAATATTAAAGTATGAGCGTAGCTAGATTTTTTTTTTTTTTTTTTTTTTTGGGGGGGGGGGGGGTGACTATCGTGTACGAATGACTGACCCGCAATCAGTCATTCCAAAATATTCTGACTCGAAAACCTCTATCAGTTTGTCGGACTTGAGAAACTCCACGTAATCATTTACAATCACTCGCAATAACTAAATAATCTAAGTAAACATGTTAACATACAATGAATTCTCCATTCAGCGTGAGTGTCACGCATTTCAGCCCAAATCTGGCGCCCTCGCAATGAAATGTCAGTTTCTCACACAATATTTTAAAGAAGTGTGAAAAAACCCACATGACGCGAAAAACGTTCTCTCGGATGTCGGTAGATTTAACGCTAGCTATCACACTTTCCTAGCATCTTCTCCAACTTTGAAAGTCCAATCAATTTACGTAATTCAATCTACGGGTACTTACAAACCTTTAATCCGTGTATTGCCATGGCTTTGCTGCAAAGTTCAAAAAAGAATGTATCATATGTCATTGTTTACCAGTCGCTTTAAATTCATTACATCGTTTGGGTAGTGTTTTGTTTATAAATGCACTCTTGGGAAGTACACTGTCTATAAATAGTCACATAACCATAGACCCAGGAAGGAACTACTCCGTCATTTACAATGATTTTGTTGGGGTTTCCTTCCACCTTCCTTATTATTTTATAGTTGTTTTCGATTTTTAGCTGTCAGTGTTGCATAGGCCAGCCAGTAGGCCTCAGTTTTTCCGATTTTTCGTATAATGTGACGAGAAATTAACAGTGACATGAAACAGCTGAAAACTGACAATAACCACCGACATGTAATTTGTGGCCGGTCTCTCCTCGGGAAAGACTGTTATTTTCTTCAATGAAAGCTCTCGATTTTGAAACATTTTGTCTTAAAAGTTAACAAAGTTTAGGAAACTTTCGAAATTTCATCGGAGAGTGCATGTCAGTTCGAAGATATAAGACAACATTATGTAGCAACAACGATTTAGTCATCATGCAAAGATTCTCGGATTTGCACATGAGAAGTGCAGATTCTTCAGTAATCCCCGAACTCTTAAAGTTTCCTTACAAGAAACCCAGAATCCAAAGCTTCCTGCAATACAAGCTCCATACCCACATATATTTGTTTAAAAGGGGATAAAATTTCGGCACGCAATACATCGCTGATACAGTGGTGTTCACACTTGAAGAGAAAATCTGAAAATTTAGCTACTACTTACAAACCAGAAACATGCCATTTCCGGCTGTCTGAGGGGTCGCGACTCCTTTATTATTTATAAACGCCAGCCAGTCAAGATACAGGAGCAGATGGGTAATATTTTCCCGGGAAGAATGAGGGAAAATGCTGATAATTATGAATCAGTTTCTTGCATGGAAAAAGATCACTGGGCTCATATGCCAGACTTATTTCAGACTTACAGATTTTCTACCCTTTATTGTAGGCCTTATTCTGATGCCAGATTATGAAAGGAAAGGCCAAATACCCCTGGTCCAAGTAAATCTGTTCAGGATTTCGGAAAGCTCGGATGTGACCAGTAGCGATCGTCTTTTTGAGATTCCTGAAAGTGGAGTGCCATTACAATATCACAATAAACACACTGAACTGCAAAATAACCTTAAGGGGGCCCCAGACCAGCTTTGGATGGGACCCTGAAATATGTATAAAAATTTTAGAGCACACTGTGAACAACTCATACTGCCATAGTAGAAACGGGGAGTTGTAACTCTCTAGTAGAAATAACATAACATCCTGAGCGGATGCGTAAAAGTTAATCATCATAAAATATATACCCACGTTGCTAAATTGAAATTGAGATGGCTGCATTTCCTATTGATCTTTTTGATAGTTTATAGGAATGATGATGTCAGTTCTTTTTACACCATGCCAGCTAACCATATACCAGCAAAATCGGGCGTTTCTACGGGGACCCTTGATTCGGATCAATTGCCAAATGCAGCTGAAAGTAGCTTAACGGTTAAGGAAGATAAGAAAATAATTGCTTTGCAAGCTGGAGCAAAGAATCTTTCTTCCCACTTATTGCGGGAAGAAAACAAATGTTAGGATTGTGCACTCTAAAAATCGTCCGGTTTAGATTGAACCGGAAAAGAATCAAATGGGCACCTGACCTGAAAAGTTTCAAAAATTTGACTAGTATTGGTTAAAAACGAGCCATTTGTGTTTTAAAATGAATCAAATCTAGTCAAATATTTGATCCTTTTTCGTTTCAGTGTCAATTTGATCTTTTTCCGGTTCAATTTGAACGGGACGTGTATAGAGAGTGGCTTGGGGGATAAGTTGTTTGAAAAATTCAACTGTCTGTGTCATGGTCCTTATTCGTATTAAAAACCGACTTATTTCAAATCGTAAATCATTCATCTGACATTTTAGGAAAGAATATCAAAACGTAAGCCTTACTTCTTTTTGCAGTTCCTTTTCTTGAGTCGGATCGAGCAATAACTTTGATCTTTTGCGAAAATAAAAAAAATACCAATTTTACGGTATTCTTTTTTTTTTTTTATTTATTTATTTATTTATTTATTTTTTGTAATTGGACTAACTCGGTTCATATAGTTTAAATGGTGATTCGTTTCTCCGGTGACTCATGTAATCAGGCTAGGTCTATTAAAATTTGAAAGATTGCCCGATTGATTTGCCTCCGCGAGCACAGGATATCGGAATCTATTTGAATAAGTTGACCCTCAAAAAGAAATGTCATTCCCGACTCCCTCAAGAATTATCGACGGATTCATGACGGGATTGCAAATTTATCATTTTAAAATTTGTAAAGAAACCTTCTAGTTTCTTTATGCAGATGTTTAACTAAAATTATTAGATGCTACCATTGTTTCGAAATAGGTAAGGGTTAGATAATAATGTGATTATAAACTTTATCATAAATTTTTGAGAAGTGATATTGGTATGATTGCAAGCGTACAGTTCTACCCTAGTAACATTTCAGTTGATTAATCTTGCCAAAGTCGTTAAAACTCTCTAGGTTACCGTTCACGAGCATTATAATGCAACAATAACCCCGTGACGCTTTGCTAAGGTGGCTGTGCACATGTGCACATCCCGCAAATCGTCGGGATAAACAACCAATCCCGGCACCTGTAACACGAATTTGAGTTTACATGATAATTCGGTGAAATCTTTCTTTCTTAATCCATCTATAACATACATACGGTAAAGAGGGATCTTAAGTAGGGTTCTGTGCAATGGGCTATGTCTTAACTGTCTTTTTGTGTTAAAACTTTACATTTGCATTTTAGTCGGTCGTAATAAAAGTCTGGGCAGGGAGCTGCCCTGGTCTGAGATCACTGTTTTTGGTCCGAGTTGGCCACAAACTAGTATTTTTAGTTAGTGTAGTATGCAGGCAATGACGAAAACAATTAGGGAACGCCGTGCACTACGTACTGAGCTCGGTGTTTGTGTTCCACGCTGTAGCCGACAGTTCAATGTGGCAACGAATTCCGGAACTAGCTTATTGTCACTGACTTATTCTTGGTATAAGGGTGTCGAAAAATATAAACGAAGACAATAAAACGCCCCACAACAATAGACTGTGCATTGGCACAGGTTAATGCACGGTTGGGACGTTTTCCAGACGAAAGTGACGCAAGAAGGCGCAGTCCGAGTGCATCTAGCGAAATCATTAACCCCGAGAGTTTCCGTCAGTTTATGGCGGGAAATCAACTGACAGCAATATAGAGCTGAGCCTATGTTACAAAGTATGAATGAATGTTTGATAGTGAACAGGTAAATGAATAACTCTCACGAAGTGACATCCCCGAAAGTAGTCATTAAGAAACCCTTTGAACAACTGTACTCTAGGAAAAAGGGAGCGTTCTGTGTGACCATCCTAAAAACTGTTGTACGCAACAATTAAAAATGTGTTTTGTGATTACTATACTTATACTGAGATCTTATGCACCGACTCTGCGTCGTATTCAAGGTCGGTTCATGTCTTTTTGGCTTTATGAAGCTATAGGACACAACGAACATTAACTTGAAGGCAAGTAGAAATAAAACTGATGTTTATTCCATTTTACGATTTTTAACCTAACATTGAAGTAAAGACGAGAAAACCGAAGAAAAGTTGTTTTCCCCCAAACTTTTAGACTTTTTCTTGATGGGTAGCAGACTGTTGCAACTGCGTCCAGAATGATTGCTTTCTAGCGCAGAATATTCTGACGATAGATAAGTTTTTTTTTTTTTCGTAGAAATCTCAACTTGAACGTGATGTACTTTTATCGGCAGCTCATCGTTAACACGCCCAGCGGGACCGTGGTAAAACTTCTTTTTCCTTCTTTTACAATCACAATTAAAAGACGACAAACTACTCAAAATGAGCTGAAGCAGGCAGAAGACCTTCATTTTCGTACAATGCAGAGTGTACCTCATGTTATGGTGACAAGCGGCTGCCCACATCTCTTTTGAGAGATGCAAACCTAGCCTGCTCGCCTCTACTATCGTCAAATTATTCGAGAGGAAAATATAACACGTCTCACAGGGGACACTACACCCGACGTAAACAGTTGACGTCTGCGTAGTGTTCACCCTTGAAGAATACGAGGTCCCATCAACCCAGAAATATTTCCTCCTGCTCAGAAAAAAAATGTACTCTTTCACCTTCCGGCAAAAAGATTTTAACAATGTTCTGTTTTTCATACATTAGATGTAGATTAAATTGTATTGTTTTTCAATCTGTGAGGCATTTGATGCTGTTTGAGGTGATTTTTCAAACGGTTTCTATGGCAATTCCAGTGGATGTAATTAGTTTAATGGACCATGGAACCGAGAGACGAAAGATGCATCCCCAGTTGAGATTTAATGTTAGCTTTGTTTACACTGAGGTTAAACATGAATCCAGACTACTCCACAAAAACATGGAGACACAGTTTAACTTCCGTTCTCTTGCTGATTGTGATCAATTGGTGCCGTCGAAGTGTGACAATTGTAATACTGATGCTTAAACTTTCCTTTGAGTCACTCGTCTGCGAGTAACTTGAACGCAAAGGGCCTTTTTATCTTGTCTATAGGCACGTATAGAAGGTGTGCTGTTACCAATGGAAGAATATGTTTAATGCGGAAAGTATATTGTATTTCAAAGACTGCCAAACTTACGTGGGTTGTGTGCAGTGTTGTAACATGTCACGACTCGAGTCACTTCTTTCAAAATGTGAGCGACTCTATAGAATTCAGGAGAATTTCCCCATTGAAATAGTACTGTGACTTGAGTTAATGACTCGACTCGAGTCACTTAAAAGTTTGAAAATTGGTGACCCGAGTCATTAATCTAGTGACTCGATTACAACACTGGTTGTGTGCATACGTTGGGTCCACAGCATCGCACAAACACAATGTAAAATAATCTAAGATGAACTTCTTCCAGTTATAGGCCTCAAGTTTACATAAAATAGGAAATCGAAAATTTACACTGGTTGTCGCATAAAAAAGTAGATATTGTGTTTTACCTTGCGTGACTACTCAATGCAAAAGTAATCGTGGAATAAATCATTGGAAAAATTTTACTTTTAAAATGGTGCTTTTGGAAAGTGAAAAGATCCAAAGGGTCAGGTCGACGTGAAGGTCTGTGACAGTTACGGGCTAGTACAACAGAAGTTTATTCATAAAGTTTAGTTAGTTAGTAGGTTAAATGCAGCTTTACTAGGGATCTGCCACTTTCAGTGTCTCACCAATCGGTTTTAGTTAGGCCGGCCACGGCCCCCTTTTTAGTTAAGGCTCACTGCCTTGTTTTACTTACTCTATTGCTTAAGCTGAGCACCAGGCACAGTGGCAGTTCGCCCCATTTCTAAATTCTTCTGTATAATCTAGCCAGAATTCGAACTCTAGACCTGCCGACTGCAAGTCGAACGCTCTACCCATGGAAGTACTCCGAAGTAGTATTTTCATGGTCGGTCTATCATGAAGGATCTGTACAGGGGTGCAAAATAAGCACCAGAATTTGTGCTTTTGCAGACAGGGTGTCTTTAAACGTCTTAAGTGCCGCATTTATAGGGTTTCTTCGCTTGTTTCTAACTTATCTGTAAGTCACTTGTCAGAGCATCTGGCGTTATGCATTTCGGGGATTTATGCTACATCGTGACTAATAACCTGACAGTAAGATATGTACTTCCACAAATCAATGGGCAATTAGCAGTCGAAAGATATGTGATGATTTCACATGTATGCGTTTGACTTCGTCATCTTAAGATGACCATAAGACGGGTTAGTTACCTTTTACACTTTCTTTCACTTCACAGAAGAAACGCATTGACAGCATCATCAGAAAAGCAGGGCATATAATTGGGGAGTCTCAGCCTTCCCTGGGTTCTATCTACGGTTAGCTGTTAACCTAAAAACTGAAATTTCTCATGGATGATCAAAGTCATCCATTGTTTTACTTTGAAGAGCGAAAGGCTGAGATTTCCCACTTTAAAATCCAAAAGATACCGTGATTCATTCCCGCCACGTACAATTAAATGTTTTAATGAAAATTTTACCGGATAATTTTTCTTTTCTTATATGAAAATGGTATTCTGATGTCTATTTTTGTATGTTTGTACTCTTACATTTTTATGTTGTTTTTTTCTTGTGCGAGTACTCAAGTATCCGTGATGGACCAATAAAGTTTTCTTATCTCATCTCATCTCATTTCATCTCATCTCATGCGCGACGTCATGCTACTCATATGGTGAGCATTCGAGAATATCGGATTATACCTATTGCGCCATTTGATAAACTGCAGGTAAGGGGAAATCAACCAATAGACCATGTGTATTGAGGAAATACTGACTTCACCCGTGGGGGAAGACAATGGAACAGGTGGAAGCACACATAAGTATTTTCCCTGCACGTGTAGCAGACTTTGAACGTATTCGACTGGTTCACAAACCACTGAGCTGTCTGGATTTGCCCCAGTTGGTTTGTTTTGCCCCTAAGCGAGGGCGTACTTTCGAATGTGTGACATCATATGTACAAGGTCTATACCCCAGCCCTAGAAGACTGGACAGGCTTAATGGAAATAATGTCATCATTCACTGATTAGCTGCAAAGGGTATAAAACAAACGACGTTCCCTAGAATGATTATTGGCTCCTTAAAATTATTTATTTTTTACTCTCAACTATGTCAACATCTTCAATAAAATCCACAACTTTACAAATTTTCTTCACCATTCGTGTTAATAATACCTATAATATATGTGCGAACGCGCACGATGCTTTTCTAGTGGACTGTTTGATATATTTGAGGCAACTCGCCACCCTTTCTTGGTGCTTCGTTTTAATTGGCGCATCACTTTTTAGGAGATTAAATTTTTGACGCCAGCCTAGAGTGGGTGACACAAAACAGAAACACTAAAGAGACTGGTTAACATCTTTACATCTGCTTATTTAATCATTGCATATTTATTCAAGTTGTTCATTATTTGAGGAAATTTTCATTTTAATAAATGTTCACCAATGAAAATAAAAGGCAGTGCCCCGTTTTCTTAAGAAGCGTTGAAGTAGTAAACTTTCACTTCTAACTAGTTTGTGTAATCTGCTTGCAACAGGTTGGCTAACCAAATGTATCCTCCAAGAAGCGAAGCGCAGCTAATAAGTTTCACGGCTATATTGTAGATACGTGAAAGTTTCCTGTTATTATATGTACATGTGCGAACGTCAACTAACCTCATCTTATTGACGTACTTGAATGGTGGCTACCCCGAAATATGTTATATTATCACAGCAACGGAGTAGTAGCTTAATATGAAATAGGCTGGTGAGCGAAGGGTCTCCTGTTACTTGAGAGATTTTAGACAACTGCTGGATATTGCCAAATTTTCATATCACCGCACAGGGATTCGTTGCTTGCCAAATCATAGATTTTACAACTGCTTTGGGGACTCAGACTTTAGGTTTTCTTTTTTTCAATTTCTTTGTTTCACGTTTCATAGAGACAAAAATAGGTCTCGACAAGAAATAGAATAATTTCTCATCACGTTTTCAACGTGTTCTTTACTGTCCAAAATATTCCTTTTGAAGAGTCTTTATTTATTTTCATATCTTTCTTTTCCCCAGTTTTGCGTAATGCTTCGCTACTTGGTATAAGGTACGACATGTGTCTGAACGGGCTATAGCAGGTACTTATAATCCCAGGAATTTCGGCAGATTGAGCTGCGATCTAACCCATTTACTTTAAAACTTAGGCATCGAACTATGGTTCAGCTTCGTACTCTAAGACGGACCTGCCTTCGACATTTCAGGGCTTACAAGTTATTTTTTATTCCACCCAAACTTATAGGCAGGCACCTCTCACAACATATTACAATTTTTGTAAATTTTTACAGAAATTCTCAAGCATTCTCTAAAAACAGTATGGTCAACTATGCACCGACCCAAACAATGGACGAATGGCTGACCCAGGTTATGGTCAAAAGTTACCATTTTATGGTCACACTTGACCATAAATTGGTCACTTTTGACCATAAATGTGGTTAATAATTTGACCATAGTGTAGGTCGGTGCATAGTTGACCAAATAGCTGGTCAAATGGACCAAAGTCTTTTAAGATTGACAGCTACTTCGAAAAAGGGCACACTAGCTCATTTTACACAGGATGTGCTGACCCTACCCACCCTGAAACAATAAATTAAAATTTTGTCCTGACGAGGATGAGTTTTAGACAATTGCGGGAGGGGAGTTTAAACTGTTTGGGGTGACAGGATAAGCACTCTAACATTTCCTTCTTTTCGTAAAACCAAATTTTTTATCAACTGATCAAAGTTTCACATTTTCTCTGTATGGCACGAAGTTCACATGCGGACTGCATTAAATATATATATTACTTATTATATTTTAGGATGCATTTGGCGAAGGATAAATTTGGCTCTACGTTTCTTAATAGAAAGAGGACACCTTTTTCACGGTGCCTCCACCCCTCAGCTGTGCAACCTAAAAATAAAACTCAACTTAATCACTATCTGATTTTTCTGGCTATTCACTCTAAGGAGAATGAATTTCACTCGAAACAGAGTGAAAATGGACTCTTAGTGCCTGTAAGGAGCCTCTTTTTAGGAGTGGTTTTTGAAGGAAACTTCGCTCATTTATAGTGAACTTCACTCTTTTTGAGGGAAATTTTTACACTTTTGGAGTGAAATATATAAACCTCTCTGTTCTAACGAGTGAAATTTCATTCTGTTTTTTTTTTTTTTTTACTGTGTGTGTTACTGGTGTGGGTAATGTTGCTTCCATTGTCGTTGAACTGTGATAAGATACATATTACCTGTCACCAAATGACCCCCTTTGGACGGTGGGATATAGAATATGACCACGGTGGTATTTCCCGCCTGTAGTCAGAGATGACTGAACGGAGAGGCTTGCACCGTTTTGAGCTGTTTTGTGAAACCGAACTTAAATGTGAACCATAAAACCGCATTTAATGTTTACCGTTTCAAATTGTTGACGCTATATTACTCATTCGTGATGACGTAACGTTAAATATTATCTAATTGTCTAACTCTACCAAGCGAAGCTTTTTTATTTCGTCCAAAGTTCAACTGATATTATTCTCTCGCCGTAGAAAGTGGAAGTTAGTCAACGCCATTTGAAAGTGGGTCAAATGATTTAACCACCTCGAGTACTTACTAATTTATTCAAAGGTTTTGAAAGTAACAAAGTAATAAAAGGACTAGCGACCATGCGAAGCGAATAGCTGTTTTCCACACAACACTAAGTGATTAATTAAGCATGCATTTAGGTTTTAAGGCACGGTCAAATGGTCGAAATAATAAAAGATAATTGCCTTTACAATTTTCTTTCGGGTTTCTACAATTAAGATATCACTCACATTTCATTTAGCCTTCACAAACATAAAATTCACTCGATGTAGATATGAATTAAGAAAAAGGGGTGCAGGAGGAAAGGCTGTTCGGAAAACCGGTTTTGATTTGAAAACCGATTTTCACGTCCACCATAAACCGGTTTCTACTTTTTTTACTAACCGTCACAGCCTTAGCAGGAAGTCTGAAAAAAAGAGGGCAATCCACGGAGTTGCATATCTCATCGCTATCATGTGCGCAAGTTGGTTACAGAACTTGAACTATTTATGTTTATAGAAGTTTTATCTGTGCTGTTTTTATGCTACAGTAGAATGTCATGGACAAAAATTACCATACTAAAACTCCATGCCACAATCCTTTGAAATTCCTATTTGAAGTCCAAGGGAAGCGGTTTTTTTTTTTCGTTCCAAGGAAAGGAAGTTTTTTTCGTAAGATAGCGAGGAGAATGAAGCACAGATAAAACTTCCAGCACATAAATAGTTCAAGTTCTGTAACCAACTTGCGCACATGTTAGCGATGAGATATGCAACTCCGTGGATTGCCCTCTTGCTTTCCTTTTGCTGAGAGATTTTTTTATGGATTTAGTCTACTTATTATGGTTTGGAATTGTCTGAGGGAAACTTTTACCCTGGCTCTCTGTGTTAAAATGTTCCCGGGGCCCAACTAGGGAAGCAAGTTGCCATGGTTACTGTTCATTACCTCAAACAGTTCCAGTGCTTCCAACCTACTCACTTTTGGTCTCTCTCACTGTTTTAAAATCATCCTTATTCAGCTAGAGTGCTAGACATAACTTAGTTCATTGCTTCTGGGCATACTGTGGTGAGCATACAAGGCCCACATGTGTATTCAAAACACTTTCAGTACATGATATGCAATATAGTTGAGTCTGATTTTTTTTTAAATTTGATATCAACCACAGAATTGTGCCAATTGAGGATTTCTGTAAGGTACCAGCAAAATTGTAGTTTGTGTTGACGAATATGTGCCTTTTGTTTTTTAGTTGCTGAAGGGTGTCTCCGTTTAAAATGCTGCGGTAATTTGAGTTGGCGGGTAAAGTCGGTGATAAGTGTGCGTCATAAATTCCCCCTTATCTTTAAATCAATTTTACTTGTCTACATGCAATTCTTACCCCTCAAACTTCTTGGTGACGGTACCATCCCTGACACAAGGAAACGAATAAGAAATATTCAGCAGGGAGTTGATATTAATAACACCCTGAAATTAACTACGCCTGGTTGGATTCAAGCCGGTGGACCCCAGTAATGGCAGCCTAAAGCCGCGGTCACACTACAGCGATTTCGGATCGGATTCCGATCCGATTTTAAATCGTTCCGATAAATCGGATCGGAAGGCTGGTCACACTAGCACGATTTTGGCTCCAATAAATTACAACGAGCGTGTGATCTGTTTGTGACGTAATTCATGAATTCGATTTGGCGGGGAATAGGCTTTTCACATGTTAAGAGCAAAAAAATGTCACTCTGACTTGACCGCACCGTTTTGTCTAAAGAGTGCTTTAATTGACGTTACAATATAATGTAGCTGGATTTGACTACCGGGCAAAAACTATAGTGTGGTAATCTGGGACGTAGCTAACCACCCACGCGTGACTGTCGCTCTAAAAATTTGATGAAATTTTCTCCGCAGTGGGAGTGACTTACCAATTGTGACGTCACGTAAAACGCATATGGTTTCGACTAATATGTGCACTTCAAATTGTTTGAATCCAGGGAGCTGTTATTTGTTATTTAAATAGCAGCCCCCTGTTTGAATTTGTGTGAGAGTTATATATGTAAGGTAAAGGGAAAAGGCAGTCAACCAAACTTGAAGTAGTTAAGAAGACTGTCCTGTTTCATGATTGGTTGTTAGAGTCACGTGAAAATATTTGTCTCCTCAAATGTGGAATTTACTAGTAGGAGTAGCTCCTTGGTTCACTTCGACTACGCAACACTGAAGTCCTAAAATATTATGAAAGATACATTGAAGACTAGGAAAAAGGGAAAATATTGAAACTTTAACTGCTGACTCAAACAAAAAAGTTTCGGGCGACTGCTCTTGTCCTTAAATTAAGAGAGCCATGAACTCTACAGAAGTATAAGAATTAAGGATTGCAACAAAACTGTACCAGGAAAAGCTATATTCTGGCATTACTTCCGTAAGATCGTTAATATTGCAACGCCATTCTGTATTTTCCCTCTGGTAGTGAAAGAAAAAATATAAACTACACGCTGCTATTGGAAACAGGGCGACCGTATGTATAAAACGTGATAATTATACTGGAAATCCCTCGTTTTTACTCAGAGCCAAGTGACTCCAGGCTGCTGACGTATTTTAAACATTCATAAATCCCATGCCTGTCAGTTATGAGCCACTTGTCAAAACAATAAGAATACCTCATCATCTGTAAGCCTTGTATCATACTACTGTGCTTTTTCAGTCAACTCTAGGGTAAAGTTTAAAGTCCTAATCATCTAGCCTCACCCTGTTCCGATACTCCTAACCAAGTCACTTAAGTCCTCTCACAACTGGCTTAAATTCTTACTATCCAAACGCAATCTCAGTTTATTGTTTCAAGGTGCCAGTGAGTATACAAGATCCAAATATGTAATCAGAACGTTCTCAGTAGAGTACATGCTGTGTAATATGATCCAACGTACTCTGCATTTTTTGAACTGGTTGTCGATTTTAAGCGGTACTTATACTGACAATTTCTATCATATCGACAACTACTGGATTTCATAACACTTGCAATCCTCGCTGCTACATTTTATGTGATCGAAACCCAGGCTTGTGTAAAGCCCAAATATCCATTTCTACCTGCATGGCAAAACTATTTTGTGTGGGATTTTATTATAGGAAGGTTTCTAGGGGTTAAGTATGTAGGAATGTACTAAGTCAATGACAGCATGGAGTTACCACCGCGAGATATTTTGAACTTTCGTTTGCAATAAAATTTTCACCAAAAATGAGCAAATCTACAAAAAGGTCAGAAAACTCCCAGATGAAATGTACCACTACCATTGGATGACTACATTAAGCTATAATCATTGGAAAATGAGTTTGTTTGCGCGTTCTACAAACTATTTTACGTCATGCAGCATGAAATTATCATCAATATAATTTTGAAAATTAAAAAACTTTAGAAACGCTCGAAAATCCCAAGGCTTCTCAACTTCGAGGGAGGATGGCATATCATCGCATTCTGGCTGCCTTTTAAATATAAGTTTCTTCGAACTTTACAAGGATCTCGTGTGTTTTAGCAGCCTGTTAAGCTCAGATTCAGAGGCCTGAGTGGGGATGCCATGCAACGAATTTGCCCTTAAAAACCGATTAACTCAATTTTCGCGCGATTCCCAAGCAAGGTAGCAGCCTGTTTATATGCATTTAAACAAACAAGGGCGCAAATTATTTCCTAGTGAGCAAACGACCTAAGTCCATATCAACGGTTTTGGCACAATTGATCCCCACAAACCGTACCCAAACAAAAGTGGCCAAATCATCGGCATAGTCGCGTAGACTCTTTTTTTTTGCCTCAGGCAAGGGAATACAAAATTTAAAAACGAAATGAAATCTTCACGATACCTTTACGTTTTATTCATAACGGGATAGTTTAGTTGCATGACATTTACGATGTTTTCTACTGGTAATCAATCGACAAAAGAAATCATGAGTATAGACCCATGAAAAACAAAGAAGTTGTAACAAATACAAATTGGAAAGACTCTCAGCGCTCCCCGCCACCATGGCTTGGCCCGGAACGCCCCAAAATTTTGCCCCAAAACGCCTCCAAGATCGCTGGAAATGGCACTTCCAAGGCTATTTAAGAGTTCCCACAACTCAGTTAGTTGAATCAATACGGTGAGATGCATTACCCTAGAGTTGTGTAATCAGAAAGAAAGAAAGAAAGAAAGAAAGAAAGAAAGAAAGAAAGAAAGAAAGAAAGAAAGAAAGAAAGAAAGAAAGAAAGAAAGAAAGAAAGAAAGAAAGAAAGAAAGAAAGAAAGAAAGAAAGAAAGAAAGAAAGAAAGAAAGAAAGAAAGAAAGAAAGAAAGAAAGAAAGAAAGAAAGAAAGAAAGAAAGAAAGAAAGAAAGAAAGAAAGAAAGAAAGAAAGAAAGAAAGAAAGAAAGAAAGAAAGAAAGAAAGAAAGAAAGAAAGAAAGAAAGAAAGAAAGAAAGAAAGAAAGAAAGAAAGAAAGAAAGAAAGAAAGAAAGAAAGAAAGAAAGAAAGAAAGGGGAAAGGGCGTTGACAAGGCACTATTCATATATTCTTCCCCGATCCAGCAATCGGTAACTGAGGTTCGTCCCTAAAAACATTTGAGATGTGAAAAAACATAATATAATGATATACCGCACCTGGGAATGTATAAAACATTACCTGGTCTTGTATCTTTCCGGGGAAAACTGTAGAACGGAATTAAAAACATGAGTACCGTATGCCTGTGACTATGTTGCGACTATTGCCCGAATTCCAGTTCTACTGAATTGATACAACTGTCTATATGACTCGGCCCGAACTCCCTACTATATAAATGATTTTTCTACTAACGCCATTTGAGAAGACCCGGCTTGTCACGTTGCTAGATGTTTTTACATGAATTTGTGGGCAGACTTACTTGCAGATTTGTTCATACTAAATTCGTATGAGTGAGCAAACAAGCTACGCTGATTTGTTTACCATTGCCCGAATTTCGGTTCCACAGCACTGCAGGTTGAAAAGTTTCGCACAATTTTAAGAGGATCATTTTGAAAAGTGCAAAATCGTCATCTCATTCATATGCTGCCCAAATACCTCTCGACCAAGTACGTTTCAGCCTTCTGGTGACTATTGGTGATTTGTCATTTAGTAATATGGTGCGTCGGAAGATAACTTTTGATTGATTTGTTCGGGCAAAATTTTGGGGACTGTATACATCCTCTCTCTCCTTGTAATCTGGCAATTAAAAATATCCCAGAACTTTTTTGTAACTTTTGCCCGAATATTGTGTCATTTCGGGCAAAGGTTTGCGCAAGAATATGAAGTGAAGCTGACGAAAAATTGTTTTTCCATAAACTGCCCGAATGTGTCGCGAATTTTGGTATCTTTTAGAGTTTTCATGAACTGTGAACCGTGACTATGATGCTTTTTTATTATTTTTTGGCCAAGTGTTTGAAGGAATTCGTTCGCGCCTAGGAGTTTTCTATGTAAGTAGAAACAAACCAGGTTTTAAGACTCAAACGGATGCCCGAATTTTACGTCTTGAGAAAATTGGAGGGGGGGGGGCAGTCTGCCCCCTGCCCCCCGCCTCGTACGCCTATGTCTACAAAGATCCCTAGCCCCAGGTCGAAGTCAGACAAGACGCTGGGAGCGATATGGCTTCAAAGCGGAGACGATGAAATTTCTTCAGGGGCGAAATTTGTAAAGCCCCGGCCGCACTGTAACGAACTAGAATTAGATTCGGATTCGATTTTTTCATTTACTTGTTAAAATCTTCTCCATCTCTGGTTGGAAAGAGCCAAAATATGTGAACCAGAGTTAGTTAACGATTTGTATCAGATGCCTAAAAAAAATAATGCCAATTGGCTATTTCGTGACAACACACCGGCATAAAATTTGGTTGGAGAGCGCAGTCTAATCAAATATGTCTATCGATATGACGTAACGAAATAATTAACATAAATCCAATTTTCCTTGTCCTGAGGTACAATTTAAATATTTACAGTGTGACAAAGTTTTAGCTTCTTCCGACCAAGGATTCAGGAGACTTTAACAAAAACCAGAGAAAATCGGATCGGAATCCGATTCGATTACGTTGTAGTGTGACCGAGGCTAAAACATTTTAAACATTCTATATGTGGGGCGACGAATATTTTTTATTATTCACCTTCTTTGCTCCGCCCAGGCTACCGGACTACACTTACCAACACACCGGGAACAGTGAGTTGCAACATCATGTCGGGAAGTAAATTTCTGAAAAAAATCACGAAGAACCACACAATTCTCCAGTTGCTAAATTGTTAGTCGACACAAAGTGACATCATGTTGAATGTCTTCCTTTGTCCGCAGTAACCCTTTCCCTCTCTCATAATACGAATGTTACAGTTGGAATTATTTGTGTTACGTACATCTTAACCCATCGTCTACTTGAATACGTGACTTTAAGGCTCTCTATCCGATTGCCTTCATACGTCACCCAAGTTTCTTACGTAAACAAAATTTATGAAGTGTCGGTGAATGTCTGGCAGAAGTATAAACCGAATGGTTGATGTGCTACTTTTTACAGCGTCTATTGACTTTTGTTTAAATACTTTCTACTCATAAATTTTAGACTTCCATTGCTTCATCTTCTAACCTTCTCAATTGCATCTGCAGGCACAGGTTCACAAACTCACACACCCACGCACACACATACACACACACAGATGTACACAAGGTCTTGCTTTCTTCCGACTCTTTTGTTTCTTCATTTCGAAACCACCATATTGAAATTTGTATTTATCAGATCACCTTGAACTGATTACAATGAATGAAAATATATCTAAGATCGTGTATCCTTTCTTGTCGGCGTTTCCTTAAGTAAAGAGGTGTAAGTGACATCTCTGATTGTAAATATTAAGAACAGCACTGCGGTTTTACCATCTGTAAGAAAATAAAAAAGATTCGTGAGAGATTGTGACCGTGAAACTTTTATGCAAGAATTCAAAGTTACCTAATTCGTGAAGAATTCGTACATATTTTATGTAATAATAACCCGAGGACGAATAGCAAAGAGAACAAACTAAGGTCATGATAGCGTAATTTAATCAATGACGTATGTTAAGTGGTAGAGAGTACTGAAGAGATAGAAAATTGGGAATCGTCCTAATGACATATGGTCTTTGTCAGTTAATGATAAATTTTTGTGAAATGTAACTTTTTAAAATTTATTATCTGACTGCAAAAAAAAGGGGGTGTGCATTGTTATACGGAGTTGAAATCGGTAAACTTTGTTGGAACAAGCAACTAAGCAACAAACTTAAATTATTCTATGTTGTAGTTTTAAAAAGAAATTTTCCAAATTTTTGCTTATTCGAGGTGATCAATAAGACCGCGGAATTCCCTTCGGTCACGTGCCAGTGGGCGGCACTTTCGGAAGAATTTGACCATGCATTTCAATTCAACAGTGGCATTATATTGTCAGAACTAAGGGAATAGATACAAGCCACTATAGGTCCCGCATTGGTCATTTAAGAAATAAGTTCAGAAGAGATAGCGTTGTACAATGCGAAAAGTACGCAGCATGCTATTTTCCCAAAGTTATCAGAATGAGAGATTGCTGTGTTCCAAAAGCATAGCCAAGATTTAATCGGAGAGGGGAGGGGAGTTTCAAGTGATGACTAATCACAAACATGCAGAAGGGGTATTATGGGAGGGTGTCTCCATCCCCTTTGGAAAATGTTGGCATACAGCGAAAGTGCTAAATGAAAGAAAGGTGCTTCATCTGAGGCTAGATTTAAACTGAATACTTCTCCGAGAACTCCTTCCCTCTTTCAAGTTCTCACATTCTTTTTTTCTTATTCCTCTTTCTTCTCAATATTATGGGGGACCTCTCACATCCAAGGGCGGCTAGTACACAGCTTTTTGGAGAAAAATAAGACTATGAGGTGTAGCTTTGACTAGGAAAACTTTCAAATAAGGCCGACGAAAGATAGGCTGCATATATGGTCTCCAAATGTTATAAATGAAAATTGTACAGAACTGTTTATAGCAATACACTTTTATATTGCAAGAAGTTTCACTTCCCAATTTTATTTTTCAGAGGCATCTTTACAGACATCTTATTGAGAACTTGTAAAAATTACTCTGACAAACGAAAGCAAAACTTGGATGCCTTACACTGATCATTACGTTAGGCAGATGAAACTTCTGCACATTTTCGCATGACTATCCCGTCAAGTTGAGCTGAGGTCATCTCCTTTACTTATCCTTACGTTCTACTCCCAAGTTTCAAGATTCGTTTCGCCCCTCACCTGTCCGTTCCCGGAACTCCGGTCTGGGCGATTAAAGGGGAGATGGTTTCTCTCTTTAACGTCGATGGAATTCACAAATCCTCCTGGTATACACCTATCCTCCTTAGTCACATGACATGCGAATTCCAAATCTCATGAGTTATAGGGTTAAAACACAATTGTACCATAAAATCGAGTTAAATCGGTCTCTCATCTGACACATTGATGACGTCCTGAAATTTGAAAGATCTTCCGTCAATTCCTCTCTAATGACCAACGGAAAAGCGTACACGGGTGCCCCTATTCGGTAAACCTCCTTTACTTTCTCGCACTATCTTCTTTGCTCAATCAAATTCATTTGAGTGAGACCATCAATAATGTGATAGCCCTTCGACGCCAAGGCTCCTCGAGTTTTATTCAAGAGGGCGACTTCATCTTGATGAAAGCATAGCTTAACAAGAACATGAATGACGGTTCCAAACAATTTTGCCATCAAGGTGGGGCCTCGCAATCATGCATTGGGATAACCCTACTTCCTCAAACACATCGGTATAGATGTTTTAAAACAGTTCTCATTGTTTGTAGTTTTAACGCTACCTATATATATATATATCGGATAAATTATCCTAGGACAGCAGGAAATCTTTTTTTTTTGCTTGTTGATGAGCAAAGCATGTAGAAATCACGGACTTCCTATAAACATGGTCAGAGCATGTGACGCGTACGTCCTATTCGTAGATTTTCGCCATGGACTGGGAGAAAAAGGCGCACCAAGATGGCCCCTGTTAAACTATATTTTGTATTATTTGATGACGAATCAGCTATATTTTAAACAAAAGTTTAACTTGAATGGTAAACAATATCATATTCCCGCAATACGTGTGGTGATTTAGACTTTTTTTGCATTATTTCGAAAAAATTTCAACTTTCTTGAAAAATCTATTGTTTTGAGCTACTTGAGCAAGCCCAAGCTTTCACCCACGAAACCATAGCAGATACCCATCTTGCTACGCCTATATACTCTTACGTTCGGTACCAACATGTACCTTGCAGGCAGTATGCTTTTTCCATGTATAGGAGGTCCGTGGTAGAGTTCTATTCTCTTCTAACTTCGATACTTTACTGTCCATGGCCTCACATATTTCTTTCAAAACCTTTGTTTTCATCCGCCAACTCTGAAATCGTAGTCAGGAGATCACTGATTGCACTATCAAAGTCTTCCTATAATTTTTTGGTAATAGTTTTGTGGATTCTTTCTAGGCCAGACTGACATTGAACTCTTTCAACTCAGCTCTACAGGAGCGGATTCGGGGGGGGGGGGGACACGGCTCACACCCCCTTTTTTTCGGCGTCCAAAGATTTTTTCAGGCCTAATATAAACATAAGCGGAAACTGCAACCTCCTGTCCTATAGCACACCCTTCTAGAACGGCCAAGTCATCTTCCTCTAATTGGCTTCCTGCCCCCCCCCCCCAGGCTGAGCCATTCCCGCCAACTGTATTAGACAGTGGGGCAAGCCCTCGTAAGATGTTCCCACGTGACTGCGGAGCGATCATAGACAAGTTTGCCAGGAAATATCCTCGGCGCATGCTTTTTATCTATTCCTTGCTAGAATAAAAGCATGCATTAAGCAAAGGGTTCTTGGTGGAGAAATTGACCGATTGAACTCCTACGTGACGTAGGGTCCGGTACCGTACAACCCTAGTTCAAGAGACTGAGAGCTGTCCTAGGTTGGGATGTACACATGATTTTGTTGATGAATGATGATTTTATTTTGTAATTGTAGAGTTTTGCCCATCACCTGATACAGGTCTGCATTATGTATACCGCTTATGTGAGACTTATGTGAGAAATTTGCATCCAAACTGCGTTTATTTATAAAAAAAATCACCGGATTTCGGAAGGAAAATTGTAACCCTTAGATGCTCGGAAATGGCCTCTAAGCCCTTCTCAATTCCAAAGATTTCCGGGGGAGCCCCCCGGACCCCCGCAGTGGCTTCGCGCCTTCGACGCTCGCCTCCGACGATTGGCCTTCGGCCGATGTTTCCGCCCCCTTTCTTCAAACCTTGGATCCGCCCCTGCTGTAACATCCGGCGTCTCATTACTTGAAGCACAGGCTAACTTACCTCAAAACGATCCCACATCCATCCAAAAGAACATCTATATGACTAACTAACAAGGTATGTGTCGTGTAGCCTGCTACGTAGGGCTTGATTATCTCTAAGGCTCTGTTGTGTCAGGGTGATTTTGCGAAATTCCTACTTTGAATGGCCTTGTTCTTCGAGCTATATTTTCTGTTCGGTAATCAGACGAAAAAGATTATTGATAAGAAAATTAGTATCAAAGTTTCAAAAAGTGACGCAGACAAGGGGCGTCGCCAAGGGGGGGGGGGGCAGGGAGGCACTTGTCCCCTGAAAAATCGTGTGTCTCCCGTGTGCCTTCGTGTGTCCTCTGTAGTCACATTGTGACTATGAATTTTTTAGGATTCGATTCCTCTGTTGGAGAGAAAAGGCAGTAAATTTTCATGTTTTCCAAATGAAAATATCGCAAAAAACCTTGTGGAAATGCCATTTCCGTCTGTCTGAGGGGTTACGTTTTTTTTTTAAATTTTCTTCACACTTCCGACTACGTCAACTGGAGGTGGCGCACAGCCCAGGTAACCCTTCAAGCAGGATTAAGCCTACAATTTTCCTTCAGAGGATCACATTTAATTGCCCATCAACTGCCTTTCTTTCTCTTTCTAGTGCAGCTCACCTTCCTCAAATTGTCAGCCTGATATGCTCTTAAGAGTAGTTTCACCAATGTTTGTGTTGTTACCACAAATAAAATCTTCCTCGAAATTGCCCTGTAATTTTTAGGCCAGTGTAAAAACAACCATTAAAAGACAACTTTAAATCCTTACAAACACGCTAAAACTCAGGAGCTTCCAGGGGCTTTGCCCCCTGGACCCCAATATGTCAGCCGGATCCGCTCTTGGTAGTTGAATCAATGGTTTTTTATCGGAAGTCTCACTTGAAGTTATACCCTGAAGGTAGTTTTTAGACCAGTGTTAAGTCACTAAAATTACCCTTAAATAACTTCTTTAACACCTTTCAAACGCGCTTAATTCTAGGAGCTTCCGGGGGCTTCACCCCTCTGGACCCCCACCGGGGCTTTGCCCCTGGTCCCCACCAGGGGGTCGAATGCGGGCCCCTGGACTCAACCCGTTGAGCCGAGCCCTTCGCGCTCGGTGGCGCCTCTGGCGCCATAAGTGAAGTCTAGTATTGCCCCCATAAAATCGTTGTGCCCCCTCAGTGCCCCCCCCCCCGAATGAAATGTCTGGTGACGCCACTGGATGCAGAGTGGTGTTGTAATGAGGCAAATATATTTTTAGATGTCTTGTTATGTCGCAACGTCCTTACATATAAAAGGTGGAAGAAAAAAGCCGGTGTAACCTCACATAACTGTTACAAGCATTCATTTTTACGGTACTATACAATAGGAATTTCATATTGTACAAAATGAAGCAATCACGGAAAAAGTTACGCATGAAGTGTTTAAATCAATTGTAGGTACAGTTTATCTTGATCCATGAATCCGCATGAGAGCGATATTGTCGACTCATGTTTAAAACAAGGTCAGTCTGCCTCCACATTTGCGTCGGAAGCTTTTTTGAAATAAACGACATCCTGTTAACCCTTTTCAAGAAATTAACGTTTCTGACACATTTCTCATAAACCAAAATAAGTGTTATTTTTTGAAAATTAGAGATCATGCTTTGACATTTTTGGGGGAAAATAATCCTCCACTGATTACCACGTTTTGCTACTGGCAAGGATGAGATGTCATATTAATGTCTACTAGGGTTTGTTAATGGCATCTTATTGTTTTAATTTTTCCTTCAAGTTCCGTCGAGTGGAATGAAAAATGAGATGTAAAATGTTAACTTGAAATGTCACAAGGCAAAATGTTAAATCTATGTTTCTGATACCAGAAAACATCTACAGTAAATATTTTCATTCTTCGATCGAAGAATAAGGTTTACACATTGTGTGGAAGACAAGTTTTGTAAGATGCTTTATTGAAAAGAAACTTAATTCACCTCAACAAAGGGGATAAGAAAGCGCAAAGAACAGCACAAAGTTGAATTGACGATTACGAAATGCGAGTTTTAGAAGTTGTCGAGCTAAAATCCATAGGTTCTATCCATTGTAAAGACTGCTTTCGTCTAATTATTGAAGAGGGAGTTGAAACTACTTTTTCCATAAAGTAAAGTAACTGTTAGGCGTTGATACAAAACAATTTAAGCAACGGAGACAGATAAATTAGCTTTATTGATTACTCCGTAAAAGTGGACAGTCGTAGTTAACAACTGATTTGTCTTTTACACACTGGTTATTGAAAATAACGACTAAAGAGCACTTTATCCTTGTCCCGAGGGAGATGGGCGGGCAATTCACTTAATATGTCAAAAGGTGTATTGCATTTGGACAAATGAGGTTTGGTTTTATGATTTAGAAAAATACATCTAAAAAAAAGGTCCAAAATCACTCGGAAATGATTTAAGAAAACCACTTAACTGCGGAAAAGCGTCTACTTCGATTAATTCTAAGTTAGAGCATATTGTTTGAACTATCTTTTATGGAAAGGAGGAAACCACAAGAAGTGCTTACATGTACATCCTGGTTATTGTTTTCAATTTAACTGGAAAAATTAAAGTGGAAAAAACATGTATTATTCGTCTCTTTACCTAAACATGACCGACATTGTTTACTGGCATATAGTGGGTAAGTCAGAGTGCATATACGGATCCAGCCTGGGGAGTAACTTTACGGTTGAAACCCAAACTTTGCTCTACTATTACGGCACTCCTGTCATATCACTTCCCCTTAAAATAAACGATGAAATTATTTAGATAGATAAAACTTTGAGGCCCAGTTTCCAATCAAATGGCTCAAGTGGAGCCGGCCACAGCCTTTCTCCAGTTATGGCTCACTGGCTTGTTTTCCTAGTCCATTGCTTATGCTGAGAACCAAGCGCAATTTCAGCAGGTTCCGTTTTTAAAGTCTTCTGTATGACCCAGCCAGGACTCGAACTCCCAACCTTCCTACTGCAAGTCTGATGTTCAAACCACTAAATTAAACGATAAATAAGCGTCCACCCCCTGCAGAGCAAGAACCGGGCACCAAATATGTAAACTTCAAAACACTCTATTATGGGGAAGGAGCGATTCATGGATTTCAGCCCCTTGGCTAAAAGCCTGCTTCTTGGACACTATTTAAGTTTTGGGTCATCTTGAATCAAAGTTTTCATGAGTACATACCAGATCCTATGCTGATTGACATAGCATGAAATTTAATCCTGTACCTGTCAAATATAAAAAGGGGAACCAAACTGGTCAGTGGATCAGTTGGAGGATGTTATAAAGATAGGCCAGCTTCAGGGTTACGACCATGGAGCAATCGGTGAAATTTCCGACCATGGAGCTATCGGTGAAAGTTCCATGGTGTGACTAAAATAATATTTCAAGAATAAGGGACTCAAAAATGTGTATTTTTATTTGTATTTCAGATATATAAGAACTGTATTTTATTCATTTTATGTTTCTTAAACAATATTCAACAAAGTTTTGAAGTTTATTTTTCTAACAAAATAAATAACACAGATGGTAACATATAAAGGGCCAAAAATTGCAGCAGATGATATGCTGAATCGGGCGTATCCAGGATTTTGCGTGAGGCACTACATTCACTAATTAGATATGATAAATAAACGAGCCTTTTCCGGGGCTTAAAATAATGGTGATAGCACTCTGGGATAAGCCTATGGTTCACAAACGTGTATTTAATTTGTACTAGTTGCATTGTCAGATTGGGGTCTCCGTTGCGGGTCTGCCTGCTTGCCAGCTTTTTAAGTGGCAACCCCAGGATCCGCTATAGTTACGATATTAATGAACGGTAATATCAACATAAGGTGAATTGTAATTTGAATGCAACGTATATTTAGACGTATAAAATGAAAGCAAACAGCCTCTTGTACATATTCATTCAATCTGAACGTCAACTTCACAATCAATTTCGAAGTAATGTGATGATCGCTAAGAAACTCCTACTTAAATCAACTGCAGTAATACTCAGGGACTTAGTGTTATTTATAAATATGTAGATGCTGATAACTGAGTTGAATATTGCCTTTTTTGTCCATATAATCTACAACCCCTTTTCTTAAAAGTTTTCCATAATGTCTCAATCAATTGCTCATAATAAGGTCATGTATATTTCCTCGGTAAAATTTGTATGAATTTTCTTTCAAGTATTTTTCGTGAAATCTATCATTTCTCAATTTGCTTTGCAATGCCCAAGGGCAAGGAAATAAGCTTCCGCGTGTCCTTTAGTGTGCTAAGAAATGAATTGCAATTTTGGGGGAAAATATGTCTTTTCAGAATATTTAGTAGGCAGTTCACATAATATACTTTATTACAATATTTGTGCTTTCCTATAATGTATTGAACAAGGTACGGCTGTTGATTTCGACTGGTTCAATCATTGATGTTTTATTTTAGTCTTCTTTTTTGAATTTAAGGTATGTGGGAGAGTTACGATGATTGTTTGTTTAAAGTAATGCACGTATTGAGATGTGAAGGTCATCATTTCATATCTCTGTAATCATTCCATAACACTGTTTTACGATTGAAACATATGGTAGACTAGAGCAGCGGTCACACTACAACGATTTCGGATAGGATTCCAATCCGTTTTTTGTGAGTTTTTGTTAAAATCTTTGCTATCTCTGGTCTGAAAGAGCCAAAAATTTGCCAACTTGTGTAAATATTTGAGTTGCACCGCAAGACTATGATAACTAGATTTATGCATATTGTTTCGTGACGTCACATAGTTAGATTTTATCGGACTCGCGGACTGCCTATAAACATGGACAGAGCATGTTACACGTACGTCCTATGCGTAGATTGTAGCCACCGACTGGGACAAAAGGGGCACCAAGGTGGCCTCCGTGAAGTCATAACTAACATATATGATTTGACGACAAATCTTTATTTGAAACAAGGTTAAAACTTGAATGGGAAACAAACAAATATTCCTGCAATATATGCAGTGATGTTGACCTTACCTTATATTATTTAGAAAATATTTCAACTTTCTTGAAAAATCTATTGTTTTGAGCTACTTGAGCAGGTCCAACCTTTCACACACAAAACCATGACAGACAACCACATTGCTTCGCCTATATTCATGGGTACGGTAGTGACAATAATGTAAATGTGCAGTATGCTGTGTCCATGTATATAGAAAGTCCGTGATCGGACCACGCTGCCGATTAAAATGTATGTCGGTGTGACGTCTCGAAGAAATTTCAGTGGACATTTTACTTTCGTAGATATCAGATGTAAATCATAAATTAACACCGGTTGAATTTTTTGGCTCTTTCCAGATGTGGAGAAGATTTTAAGAAAAGCTTACAAAAATCGGATCAGAATCCTATCCATATTCAGTGAAGTATAACCGCGGCTTAATTCATAGTTTACCGGTCAACCTATCGGTTTAGGGAAAGCAACGATTTTAAAGGACGATTGCAAAATGAAGAAGTGGCTTGTTTCAACAACGAAGGTAGCTACAAAATTTCCTGATGGAAATGGGGAGAAGGCTCATAGTAAGGGAAGAAGCCCACCTCCAACCCCTCAAAAAATGGGGGAGTTTTCGTCAGATTGGCGAATCGGGAATCACAAATATTCATTTTTTTTTCTCAAGAAATATTTGATTACGGTTTGTGTTCATTTTGATCAGCCCCCCGTACCTCTACCGCAATGTTCAAGCTGTCACGACCACGACACCACACCACATCATTGCTTTACAGATGCTCTTTGTAAACTTCCGCGTCACCATGGAAACGATGACACTGAGAGATTTGTTTCACCGTCCCTATCACATAATTTCAACAACCAGGAAAATATCGGCTTAGCAAACGAGCTTTCAGAACAATTATATCGTGTAAAGTTTCCGATAGCCTCGACGTTGTTTAACTTAAATTAACGAGGCCCTCTTTTGGAAATAAAATTGATTTACCACTGGTTAGGTATCAACATGTTCTGATTCTATTTCTTTCAGCTAATTTAATAACAACCACAACGAGGTAGAAGGAACTTAAAATCAACTCTCTGGGTAATTCAGGGTATTTGCAAGGAATCGGATATTCGAGAGACCTTTTGGATCTCTCGTAACAGATGCATGACAGAGGTTTTCAGTTGTTTCAATTCTTACGGAATCAACGTGGTCCAGTGCTCCAATATTGATTGTTTTGAGCAGCGCTAATTTTGTCTTTGCATAATAGTTTGGATTTGGATGGAGCATTAGTCTCCCGTGTCCTTTAACTTGTAACTATGCATGCTTTGGGTAGCAAATATTTGAAACCGAGTGCTCTTTCTCACTACCCTGTCAGGTGGCGTGGTAAAAGGAAGCTCGACACCAACTCTGAAAATCGATGGAAAAGCAAAGCTGTCCGTCTCGGGCAGAGTATAGTGTTTAAATATATGGAAGATAGAGATTAATCGTCTTAGTGAATTTCATATAAACATGTTCCCGTTATTTTCTTACCAGACGTTAAGATCATCCGTTTTGATCATGTTTTATTATAGTTCCTGTTGTTTCCTTCGGGTACTGACTAGGTGGAGGCACCAAGGACACCGATACACCCGATACCTTGACTCGGGCCTATTTACTTGCCAGAAATTTAAAAAGTTTCAGAATTAAAAAAGCTCAGCTCACATTTATGAATGTTTTTCATAAACACAAAAGCTCTGTTTGGCAAAAGGAACGGATTGTTTTGGAATTATGAAGTAAGTCTGAATGATTCCTCGACAACGCTTGTATCGTCCTTTCATATCAATTTATCAAACATCCTGTATTCATTCTTATTCATGACTTTTATTGACATGTCAAGATGATCCCCAAGGGATAATAAAGTGAAATTAGATCACAGCAAAACTTTAAAACTGTATATAATAAGTCTACTGCTCTTTTCATAGTTGCTTATCGGGCATATACATATGTCAATTTTAGTTTAGTCATTTGTATAAGAACTTTTGTAAACTATCTGTGTCAAAGTACTTTTGAAGGCAAGTTATTTTGGACGAATGTTTCGACAAACAACTGTATTAGAAATGTACTTTTTTAAATATAGGTTACTGATGAGTTATGTCTTTTTTCAAGTTCTTTTCGAACTTGTCAAAATCACTATTTAATCATTGATGCTCATTCTTTCTATTTCGTAAAGTTTTCTCTTCAAGGGGATAATAGTTTTCTCTTCAAGGGGATAATTTGGTTTAGTAAACTCAACTTCAAAATCGAAAAGACATGAAATGTGAGAAAGCAATATCGCTTTCACACATGGAAGTTGTAAAAAGTAGTGTTACGCCGTGCAGCACATGCATGTTCAAGACAAAAGCCTTACGGATTGTTTTTATCTTTAGACAAACTACATGCAATTGACGGTACGTGCGCAGTGGTGCTTCAACAGATAGTCGTTCAGACAACGAGACGGGAGTGCTGATTAAATCTGAAAAAACTTGTGATTACTAATACTTTTCTTTTGTTTCTTATCTTGTGGAAAACGTGCAAACATCACTTACTACCTATTTTTCATCATTTATGGTCATTCATATTTTAAGTCGACTCGAGGCGTTTCACGGCTACACTTTGTCTACATATAATTTGTGACTGATTTACGTTGGCGGCTAGCGTACGTACTCTTAAATAAGAAAGAGTAAAATGAGGAAGAAAATCTAAAGTGCACTCTACAAGAATTAAAATGGGATTTTGGAACCAAAATTTTATAAATTAAATTCAAAGTTGGTCCCTAATTTCAATCATTTAAAATGCGTTTTTATCCCCTGATCTCGTCACTGTAGAAACATCCTGGTAAGATTTCAACCAATACTCGGTGGTTACCCCTGACTTTCCACACATTTCCTGGTTGAAATGATCAGGAAATCCTTTTCATTTTAAATGGGAAAAGTATGACAATGATGAATTTCCTATACATATCCTGGTTAAAAATGACCAAGATTTCCTTGTTATTTTAACCAAGTAATGTATGGAAAATTGGTGACAACAATCCTGGTCAAATTTCACAAGCATCTTTTTAGAGTATATACAAACATTAAATGTAACGGAAATATGAAACATTAAATGGTGGAAAATCGTAATGATTACATTACGTGGTAGATGGGGTCTCTTGATGATAGGGGTGTCAAGGTCCAAAATTCCGACTGGCTTCATGTTTTCCAAACTGAGGAGAGGTACCATCAAGCCAGTATTGGGTAGTACGAAAAACAAATCAGTAAACCATTTCATTTAAAAACAAACTCTTCCCCGTCCCACCTAATTTTTCTTTTCCATTGAACTATTTTGGCCCCTTTTTCTGACGGCTTCGTCATAAAGTCTCTTAGCCTAGTCATTTTTCACTACAAAAATGTAGGACTATAACCAGGGCCTTTCTTTAAAAGGGAAGAACAGTTTGATTAATTGCTGCCTGGGAGGAGAGGGACTGGGAGGAAGTCTCCCCCCCCCCCCACTTCGAAAAAATGCACTTTAACGGTGGAGATGCAAAATACTGCATATTTGATACATTTGAAGTAAAAAACCCGTTTTTATTTCGTTAATTGTGTTTTAGCTTTAACATTTGAAAACAAATAAAGAGTACCGGTATTAATTATTACTACAAAGGAACTACTGTAGATAGATAGCAGAACGATGTGAAAAAATTTTTTTATCTTGAAATCAGTGGCGTAGACAGGATTTTTCCCACGCAGGGGATGGGCACGCAATACGTGTGCCCATCTCAAACGCCCATCTAAGAGGAGCGCCATCGTAATTTAGCGTAGAGAAATTTTTGAAAAATCCCGACCCTCCAATAGCTTGAAGTGACATTTCCCTGGCTTATATACGCAAGGTCGTGACATGCATTTTAGTCAGATGCGTGTTCATGGCTCACTGTATTGACATTACTTACCGGTAATGCCTTTGGTGGGAACTGGAAATCGATGCGGGTTAGTATACTGCTCGTTTTCCCAATGTCGTTGAAAAAGCATGTAGTGTGAAATGAGATAATTTGTAATGTCATTGTTGTACAACTCAAATTACAATCTTTGTATTTCTTTGTTTTTCTAAACGTTCTTGCACCTTGTACCAAGGTGTGAAAGGACTCTCACTCCTATAAGGTACACTCTCTTGAATCGTAAGATTTAAAGGACAAGAACAGTCATCCCAAATTGAAGATGTGTTGTAGACTGTCCAGTTTCATGATTGGCTGTTGGGAGTCATGTAACAATGTCTTTTGTCTTCAAATGTGAAATTTACTAGAAAGAACTGCTTGGTTTACCTTGAATATTCGATAGTTAAATCATAAAATGTTATGAAAGATACTTCGAAGAGAAATAAGACGAAAAAAAGCTATTTAGCTTTTTCTTCAAAATTAGTTTGGGGGACTGCTCTTTACCTTTAAACCTCCCTGTCGAAAATGCTATGCAAGCAAACAGGGAGTATTCAAGGCCATAAAAACATTTTTTGATTTTAAAGGGAAACAAAGCAGAAAATGTAAGTTGTACAACAAGAAAGTCACAAATTATGGCACAATTGACTAATTTGTTTTAAGTAAATAAACTTCAGTATTTTATATCTCAGCTTAGGAATGTCCTATGAAAATGGGAGTTGAAATCTTAGAATTCTTTTTTCTTGGTTTTTAATATGTATTTTTAAATTTGTTGATTTGATGTACGATTCAAACAAAAAGCCAAAGATTTTATTGTCTTCGTCACCAAGTACAATAAAAATTTGGTAATTTGGGAAATATTTTTGAAGGAAAAATAAAAATACTTCCATATTTGTTTAACAGACTCCTCGTCGTTTTAGAGGATGGAGATGAACCTTTAAACATCGTTAAGTATCTTGGCCATTAGCTCTTTAGAGTAATTTATTTTTCTTTCATAATGTTAATAAGTGCGAATCATGACGAATAATCAGCAAACTTGCCAAAATGTTGCAGTAAAAAATCATTTATTCCCAGGACAAACGTTGTCCGCAGACTCTGCTCCAAGATATCTTCATTTTCCTAAGTTATTGTGCTAACCAATCATTGCAAGGTGAACCTGCTGTCTGGGCATTCGATAGAGCTTCCCATAGGCGTGCCGCTTTGCGATCATTAATGTTCAGATTGATCTCTTTCTTAATGGCATGCATTAGCCTATATACACGGATAACAACCATAATCCGGTTGTTGGATTATTAAGATATGTTTGCAACAGATGGGATTGAAAATCAATACATCAATGAGAGTGAACCGCCCAGAGCGAAATGGGGCTCTCCAAAATGGGGCTCTATAAGGCTTACTAACTAATTTAAGACGGGAAAGTCTACTGTACTTGATCTCATCGTAAAATACTCTAATTCGATATAGACTCTGTCGGAAAAAATGTGCTATACCGAATATCAGAAAATTTCAACCGGAATTTCACCAAGTATCTTTGCTACGACAGTTATTTGTTTATTTTGGGGGGAAGGGGTGGGGTGGGACATCCCACACATCACCCTAAGTCGCGATGGTCCTGTTTATACATCATCCCTTAACGTACTAGAGAGTACACTCTGGTACGCTGGTCTATCCAGTGCGTGAATCGAGTTAAATTTCCATGAACTTTTACTCCTGTAACTGTTCATACTACCAGCTTCTTCCATATTTTCGTTTACGTGATCAAATTTATCCTTTGGTTTTTCAGAATTCTTGTTTCATTTATGTAATGTTAGTAGCCTTGTTGCAAGTATTACCAATAAAGCTTCTTCACAGGCAATTATCCACAAGGAATTTCGTAAAAGGCAAAATAAGCTTCAACATCAAAAATAGGAACCAAATATCACAAGTTTTCAAAATTCCATTACAATCGGACATGTAATTCTCGAGAAATCAGTGAATGACGTTACTATATTTGTGTTACAAAGTGATTTCGAGGTAAGTACAGGGTTAAACCACTTCCTTACATTGAAAGAAAATTCTTTGCTTCTATTTCTTTTGTTTTTTCAGACTGCTGTGTTGACCTTGGAATTAAGGGACATGGGACTTCCCTGTGAGGAATTCAAAGTTTTTAAAGTTTAGATGTCACTTGTGCAATCACATCCTGATAACATGGGATTATTGAAGCAAAAATTGGCTGGAACGTTTTTAGAATGACAGAAGAATGGCAATCAATGTGAGGATTTGGTGTCATAGCCTATGTGATTGCTTTAAGGTCTTTTTTTTTTTGTTGGAAATGTGACAACTTTACCTGCTCATTTCTTGAGAACCACAAACTGGATTTCAAAGAAATGTTACTGTGATGTTAAGAGTATGTACCTCTCTTAGTCTAACTCATCAAAAATTATTTGGCCGTTGTCGTTGTACTGCATCGATTGCATGCAACGCGTACGTCCTATCCATAGATTGTCACCATCAACTGGAAGAAAAGGCACACCAAGATAGCCGCCGTCAAGCTATAATTTGTATGATTTGAAGACAATTCTGTAATATTTTAAACAAAAGTTAAACTTGAATGGGAAACGATATCATATTCCTGCCTGCAATACATGTACTGGTTTGCATTAATTCGAAAATATTTCAATTTTCTTGCAAAATCTGTTAACTTACTAGAGTAAGTCCAAAATTTCACACAAATCCCAGAGCGGACAGCCATTTTGCTGTCTAACAAGAAATTTCCTAACTGGCTAACGAAAGCGCAAATTCCTGTGCCGATCCCCAACCGTAACAAAGAATGCAATCGATACAATACAAAAGGAACAGCCAATCAACAACTTATCACCTTGTAAAACTGTGCTCATCTACCCTTTTGCAATGCCATTTCTCACACGTACGGCACCTACAAAGTACCATGTAGTACCCTGCTCTGTCAATGTATAGGGAGTCCGTGATTTTATGCTTTGTTAGGGTTACTGATGGTTTTGTATTAGGGGGTAGTAGTGCTATCTGTAGCCAGTTAAGGAATGGTTTATGGAATTATATGCATACTCGACCTGGTTTACAGAATTAGGTGTGTACACGTGCCTAAATTAACCACCGATGGGCCTATATCAATTACAAAGGACAAATTCTCTAAGACCTTGGTTTCCACCACGGATCTCGCCTAGAGATCACTTGTCGGCTTTTTGGCTAAGATTATGAGCAGTATCCGTTCTTTTCATCCAGTTTAGAATGGAGCCATACATGTCAGACCAATGATGTAAATGGTCTGAGGACCGTGAGGTTGGTCACGTATTGTCCTTTAGTGGCCATACTAGCTTCTTCGGGAAGCAGTTAAAGTTTGGTTTCGCCGAACGGTCCTTTGCCAGTGGGTCGGGAGGACTTTAGAAAAAGCTTCCCACAGGGGATACTATGGGTACCAACAAACACCACAGAGGTTACCTGGTAGGCCTATTAAACAATATTTTAAAAGAAGTAAGTTTAAAAGCAGTACAAAATATTCAAATGTGTTGACTGGGGGAAACATTGTAGGGTGATCATTTGAAAACGAGTGTTTGTATTAGACGCAGAGCAATTGCTACCCCACCCAACCCGTAGTAAAATATGTATATTTATCAACGTATTCCCGTATTCAGGGGACAATCCTCTCACCCTAAACTACTGTACACTTCTAGTGTAGGGTAACAGAAACTCTCAATTGGCTCAGCTTTTTGATTGACTGCTAATTCAAACAATGCAGAGTACCAAATCTTACATTACACAACACGAACTGTTCTGATAGTGTGTTGATTATACACATTGATTTTTCTATATTTACCTTGAGGCAATAAAATGACATTGTGTCTGGATGAGGGTGAATTTCAGACAATTGTGGGAGGGTTTAATTAAGAAGGTTAGGAGAATTGGTACTGTTTGGGATGAGAAAATTGGGCCTTTAACAACCCGGTGTTGACGGAATGGTTGTTCATTTTTGTAATAGTCTGCCAGGAAGAGTACCAGAAGATAGTGTAATAAATTGTGTGTACGGAATATCCAAAATGGTTTAGGTAAAGTAAGGTTAGTGTCCACTCGAGAGTACTGAAGAGTTGTCCATCTGAAATACTCCTACTTCAAATGCAAAAACCGACGTATCACAACCCTGTAATGTAGTAGGGAAACTTGTACACTTATCTCACATTGCTTACGCTAGTCTTCACGACATATCATCGCATTGCAAACTTGAATTGAATTTGATCAATGTGAAAATTCACACCCCTTTCATGAAGTATAATTAATCTCTTCTGAATGTCGCTTCTCATTACACGATTCTAGTTTGTTTCTAAACCAATGATTAAATGAAACTAACTTCGGAAGGAAATAGATGGGAGCCGGTGACAGTCGTCAATTTACGGTCATCTTACTCCGGCATTTTAAACGAGCATCAAACTGTCAAACGGGAGTAATTAACGTCGAAGCCATGAGCTAAATTCTGACTTTTACTCCAAAATGTCGAAATCTTCATCAATTATCCTTATCTGGGCTAACATTCTTCCGCGACGATCATAAACTTTATTTGAAGCCATCGAGACACTATCCTTTCGAATTTATGTATTACGGTAGTAAGACTATTGCGAAAAATGGTTTCCTCTGGGACAAAATAAAGTAAAATGTTAAGTTTTAGAGTTAAGCTGTTTTGGGCGAACAAAATAGTGGTCTAAGTATGCTGACACAGCTGACTTCAACACTTGTTCCACGGAATAGTCTTTCTCACGCGCGATTGTAAGCAATGTGTTGGCGCAACTGATAGACGAATGAGGCGATGCTCAATGTTTAACAAGAAATTTCCTAACTGGCTAACGACAGCGCTAATCCCCAACCCAATCCCTAACCCTAACAAAGCATACAATCGATACAACAATCGATACAATACAATGACATCAGCCTTTCAAAAAACACCTTGTTAAGCAGTGCGCATCAAGCCCTGAAGTTAATGCATGAATGCCAAAAAAATTTCATAAAAGGCATTAAAAATAGATAATAAAAAGTCACCGGGTCGTCCAGCCATCTCCTGCCACAGTTGTCCTAATTTCTGAATATCTAGACAAAGCCGGGAATTGCTCTAGCAACTCCCTGGCCCAAGACACTCCACATTTTTAAAGAATCCCGAAGGAGTATTTGTTTCCACAATGTAACGAGGATTGCCTGTTATTCAAGTTGGATGTATCCAGCCTGTGTACAAGTTATTTGTTGTAACACAATGTTAACTAAAGTCCGCGAACGTAGGCTTTCGGAGACACTTCCGAAAACTTTGTTGCTTTTTTGACAAAATATTTTAAAATCAAAACCCCATATTGGAGAAACTTAGAAAAACGGCACTGCAGTCAGGTAGAAACCCGGAAAAGTTTACGAGGTTGATTTAGGATCGAATATTTACTGCATTAGAGATTGCAATTTGGGACGCACAAAGCGCGCCTAAATTTTGCTTTTTAAAAAATAAGTCCAAAGTGGAGCTTTTATCAGAGAGAAATCGGAATTTTATTAAGTTGGGAAAACCGTGCAAGAGTTAGATAGTGTCCCATTTGGCAAATTTACGACTATTTGACTTTTTTAGAGCGGGTGTCCTCCTGTAGCTACGCCACTGAAATTGACCCTACTATTTTTCGTCTGACGGTGCCTGTTCTGCGCACAATAATGCTTTACATTTTAATAGTCATATCTGTGGTTCAATGAAAGGTATTGCGATTGGGTCGAAATTTCCTGTCCTATCAAGAAACTGTTTGAAGAAAGACTTCTTTCTGCCTACTCCGGTAAGATACCCCTTTACTACTAGTACAAGAAACGCTTTTTGAAATCGGTAACGGTATACACTCTTTACAGGTTCATGGTATACGTACGGCTATGAGCTCTAAAAATGTCTGTAACTATGCAGACATAGCTATGTCTTACATTAATAAAAAAGCCACAACTCAAGGGCCATTTGCTCGTAAAATTTGGTGGAGATTTAGAGACGACATATTGGAAATTTGGACCCATGGGGTTAAAACCTTAGAATCCTTTACTAATTTCATTAATTCGATTTATCCCTCCATAGAATTTGTGGTAAGATTTTCGGAATCCAAACTTGAATTTCTCGATGTTTTAGTACATTTAAATGAAGGAGAGATTATTACGGTCGTTTATTCCAAACCCACAGACAGACAGACGGGCACCTCTATCTTCGCACAGACAGTGTCATCCGTAAAGCTGTAAGCGGAGCATTTCCTAAAGTATTGCCCTTCGACTCAAACGCATTTGTTCAAAGCCCCAATTTCTAGAGAATCGACTAGTCGAATATAAACAATATCTAGTTCAAAAAGGTTACAATGAAATTTTCGTGCAAGGCCAGTTTCAAAAGGCCCAACTTATTCCTCGTACCCACCTACTACAAAATCATAAAAAGACTAAGGTCAAAGCTTCCCAGAGGAGTTACCCTTATTTTGGACTTCCACCCTGACTTTCGCCATTTATCCAATATTTTGCACGATAGCTTTCATCTGTTCTATGGTTCGCCGAAGATAAATGTGCAATGTGTTGCGACCTGTGCTTAAACTTCCTTGTGGAGGGTAAATATTTTTCAAGTTCTTGCACCGGTAAAAGGTACCCGATTCCTGAAAGCGTTTCTTGTATACTAGTAGTAATGTTATTTGTTTAGCCACATGTTCATTATGTAACTTACAATATGATGGATCTACTGCCACCTCCTTTAAGGACCGGTTTCGAAACCACAAATCGGACCTCGCTAATAACAAATCGAGGTGTGAGTTATCAGTACACTTTAACTCAAAGTCTCACAATCTCGACCAAATTCGTTTTATTATTATTAAATAAAAAATTAGCAGTACCTCTAATGTAAACACTATTTTAACGAAACGGGAAGTTTATTGGATTGCAAAACTATATGTACTGTGCACCCTTGTGGTCTAAACAAGAGAAAAGAATTCAATTCCCGTAAAAGAGTCAGCTACTGGTCCTAGTTCTTGTTCATTATTGCCGTTCGTACAATATTTCGCTTCTCCTCTTAAGGGTTTTATCTTTTACTTTCCCCTTTTGAATTCGTTTTGCTTTTGTTCCTCTCTTTTATTTGTTTTTACGCTCTAATGGTTTTTCTCCGGAGATTGAAGTAGACGGCTATTTCTTGGTAGCGTTTCAGAGACTTGTCTTGTCAATTGAGAGGTGCTTTTTACTTTTGACCTTTTACCTTTTAATTCTGATGCACAGGGGTATTTATAACGTCTTTTAGCTTGTTTCGTTTTACTTGGCTGTTGAAGGTTGAATAAATAATCGAAAGGTACACGGTCATCTTTAGCGTATAGTTGACCGCCACTTAACTTTCGCACTCGAAATATATATATATATATATATATATATATATATATATATATATATATATATATATATATATATATATATATATATATATATATATATATATATATATATATATATATATATATATAGGTCGAAAAGAGGTAGTAAAAAGTGCTTAAAAGTTTGCGGAAAACTCCACGACGTTTCGGGTATAAACCCTTCATCAGGTGGCAAAAACCAAACTGAACAACCAACAGTAACAATTGGACACGACAAACATCAAATCCGAAGCGATCGCTGTGAAAACAGAACCGAACGAAAGTGACTGTCAGAAAACATGAGTGCGAAGGATGAAACACCAATCAAAAAAAAAAAAGAAAAAGAAAAAAGAAAAAAAAAAAAAGAGCGTCCTGGATGAGAAAAGTGCACGTACAAATCGAACACGGTCGGAAAAAGGGGGAAAAGTAGACAAAAACTAGGTCCGGAAAAAATAATAATTAGGGCTACGCAGTAAAAAATGAGCACGAACGGGTAAGTGTAAAAGGAGTAAAAACTGGCTCAAAAAGGGGTGAATATTACAAAAGGTCAATTCTAACGTTAAGGCCGTGTGTCGGCCAACTTCATTCTTCCTTTACACATAATGAACCTCAAGCAGACGATTCCAAACTGAATGGAGAATTTAGAGCAGACTTATTTTTCACAGTTATTCCTTGTTTTACAACTCTCATTGTACGGAGTATGATTTTCCTGATAATAAGAATTCGTCAGTATTCAATATTATCAGAGCAAAGGGTAGAAGACACTTGTTTAGGTGTTTTTCAGATCATTTTTTAACAATATAATAGTTGGCTTCAACCAAGACCATCCCTCCAGACGTTTGACTAAAATTGGTAATCAATAATTCAGCTTATAGACTTGTTTCCCTTAAGGAGTACAAATCGGTCAACGGCCTCAAGGTTCCCAATGAGATATTGAAACCAAAATGTCCTAAAATGGTTAGGGGTATATGCACTTTTTTCTTGAACTTGAAAAGTGAATACTCAATAAAAACACGTAGGTCAACAGTTGGATGATATGAAGAGAAAAATCCTTTTAGTGAGGGATGTGAATTTTTCTTTATCTAGATCTAGTTTATCTCATTTACTGTCATTCCCCCTTATTCGCTTCGTGGTCTGCTGAAATGCTCTGTAGGCTTTACCAACAATAACCATTTATCAGGGAGTAAATTAAAGGAAATTATAGCATGGGGGACAGGGGAAGTATCTCGACTTTTCGATAAGGCGGTGATGTGATGCATCCATAACGTAGGTCTATGCCATAAGCAATGACTTTCCAGAAACAACGTGGTCTAGTGTACCAAAAGAAAACTGCCATATATATACAATTATATACATTTTTTCACAGTCCAATTACATCGGATTTTGGAAGAACGTTTTGGTTCGCGTTTTGGTATCGGTAAAATGATATCGAGAGAGGCGACCGAAAATCTATCCAACGAACCTTTGTAATCGTTGTGATAAATTTTTTGTTAAAATACTATCTTGAAAGAACACTTATTATTCCTTTAAAAACATTCTCCACAGCGTGATATTGATTTGGGAAAGCAGCAGAATTTGTTAAGCGTTACTTAAAAATATTAACTTCAAGGTTAAATTAAGTTACCCCAAGAAGACTATCCTATTTCATGATTGGCTGTTGGAACTCATGTGGCATTATTTTTCTCACTGAATTGTGAAATGTAGGAATATTAACGTCCTCGTTTACCTCGAATATTTTATGTTCTAAAATATCATGAAAGATTCTTGATAGAGAAATCGTAGGACATTTGTGAGATTAGGAGACATTCTTTAAAAAATAAGTTCCTGGCGACTATATTTATACCCCGTAAGGAGACATTTTTTATGTGATGGTCATCAAATGAGTTCTTTTTCTCCACATGCCGGCAAGTGCGACGGCAAGGCGACTATATAATTTCTATATGTAGGATTTGCTGTCTTGTTCAACGTTCGATCTCGGTGAAGGGTCTGAAGATGTTAACACCTGCAAATGCTTTTCAACACTTTGGCGGGGATCTGTCTAGCATGTGCCCATGCACGACTCAAGATGTAAAAGTTCAGTCGGTTGTGTATATTGCGTATGGTGTTAAATCATTTTAAGGTGGTGTGACATGTTGTCAAACTTCCCAAAGACTTTATTTGTCAATGAAGAAGTAAGTTTTCCTTATGAGAAATCGGTTGGAGTTACAAAAGCACGTCTTGCGGATGTACCTCTTCAAAGTTTGAATGTTTTTGAAGCAACTTGTTTTTTGTCCAAGAAAAATGGTGTGAAGTGTTGGTTAGAAATTTTTTGTTAACATATATTTAAAAGAAGGTCCTTAGTAGAAAGGGAAGCCTCTGAGGATGGTAAGAAACAAAGACAAAAAAGTCCAGATACGCTACCTGGTAGTATTATCTTATCATGATCATCATCAGTATCTGTTTTGAGTTACGTTGTTTCAGCTATCATAATGGAAGTGGCAAAACAATTCTAGATTTCAGCAAGGCTGACTTTACTCGTGCTAAGGAGCTTTTTACCATAGATTGGGCAGCCCGATTGTCTCACTTAGGCCCTGCTGAGGCGTGGAGTGTTTTCCGGGATGTTTTTTCTGACGCAACAAAGTTGTGTATCCCACTTAAGAAAGCTGTTGTTAAAAATATGCCTCTTTGGATTCCTAGAGAGGTTCTTAGCCCAACTAGGAAGAAACCGAAGTGTTGGCGTCGCTATAGGGCCAGTAAAAGTCCAGGTAACTTAGCAGCTTACATGAAGCAGAAACTCTTAGTTAAAAATTTGGTAAATGGAACTAAAACTAGATTTGAAAAGCAGTTGGCCAAGGAGGTTAAGATTAACCCCAAATCCTTTCAAGCCTATGTGAGGTCTAAGCAGAAACTTAAGGAGGATGAGGGGCTCCTTAAAGGTGATGATAATACTTTGGTTAGTGACCATCAGGATATGGCTAACTTGTTAAATGACTATGTTGTATCCGTTTTTACTAAGGAATCATCTTTGGTGGGGACTTGTAGGGTTCTGATGTCTCTTCTTCAATCAGTTATATCATTTTTCAGGGGAACGGGTTTTTAGAAAGTTTAAGAGTTTGAAGGCTAGTAAGGCCCCTGGGCCAGATGGGGTCCACCAAGCCAATTTACTTGAATGCTCTGAGATTTAATCAGTTCCTCCCTCCATCATTTTGCAGAAGCGTTTGGATTCAAGTTTTGTTCCTTTACTGACTGTCGGGTAGCAAATGTTACCCCAACTTCTAAAAAGGGGGATCGGAGTATGCCTTCCAATTACAGGCATGTCAGTTTAACCAGTGATGTTGGCAAAGCTATGGATAAGGATAGTTTACTTAAGTATCTTTAAGATAATGAGTTACTTAATCTGTCACAGCATGCTTTCCTGCCAAGCAGATCTTGTGTTACTAACTTACTGAGCTTTCTTGAAGATGTCTCTTCATCTCTTCATTCTGGGTATGGCGTCGATGTCATTTACCTTGACTTTTCAACGGCATTTGATAAAGTTACACTAGGTAGACTAATGGTTAAGCTGCATAGGTTAGAGTTTCAGGGAAATTGTGGTGATTGGATACATTCGTGGCTTCATGGCATTTCCCAGAGAGTTGCTGTCAATGGTAACTTCTCCTCTTGGAAAGAAGTCACAGGGTTCTGTCCTTCGCCCACTTCTTTTCTGAATTTTCATCAATGATATTGATAGTTCTCTTACATTTTGTATAAGTAAGTTTGCTGATGATACCAAGCTTTTTAGGAAGATTAGCACTTTGGATGATGCCTTATTGCTGCAGAAGGATCTGGATAGGTTATTTTCTTGGTCTCAGAATTGGCAGATGTCTTCTAATGCGGATAAGTGTAAAGTCCTTCATTTTGGTCCTTAAAGTTTTAGTTATGATTATAACATGAATGGTAGTGTTTAAAGTAATTTCACCTTCGAGAAAGATCTGGGTGTTGTGATTTCTGGAGATTTAGGGTCATCAAGGCAGTGTGCAGTCACTGCTGCAAAGGCTTATAGAGTGTTTGGATTGATCAAGAGGAATTTTATCAATTTTAGTAAGGATAGTGTACTTAATTTGTATAAGCAGTTGGTAAGACCCTATCTTGACTATGCAGCTCAGGCTTGGAGCCCCTTCTATGAAAAGGACCAGTTCCTTTTAGAATTCAGAGGAGAGCTACTCGCCTTATACCTGAGATGAGAAATTTACCTTATCATGCTAGGCTTAAGCATCTTGGGCTTACCACTTTGGAGATGAGAAGGATTAGAGAGGACATGCTCCACGTTTACAAGTTTCTTTTTTGAAGGGAATCCCCTTTTGACTTGTATTTATTTAAGAGTTCAAAGTAATTCTCGGGTTCGTGGGCATTGCAAAAAGCTGGAAAAACCTTTTGCAAGGCTTGAAATTAGGAAGTTTTGTTTCTCCCATAGAATTTTCAACTAGTGGAATTGTCTGCCTGATTGGGTAGTGAACTCCCCGTCAGTTAACTGTGCTTTTGGGGTTAACATTGGCAAGTTCTTCCATGACTGTGGTAGAACCTGATTATTTTTGGGTGTTGTCTAGGTTTGGTGGTTTGACTTAGACTTCAAGGCATCTTATGGGGCCTTGGCCCTCCTTTGCCCTTTAAGCTGTTATGTTATGTTAAATTGCAGTAATGGCTCAGATACCATGCTCACTTGGAGTTAGTGTAAGAAATTCAGAAGTGTACCTTCTAAGTAGCCGACAGACCACCGTGAGGCGGTTCTAGCTCAGTCAGACTCGACCATTTGAGCATGTACAGTCAAAGCTGAGACCGGTCGAGAAAATTTAGCTGGAAGTTTTGCGTGTTAAATAAACGGAACTTTTCAAGAGTTGTCGTTGCTTCAAAGGCAGCATTAGCCTGCGCAGCAGCTTGAAGTCACGCCTGGTAAACGTTACCAAATCATCAACTGTTGCCGGATCTAGATAAAATATACTTTGTAGTAAATTATTAACAGCTCGAAAGCCTAGAAACTTGTTTTAACAATATTTTTATTATAATAAACCACTCGATCCATTATTGAAACACAAAACCTTTTCAGTATCGGCGATGAGATAGTTGGACTGAATGTTCAAATTCCCCTAGTTTGCAAGCATGGCCGTTCACTATACCATCATATATTCCCTGTTAAATGTATGTGCTTGAGAATTCATACCAAACAAAATAAGAAGGCGAAATGCCGAAAATTCCTCCCATGACTGTTAAGCTGATTAGTATGCAGAGTCTCAGGGCCCCCAGGCGCGCAACGTCTGCCAGTCCTGCGACTACCCACTCCCTCACACACAATTGATATATCCTTCCCGTCCCCGGCATAGCAGTCCATGGCGGGATTATGTATAATACAGGTCCAGTAACCATTTTAAAAACGATAAAGTGTCAAGTTAGCATGACAGACATTCAAATTCAACAAACTGAAGCTACTTTACGCATGGTCAAGTGGTTAGAGAATTCGACTTGCAGCTGGAAGGTGTGGAGTATGACTACTGTCAGGGTCACACCGAATACCGAAGAACTCTACCACTGTTCATGGGATGGAAAAGTCCTTTGAAGTCTACAAACAGTGATAAAAATTACAGAATAGTCTCTGTATTCCACTACCTTATCCCATTAGCAAGCATGAAGTCCCCGTCTAAATGCCTGATTTGTCGGGTGTGTGGTTATCAGAGTTCTAAAGGACTTGCCTTTCTAATGTGTGATTGCTGCTTAGCATGAGCAATGGAATAGGAAAAACAAGCTAATAACCCACATCTGGATAAAAGCCGTGGTCGGCCCTACTTAAACCAATGGGTCTGATACTGAGTCGCAAAAGTTCATTTGGCTAACGTTACGCTGACCAACATCTACTGCACTCAAACTAAGTTTTGTTTTGTTAATCAAATGTAATTTCGTTCCTTTTTCACCCAACACTCTTAGCATGTCTTGAGCAGGGAATTAGTGACCTACTTAAGTGTAATGAGGCATGACTATATGGAGTTTGTTTTCAGTACGTAATTTACATCAAGCCTTATAAATCAAAATTCAAGTTGTCTCGGTTGTATAAACAAAGATTGTCAACCCCTTCAAAGTAGAAAATTAGGAAACTTGAAAAGGAACAGTACATTTTGTAATGTTACATGCTTGAAAAGAAGTTCACCGCAACACATTACTAGTATAAATGCTGATTTTTAAACACATTTGAGATGACTGCCTTTCAAAATTGAATCTATCTCTTTCGGTGCAAAGTCGAAGCGTATGTGAGACGTACATATTCACCAATAATTTTCAATGAATGTTTAAATCGAATTGCATATTGTTAGACAGCTTGTTAAGTTTGAGCCTTCCTTGACCCCTTGCAGAATTTGTTATTAAGTTGAGTGGATATTTTCCAGCTAGACCCAACCTTTTGACCTTTCTGAATTAAGGTTATCTTAAAAGACCTTTCGAGAAACCAGACTTCTTTTTAAAATACTATGCGTATGGTATAATGGGCATCTTTACATATTGGTGTAATCAAATCATTGACAGTCAATCGATTAAAAACCGTGTCTAAAAACTGAGTCCTTTTAAAATGGAAGAAGTCAATTTTCCGTAAATGAAACAAGTTCGTATTATTTGAATGGAAAAATATAAATTAAGTTTTATGCCCGAATGGATGGCAGTTCACTAAGTGCGTAGAATATATTGTTCAATTACATTTGCTTGCCACCTCTTTTACAAAAGTTATGACATACAAGCCGTTAGAAGAGGTTAAATAGACCGTTAAAGATCATACCATTATCATGATTACGTTGAACTTTCAACGGGTGGGGCAGTTTAAGCGAAATATCTCTATGACACAGGTATTCTATTTAAGGTAGCATCGTACTACAAATTTTCATTTAGAATTGAGTAAGGTCATATGGTAGTCTCAGTAGACGAAAGCTAAAAGGTTTGTGAAAACAAGACGAAATGTTCTTCTTTTAGAAACATCAGGCCATGACAAGGCCACTTACAGAAACACACACTTTAAAGGAACCAGATTTGTGGGCGTTGAAGTCGGGTTTTAGCAAAATGTTATTCCGGAGAAAGCACCTCCAGTACATAGTGCAGAGATGCTTATCAGGTTTTTTTAAATAACCTATCCAACCCTTGCACTGTGCACATAGAACTTTTCTGAATGAATATAATCAGCAAAGGGGACAAAAGACCTGCTGGCAGGAAATGGATTGAAGTAACTGGACAGATGCTACAGGAAATAAGCATTGCATGCATGGCTTCACAATTTTTTGTCAAAATCTGCAAGGGGCGATTCTTCACATGACACATTTTGCCAACGTAAGTTGCTACTGCGCTAAACTAACGCTTAATTAAAGTGTCTTCAATCTAGTAGAAAAGTTTTAAGGTTCTATTTTATGTTACATTTTCTACGGTTCCCTGCGTAAGCTGTCTTTGGTTGTATTATTTCCAATTTCATATTGTTTAGGTGTAAGTTGCTGTTAATTTCAGATTTTCAGTGATAACGTGTGAATGTTAAATGTTTGGGCACTTTGAGTGTAGTATGTTTTCCATGCATTCTTACCATGCTAATGTCTGGCAGTACCATGTATTACGTCCTATAGTCAAATTTTCTGAGTGGTTAAGATGTTAACAAAAGTATACAGTTTTAAAAAAATTCGAGTTAGTTAGTAAGTTAGTTAGATGACGTTTTGAGGCATAGTTCATAGCCAGTTCGTTTAAGTCAGGCTCGCCACGACCTTTTCCAATTGTGGCACACTGGCTTGTTATCCCCAGTCCGTTGCTTATGTTGAGCACAAAGCATCTTGACAGAAGGCTCCATTTTCAAAGTCTTTGTTTTGGCCCATCCAGGACTCGAACCCCAGACCTCTCGACTGCAATTCGTATGCTCTTACCTCTTGACCATGATCGACATAACCCTGAACGTGCATTTTATAGTTGAGAACGACCACGGAAATCCTATACAGATGGACTGGATAATGGTTCATAGGAACGAATCGATCATCATCGTTTGAACTAAAAAAGCACGTACCAAGATGACCGCCGTGAAGCTGTATTTTGCTTGATTTAATGACGAATTTGTAACATAATAAATTCAACTTATATGGTAAACAGTATCACAGTTCCTCAATAAGCTTTTCACCTCAATTTGCATTACTTCGAAAACATTACAAGTCCCTCACAATTTCTATCGAATTGAACAACCTGAGTTAGTCGAGGCAGAGGTCGTAGCAGACAATCATCTCGCAACGTTTGTGCTCACACAAACGGCAGCGACAATCTACGCATAGGGCTTATATACTTAGGTGTGGTATACCCCTTCCAATTTTTATATAGAAAATCTGTGGTTAAGGTCAACAGCAATCCCCTAAACTTACTTTGAAGAAAAAGCTAAATATCACGATTTTTGCCTTTTTTCTCTTCTAAGCTACTTCATTTACATTTTATAACTTCACTATTGCATACTGAATGTAAATCAAGCATTTAATCTGAGTAAATTTCACATTTGAAGAGAAAAAATGTCACGTTACTCTTAACAGCCAACCATGAAACAGTATGGTCTACTACACTCCTTCAAGATGGGGTGACTGCTCCTGCCCTTTAAACTCTAAATCTCTTCATTTCAAAGGCAATCAACTAAAGTAAGTTAGTATCCTCTTCAACACCCAAACTAGCTAAACTATTTAACTTGTGAGTCATACAACATTTTTGGCCGATGATTTCCTGAATGAAGATTAGTATTTGGAGCAGACCAACAGATGTGTCTACTTCTGCTACTATGATCTGTCCAGCCGGTGTTTTTAAGTTTAATTGTTAGTGTCATTGCGTCATCACAAAGTATGTATGTCAAACATAAGGTTAAAGGATATATCGATCGTGTTTGAGGTTTACCATGGGCTGTTAACTGCAACAGATAATACTAGCTTAGGGATAGCTTAGCAATAATCGCTGTGATGACAACAACGCTCTCCCATTATTAATGCAATCTACAATAATGGACTGTCTCTTCGTGCTGAGAAGCACTATCTAAGTACCTAAGGAGTCTTTGCGAGGTTGTTATTTACAAATTTCGAACAACAAAACTAAAATTTGTTCAATAAGCTTTTAAATCATCAGGATCAGTGTATATGAAGATTCTGTCTTTACTCATGAACCTCTGCGAAGACCTTTCCTTTTGGCTATGAATGTTTGACGCTTCCTTTGTGAAATGTGCTCTTGTCAACATATTTCAGTCACACAGTTAGGTGCGAAAGTGTAGTGCACTTATCAAGTGCAGGTTAGGTTATAAATGGGGATTTACCGCCCAGTTTCTAACCAATTGGAGTAAGTTGGCCCGGTGAGGGCCTCTTTTGAATTGTAGCTTAATTGTTAGGCCCACAATCTGACCCCGAATTATCATACAACTTATAAGCTAAGGAATTATCTGCTCCGGAAAGTTGTAGGTCAAGTGTGTGTCATTTATGACCCAAAAGTGACGCAGGGGTGATTCAAATGTTGCTTCAAAGCAAATTAAGTGGTGCGTTATAAATCCGTTATATTGTCCAGGTAACTTGCTTCTTCGAAACGTATGTCTATGAAAGTCTGGGTCAAGAAAGGGTGTGTCAATGCGCAAAAATGTCTGACGCCCCAAACTATCATTGCCCGACCTCTCACGGGGTTCAGAGGGATCGGGGCAAGGGAGCCGTCTGAGGGGCAAATTGTCCCTCATGACCCCGTTCCCTGTAGCGCCGCCACCAGTGCATTCCAATAATCTATTAAAAAGTTTATCTTCCACATTGAGCTTAGTCGGTCAGTAAGAAACAATAAATAACACCGTTACTCAATACCAAACGACCATCGGTGGGGAGGTTCTTTCGTTTTTTTTCTTACAGACGAATCCGACCAGCTAGTGAAGTCGGCCTTAAGTGAGGTCCATCGGCCTTAAATCGTATTAATTTGACGTCATCCATTTAATTCCAAACCCTCTTATTCAGTGAAACTGAGGGAATCAAGAGTCACTTTAGTATGCAACCATGTTTGACACAGGTTAACAGAGAATCTGAAAGACTTAAGCCGATGGACCACAATTATGGCCGACTAAATCAGACCATCACTTGACTGTCCGGATCTGGTATGCCTATAACAACTTCGTAAACATTTCTTTCCTTTTTGACTTTTGGAAGACCAGTTCAGATGGGTAAGCCGTGAATTGTTCTTGGATGGAATGCTGGCCGATTTGTGCCATTGTGTAGGTCTGGGACTTATTCTCAGTTTGTCTCTTATCGACAAAAATGTGGCAAATGGCATTGTGGTGTTCTCGTACCCATTGCTAAACTTTATACGGTTTTCACTTTCGAAATATTGAGAGGTTCCCTGAGATGGGTATAGCTATACCTAGTTGTGTTGAAATTGCGTCTTTAATTCTGGATGTTTCTGTCAAAAGGATTACGAATCGGGTTGAACTCTTACAATATGGCTTGAGATTGACATCAATTTAATTACAACAACATTTATTTATGTGAAATTGTTTCAAATACCAGAATTCTAACTCCAAATATTAGCTAGCCTAGTAAATCACACTTCAAATTAGCGGCCTAATCCTCTCATCCTAAACAGTCCGAATTCTCCTGAACTACTTATACTCCAGAGCCTACCACAACTGTCTAAACCCATCCTAATCCAGACAAAATTTCACTTCACTGTTTCAGGGTGAGGATACAATACCCTAATGTGTAATCCAAACACCCCCCCCCCCCCCCCCGTATTGAGAATACAGATAATGTAGTATGAGGAAGAGTGTTCTGCACTTGTCGAACTTGCTGTCAATCACAGAGCTGCTGCAACTGATAATTTCTGTGGATTACTATAAAATTGTAGTTTGGGGTGAGAAGTGACTACCTTTAAATTGATATTCTATGATCTCCCCGCGCATTCATTATAACAACCTGTGAATGAACGTGATGTTGCACTTACAGGCAATATAAATTATGAAAATGGATCATCCTTACAGTAAAACATCGTTGTCAACGACCTCCCAAATTCCTTTTCATAAATAATCATGAAGACACATCTTCCCAGAAATGAACCCAAAAGTTAGCTTTGATATTCAAGGTGAAAGGAATTCCTTATGAAAAGTTCTTTCATTACTCGAAAATATCTGCAAAAGTACTCCAACCTTATCCAATCAATCACAGTCCCATGATGCTTCTCACAAAATCCATAATAAAGTCTACTTTCCACTATTTTTAATTTTACATTTGATGAAAATGTGTTTTTGTTGTCTCCCACGTGATCTTTAAGTATGCTTACGATGCTTGATGCTTGGATTAAGATAACATGCGTGTAAACTATATCAATTTCTTTACTTTAAACATTTACATGAAAACGAAAAAACACTTAATTTATTAGGCTACGTTATTAACTTATGGACTTATGTACAAATCATGCCAATAGATTAACCTCCTCCGTGAAATTGGCTAGCGAACCCTTGTTCCATGATACCACCATGTCGACTCTTTTGTAACTCTGACACCTAGTGGATTATGAAAGAACAGGTTAAACATCCAAACAAGCAGCCTATAAGGGAAATTAACTACACTTCAAAACAAAAATGCAAGTTCATCGTACTTATGTGCAGTAACCAACGTCACTTAATACGTAGAATACTGCGGGCTACAACTTGGCTGAAAAAAAAAAGCAAAACAAAAAGTCACGTTACGGTAAAAAAAAACTGTCGACTACAATATCTCAATCTCTCGTATTTACTACACTTAGTTTGAAGGTCAAGAACAGTCGTCCCAAACTTATTTGGAAGCAAAAGTTCGTTCTCATAATTCTTTTCTTACTTCTCTTTAATTTTTTTTTTATAATATTTTAGGACTAATTTATATTGCCAATTCAAGGTAAAGCAAGCAGTTACACTCAGTAAATAAGCATATTTCCTAAATGGACCAAAATGGCTCGCACTTAAGAGCCTGCAAAGTTGCATACAAAGAATCGAGAAAATTAAAATTTAGTGATTTACAGCTGCAATTCAGGGTACCCACCTCAGTTTTAGGTGTTGTTTAACGTGTTTCATGTGGGTTATAGCAGTTTTTTTTTTCTAAAAGTCCCCACGACTCTCTGGCGAAGAGCCAAGGGGCGAAAACCAAACGATTACTCCCTGAGGAGTTCTGCTCCCTTAAGGAGCTTAACGTCCCAAATGGACAAGTACGCCCTCCAAAGGGCAAACACTGAGTGGTCCTGCTCAAGACTGGGTTATAGCAGTCTATGCATAGCATCACAAACTTAAATCTGGGCATGTAACACTGTCTTAAGAGCCCGTGTCAAGAATCTTGGCAAGTCGCAATTGCCGGTTCGTTTGGGTTAGAGCATTCCACAGGTGCTCTATATTATCACATTGCGTCGGCGGTTCTTTCCTACTGTATTTCGATTAACAGGTTTAGGGACTGGTATGTCCAAAAAAGCCTACCCAAGCTGGTCTTTTAAGATGCTATTTCACTCAATACATTGTATGTCTTACCATTAATTTCAGTGAAATGGGGGGAGGGGGGGGGGTAGTCGGTTTACTATCTGAAGTTGCTGGTGCCTCGTCGGTGAAATGCTTTGTTTTTCGAGAATGGCACCCATAATGTCAATGTATGCATTGCTAAAGAAAAAACTTTAAATTCCCCATGGTTGGCTCAAAATGACATGTTTAATAAAACAACTAGACTCGTTTCTGTTCTTGGCTCTATTCTGCAGAACGTCATCAGTAGTAGCTTTTTTACAATTCTTGGATTTGTTGAGAGAGTTTGTAATGCAGCAAAGAGCGCATCTTACAAAACATCGTTGTTACCTTCCTTCTGTTTCTACCAACTGCGGGTCTGGGGGAACCTTAATTTAGAAAGCAAATCTATCGATTTGGTGCCATTCATTGGCAACAGTCGGATAATCGGGAGACAGACGGAGTTGTTGCTGGGCACCATGCAGTTAGAACTTGGTACTTTATTAAAGCTCGCTTTAGGTGCTATATTTGGGTTGAGTTTTTTTTTTTTTTTTTTAACGAGTTGAGGTGGTGTTCTAAAATTTTCAAAACTGAAGAGGTACGCCCTGTGTTTAGAGGCAATGCCGTTAGTGGCGGAGGCCCTTTCAGACAAGTATAGTTTCTAGTGAGAAGTTTCCCTGCAAAGAAAAACCCTTTTCTAGGAAATCAATTTCTGCGCTGCATATTATTTAGCGTATTAACGCAAACTCACTTTTATGGAGCCTTTTAATGTGGCATGTGCAGCAGAGAAACAATCGAGGTGCATTGAAAAGTTTCACTGAGCGCACGGTATTGACTTTCGTGTCAAGTAGGCCGCTTGATTGCTTTCACCTTTTAGTAGATTTTATAATGCAGGTAGGCTATCTCAGGTTCAAGAGATTCCCGTTGTGAGTTACAGAGAAGAAATGAATTTAATCCATTATTAACCACTAAACTCGAAAGTTCAGGTACCGCTCCTTAAACGAGCATTGAGAAAAGGTTTGTTTTGTTTTGAGTATTTGTTTTGAAAGACAATGATGTAGCAGAGTCTCATTTTGCGCATCAGGGGCCGATTTCACTAACGTTTAGCCATCATCGAAAACGCCACATCCATCGCTAAATGTTAAATCAATCGCAATTTAGGGACCAATTTTCCAAAATGATTTCTCGAAACTTTAGTGATCAATTTTTCATCGCTAAGTTGTGTTGTTTTCGTAACGGACAGTTAAAGCGAAAATCCATCGCTATTGCTGCCAGCGATAATTTCTAGTTAGCGAGCTATTGCCAAACCCATGTTGGGTCAACGAAGTCTCAAGGGTCGCAACCTTATCACTATTACCTGACAGGAACTCACTTAGCTCTTGGGTGGAGTGGACATTCTCAGTGACGTATGAGACGGAGCAGGGGGAAGACTGTCCCAAATTTCCGCAGAATCTAAATTCTGGCAGGAATTTTGGAAAAAATTCGGTGGTGGGGTGGTTTTTAAGAAAATTCTTATATGTGGACGAAATCTTGAAAAAATGCCCGAAAAAGGAAAGAAACGTCATAAAGTCGCAATGAAATTCTAATGAAAAACCAAGGGCAAGGTTATAAAAGTTCGCTACATCTTCGGGCAGCGTAGAAAGGTACTTTTCGTGACTTTTACTTTACAGATAATCACAAAAAATGCCCGAATTTGTCGAGTATACAAATTCTTCCAAGCATTTGCCCGAAAATGGAAAAGTATCATACTAAGGATAACATAGTTACGAAAAATCAAACATAAAAAAAAATCGCGACACATTTGGGAAACCTGTGGCTTAAAAGAAATAATCATTCTTGAGCCTGTTTTAAAATCTTGTGTAACTCAATCTTTGCCAAAAAACAGAGAACGCTGTATTCAAAGCAAAATTTTCATGGAAAAGAACAAATATCTGCGATGCATGTGGGTAGAATATGAAAAAAAAGGTTTTCATCACCCCCACAGTCTTACTGTAGTCTTGCAAAAGTTGCCCGAAATGGTCAAATATTCGGGCAAAGGTTAAAAAAATGCTGCGACGTTTTCAATTGTCAAATAAATTCAACGAATAGACAGGAGGGTTTTCAGGCCTCCAAAAGTTTAGCATCAATCCTTCTCTAGGAACAAATACGGGCAATGGTTATGAAAATCGGGTAATTTGATTTCCGATACTTTAAAGATTCAGTGCGAGAAAGTCTTTCCATCAGTCTGCTTGAAAATTCATTTTAACACACCTGGTAATGTTATATTTTTTCAAAAGTAAAATCATACATAGAAATAAGTTCGGGCAGTCAGACAATTGTATCAATATATTATATTTAGCCCAGATTTACAAGAGAGTAAAATTCATTAGCATGTTTAAGATTTCGTTTTATGGTTTTCCCCCGAAAATATGCGGGACCATTCCATCAATTGGTAGTGATATATTTTATCTCGTAATTTTCTGATCAAATAGCTACTGCTTTGATCTCCTATAAGCCTGGGAATGTCAGTTTCGACTGTGTCAGAGGTCCGATTCTTCAAAATTTTCTTTTCGCTCCGCGCCAACTAATGGTGGCGCTCCGCGTAGTTAGTTTTCCCAGCCTCAGAAATTTTGTGTCAAGTGAACATTTTTGAAAACGGAACCTCGAAATATCGACTGCATATACCCTTGATAAGCATACAAAATGAATGACATTTTAGACTGTCTGAAGTGCCAGATTTTGCAAAATTTTCTTTACGTTTGGCCCCAACTTGTGGTGGTCATAGCATAATTTTAAGTTTTATGTGAACATTTTTTGAGAAAAGGAAACTGAAAACAGCGACTGCTCAGATCCCCCTCTAATCCCGTGAAATGCCACTTTCAACTTTCTGATGGGTCGGATATTTCAAAATTTTCTGTACGCTTCGGGCCAACTAATGGTGACGCTCCGCTTAGTCTTCCTGGCTGAATTTTAGTTTGGAGTGAACGTATATCTGCAATTGAAACTTAAAATATCGACTGCTTGAATCCCCTTTATAAGCCGAGGAAATGTCATTTTCAAATGTCTGAGAGGTACGAATTTTCAAATTTTCAGGACGCTCCGCGCCAACCAGTGGTGGCGCTCCGCTTTGACTGTCTTACCGGCAGAATTACATTTTCATGCAAAAATCTTCTGCCTCAAACTGAAATGCTCCCCTACGCCTATGGAAATACTTTGTCCAGGCGCACACTGAAACAGCTGCCTGTAACATACCACAGAATTCCGGATTTGCAATCCTTGGATACACAGTCCAGTGGAGTAATAAACTGAGCTAATCAGTACCTCAAAACTGCGTTTGAATCGTAGAACTAATTTTCTCACCAGAATTAATGTCAACTTAACCTGGCAAATGCCATTTCCAGCCATCTGGGAGGTGTTAACTCCAAAATTTTCTTTGTACGCTCCGCACCAACTGATGGTGGCACTACGCTTAGATAGTAAGCTCCAGCCCTCCTACAAAAGTGTCCAGCCCCCCATAGCCCCCACGAAAAAAAAAAAAAATTCTAGCTACGCCACTGCGGGGAAGGCTCAGACCCTTTACTATACATCCCTTCAGTTTGGGGAATAGTGTAGCCTCCACGCCAGGTGTAATGACTGGGAAAGAATATTTTCTTTTTTTCATATTATCTCTGTTGTATTGTCTCTTTATGAGCACTAGCTCGTTAAACTATTGTTTTCTAGTGTTCTGTCAGTTTCTGTATTTCAGTTTTGATTTGTACGACGAAATGAAATGAAATATAATTTACGATATGGCTCGTTTAGGTCATATAAAAGCGCCCACATTTTTTGAAAACCAGAAAATGGCTACGAACATCATGGGGATTTATTAGGGAAGAAAAATAATTGAAAAGTTCATAAAAATTCGGAACTTTGATGGATCAATTACCTTTTTTCAGAAAATGTGTTAGAATTTTGGTCTCTACTAGTTGTTAAGTGCAAAATCCGTTGGTTGCCTTCTCCTTTAACTTATGACCAACTTTGTACCATAAATTGAAGAATGTATGTTCCCATTACAGCTTTTTGAAGCATCTCGTGGGCATGTTTCTATTCCACTTTTTGCTGCTCGTAAAGTTATCAAGGATCAAGTTGTCACTTCTTCGGCGGTTCACATGTCTACTTCATTAGTTATTTCATTCTTAATGAAACCAACACTCGAAAAATAAAAAAGTGAAATTTCACTTGTTGGAAGACTAAATGTTATAAAGTTCACTTCAAAGAGTGGAAATTCACTCAGAGAAGAGTTACATTCACTAAAAGAAAAAAACGAAGTTTCATTTTGGATGGAGTGCCTTCAGGGAGTACTCTTTAAAAAAGTGATCCCTGGAGGCATTGGCTAAAGAGTTAATATTCGCTCTTCTTGGAGTGAAATTTACTCTTCATGGAGCGGATTTCACTATTCTTGAAGTGAGGTAACGCTCTAATGGCGTGAATTCACACTTTCACACTATTAAACAGTGACCGCAAGTCCATTTTTTGTTTATAGAGTGAATGAATCCACTGACCTTATGCTGCATTTCAATTGCCGTTTTGTAGCATGTCTTTGCAAATTTCTTCTCCCTGGTAATTCAAAGTTGATATTATATATTCTCCGTTTTAAGCCTTATACCCTTCATAATTACAAACACTTATAGATCCTCATTTGCAATTGATTCCAAAAAGCCGAACTGTTAGCATTTTGTACTGGCAGATCTACAGTTTCCAATGTTTCTCCAGCTATCCGTTTGTTTTTCTCTGTAGTAAAATAATCTTTGATGTGATCAATCATATTGACGCCTAAATGAACACTTTGCATTTTGTTCTAGCTCCTCAGAACAGAATAGACGACCGTGCTCTTCTGAATGACAACATCATGCAACGTCCCTCCTTTATTCTGATGTGTGTATACACACATTCTCTTATCTTCATTTTTATCGAATTTAAATTAACTCGTAATGGGATCCCATCAAACGCCGAAAGCAACACTGTTCCTCCTATGAGCGGTCAAAGGAAGATAGCGTCCTTTGAGCTGATATTGAACTATAAGAACTAAAAATTAAAATTGTGTGTTTCAATGGAGTCGTGCCGGATACATTTCGTTTAATGCATTTTTTTAAAGTTAAAGCGATTACTTTAAGACATTTTATGTCAAGGTAACGTTATACAAGTGGATTAAAATGTCCAATGGCTTAGTACTCACCGCGGTTAAGCATGGGAATGGAAGAAGAGGGGAAAAAGGAGCTAAAATAGATTTGAAAAAAAAAATGCTTAATTGGTTAAAGTATTGAGCAGAAGATTACCATATATAACCCATGCAGGAGAGTTGATGACTTTTTATGGAAGACTTTACGTTTCGTAAGGGCGTTGTGATGCTGAATTCTGCATATCGTTGTAACACGACTTCAAAGCAACCGTAATGACTTATGCCACACTAAGTACGAAAATTTGTAAGGAAAATTGGTGGTTAAAGTTAAAGCACGATGACAGCAGAAACTTAATCCATCAATAACTCTTTCGTTTGACACAATCGATCATTTAATATTGGAAATGCTTCCAAAGTCAGAGTCACTTTACGAGAGTACGATTCAGTTGAGGTTGGCATATTGCTTTAGCATTTCTAGCGTGAGGTAACGCAAGAACTTCACAATCTTACAGTACATTGCGTAAACAGTTTTCTCCATCAACCATTGAACCTGGTCATAATTTTGGAAATATTCCTTAATTCATAAGAAACTGAAAATCGATTCTACATATGTAAATCCAATTCAATTAATGTTCCCAGTTTATCTTCATATGGACCGTTAGCGGACGGCATTTTACTTTTAGAGTGCAGCTTCGATGGCAAAAACAATTTGGCACTAACTCGGTAGACATTTACCTGTGTCAGTCGGGGCGGGGGAATTCACTCAACCCCCTTCACAATTCCAGCGCACTCCTCTGGCTGACCTTTTGTCTCAGTAGTTGGTTTGTGCAGGGCTTTTTCAACTTCCTGTATACCAGTTCGATATTACTGTGACGACAATTTCTCAAAGGTAACAATAGCTCACCGTGTTATCATTGACCTTCGTAGTAGCTACATGGCCTATGTCGCCGTTGTACATACCATGTGAGGAAACTGCACTACGTTATCTTTACATGTCCTGATGTTGACCTCTGTGATAGCTCCGTGTTTTTAATTGTCGGACAAATTTCTGCTTCCACGTCTGCCTCCAAAATAACTGAGACTAGTCGACGACCTAACTGAGATGTCTGTTTGCATTAAAGCATGACAGCTGGTCGTTAGGTCCTCACTTCTAATATTGCTCCTCCGAGAATCCATTATTGAGATTGAAAAGCTCGGATGGAGGAAAGGCTGTAACTGTATAGGGACGGAACAACTGACAATGCAAAGAAGTTTCGTAGGTCTTCAAATGAAACCACTTGAAAATTTGGGAGGCCACCGAAGTTTCATTCTTAAAAAAGTTTGAAATAAAAAATAACCATCACAATTATGAATTAAAGAATTCTATTTCACCTGGAAACCGTATATGGAAATACACCCCTTTTCAAAATAGCAATTGCAAAGGATTTGGGGATATGGTTTTGTTAGTGCTATTTTTGTCAATTGCATTTTAATGTGGGGAAAAAAGACACACACCAACATTCTATCTCACAGTCCTTTTAATAGTTGTTTAAAAATGTAAACTGCTCGGTTTACCTTGAATTTGCAACAATGAATTTTTAAAATGTTATGGAAGATATTTCAAGGGTAAAGGAGAAATTTGTGGGATTAAGAGAGGTTGTTGCTTCAAAATAAGTTTGGGAAAACTTTTTTGCCCTTTAAGTCTCTTTAGAACAGAGTCAACAAAAAAGAAACCCGGTTTTAATCCGTATATTTTGTATGTATAAGGCCTATAAATATTTTATTCAACCAATACGCTATACGATACGATACGATAAAGTCTTTGGTTCAAATAAAAAAGGAAAAAGTTTCTGTCACATAACAACATGACAACAGTGACGTCAGGATAATGCATTAAACTATGACAGTACTTGCGAAACGTGTAAGTCGCCTTATTATCCGTCTTAGCAGCCGGATAATTACTACAAAGGATTTGAATCATATGGCACTTTTGTTCTGAAAACTCTTGGTGAAGGATAGCAATTTTACACATACACATACCTAGCCCCTTTGTATTCCTCTGATGATGTAAGACCTTGCCTGTGTTTAAACTGTACAGGAGTTGTTTTACCTTGTATCTCAAACACATGGCTTTGTTTTGTACTAAGGCGAGTTGTTATCGCTTTAGTACATTCCCGGTCCTTTACCTAATGACTTAAGGTATTATTAATCGCAAAAACAATGTCATACCGTACAAAAATACATTGAGCTTTTTATATGTTTAAGATTATCACATAACGTTTTAAAACTTTAAAGGGTCTCTGCCTTTTAAAGTGTGGCAAAGAGTCAACATCTCTCTAACTAATCATGCAGGGAGTAATTAAGGTTTTACCTCTCGAATTACTGCAAACACCTTTTAATTTTTCATAAATGTTCGATTAAAGGCAGTTATAGGTCTCTTGATTGAATAAATGTTGCTGATTTTAAATGAAACTGTTTAAGATGTATAAGCAAATGAAGTTTCTACAAATAATTCTTTTCCACGCGAACACAGAAGGGCACTAATATTCAAGTCTCTCAACTTGTTAAAATTAACTGCCATATACTGAAACTCAATACTGCAATTTTTGCCGATTGACATGTCATCAATCTCCCACCATATTTGTCAAGGAAATGTTCAGAACTGCAAAACACCTTAAAATTAACATAGGTATTGAGTTACTCCAAACACCATTAGACTTATAGATTTTATCTTCACAACGCTAAGAAAGGTACTGAAGTAATTTCAACCTTTTACCGTCAAAGCCAGGCCTTCTTGTTTGCCTGACATCATGCCTTTCTTTCCTATTTATTTAGTGAAAGAGCCTTTTTTGCTTCTTTTGGTTAGTAAATGTTACCCTTAAAAGATACTTAATATCTGGCTTTAATGTAAAAGGCGGCATCAACCATTGTATCCTAGTGCAATAACAATACACAGCCTTTGTCTAATTTAGTTCAGAATCTTATTACAATTGCCCCTCTTTCTAACCAGATTTATGAAATCATGCTTGGAGTTCCTTTATACATATGACACGCAATAGACAGGGTGGATTGTTGTCGGAATTGTCATAATTCCAGCACTGCCTAATTTGTTTTATCTTTCTGCCTAAGAAATTATGCATTTATTAATTCTTAGACGCACCCTCTGACAAGATCGGTCGTACTGTAGAAGCTTCCAACGTTATTGTTCATTGACGCCCTCCTCCTTCACTTGAGACATCATTTCATGAATTTTGCCGCAGGTTCCCTTGGGAACATGACGCATTTATGCTGCAAATATGAAGTTCGTTTGACACACAATTTGACAAACTTTGACATACCCCCTGCGTCTCAACTCAGAATCTCAGACGAACATCATGCACAATTGACTAACTAATGTCCATAGTCGGGGAGCGCGTCTTACAAAAATCCTTTTGCATATGATGTCACAGAGCCAGTGGCGTAGCTACTGGGGGGAAAGTTGCCCCCCCCCCCCCTGGAAAATAATTTGGGGAAATTTGATGAATTTTTTTACTCTAACAAAAATTTCTCAAAATTGTTGTTAGAATAAAAAATTCTGAGACATTTCTCATAGGTAATTCATATTTTCATGCAACAAATTAACCCAGATTTGAGATTTCGTCAGTGTCGCATGAACCGGCCTCACTCGCGTGCCACAGAAATGTCCTCGCCGCGTAGCAGATTGAATGTTCCCTTATATACGCGCGGTTTTTATGATCACTGCATTCCAGTGCACATGAAGCTGTTATTCAGGAATTCAAGAACAGCTGATACAGTACAACTAACACTGAAAGGCTGTAAACCCGAACTTATCCCCTTAAACACAGTCTCTGCGTTGTACACTTTGGAGATTCAGTAAAAGATGATGTGAAAACTGACAAGTCATTAACGTATACCCCCCTCCCCCCCCCTCCCCGAGTTTATTATATTGTCCCGCAAGCTAGTAGTAGCTATACCGGTTTTACTCTGTGTACGTAACGACGGGTGGGGCTGAAACAATCCATGGCCAACGGTTAACTTAAAGTTAGTCTAGAAATTAGAATGAACGGGATCCATTGGCATACTTAGATTTTTTTACTTAGTCTAATCCTTGTAGGCTTACAGGCTAGTTCGGGAAAAAAGCTTTCGGCTCACTTGGGGTGTGACAATAAACGGGTCCATGAGTACTTTGTGGCCTTCTTCACTTAACAGACGACTGCTGTTCTAACAGGATATCCTGTGTGATCGAGCCACTACTAGGCCTCCTTTAAGTGGCGTACGAGGTGGGGGGGGGGGGGGGGATTTGGCCATGCACCCCTAACAGATGCCATTTTTTCTTTGTTCTTAAAAATAAGTAATTAAACTTTAGTAACGCAGATTTAACTTCAAAAGATAGCATATGTGGCACCAGGTTGCATATAAGGACACCCAATTTTTCAAAAATTTTGAAAGGAGAGAGATTGTCTCTGCAAGTACGTCCCTCAGTGATAACAATATTTTAATTCCTACAAATCGGCAAATTCTGTCAAATTCCAATTTTTACTTTTGGACTCTGTTTCCCATTGGTGGCATCGATAAAAATAAAGACTACATGTTAACATTTTCTTTACAAGCATGAATACCCTATTTTTGACCATCTGAGAGGTCTCATTTTTCCAAATTATTTTTACGCTCCGCGCCAACCAATGGTGGCGTTTCGCTCAGTCTTTTGGGCAAAATTACATTTTTGGGTCAGATAACCCCTTAACTCTCTGATCACTTTGCAGTTTGTGCACATATTTTGAAGGTAGGATTTTATTTGCAAACGACAAAAGAAGGTAGTGATTGGAAAGATTCTTTGTAAAAGTCTGGAAAATGCTGTTACCAGCCATCTGAGGGGTCTGATTTTTCGAAATTTTCTCTACGCTCCGCGCCAACCAATGGTCGCGCTCCGCTTAGGTAATCTTTATGACAAAATAACGTTTTGTGGCGAAGAAATACCACAAAACCTGTACCGATCAATGCTCTTTTATTTTGACTCCTAAAAGTGTGCAAATTTAATGACAAGTTTCACTTCGTAAGGTAGCATAAATGGCATAAGAATGCATGTAAAGACACAAAAGTTTCAGTTTTATCCTCATGAACCAGCACGATTCAACTTTTTAACACGGTTCCTGTCAACGTCGAAAATCATGCAAATACTGCATCCCCCCCCCCCCCCGGGTACGCTACTGCGTTAGAACATACAAATAAACCAGATATTGTTGACCAAAATAATATACCAAGAGCTGTTATTTCCAGTTGCTCTGTGTTATACTTTAAGATTAAAAATGCAGGTAATATTACATAATGACATGGTAATGCTGTAATACTTGTAAATTTGCATTTTTGTATGAAATACATACACATTGACCGGGAAAATTTTGGGGGTAATTTCATACCTTTGCCCCCCCCCCCCCCCCGGAAAAAAATTCTAGCTACGCCACAACACAGAGCGGAAAGTACACCCTCCTTTGGGGAAAAACAAGCCAACACCGACGAATGCAAACAGCTGTTTTGTCAACCAGTCGACTACGCGCACATTCTGCTACACTTGCAGGGCGAATTCTTATGCGTGCGGACACGTGTTCCATTGTTTTGTCTCTAAGGATAACGACAGCTTATCGTCAATGCACAAGGTCAATTGATTAGTGCGTAATATGACGTAAAAAGATTCGACAAGGCAAGCTGTCTTTTAGACAGTACTCAATTGGCCTTCAGAGAATTTCAAACATTTTCGAACCTCTTTAAAAGCATACTCCTCATGCAACATTTGTTTTAAAATAAGTGAAGTAATGGATGTTTCATTTTTTTATTTGTACAACGTTTTCTCTAAGGCACACACACTAAAGTTCATGAGGTTTTCTTAAAATTGATGGGACAAAAAAAAACAATGTTCTGTAGAGAACACAGTTTTCTAGATAAAAGAAATAATTGTTATCTCAACGTGACAATCTTTGCTAGTGAGTTTCAGCTTGCAACAAATAAGAGAAGGTTACTTTAACATGGAAATTAGTGAGTTCTGACCAACTTGAGCAGGTGTTGGAATTGAGATTAATGTGTGATTTAAGTAGACATGTTTTACGTTATATAATGTGACGTGTTTTATTTTCAGAACTAAATACTCTCTGACGTTAATGGATGACCAGAACGAATATTCGTAGAAAGTGCAGTTAAGTCAACCTGAATCATTGAGCGATGATCAACTTGAATGCAAATGCAAAACTGAAAAGGAAGTGCAGACCAACTTGGCTAGCATTCTTGTGTACACGATTATCGATTGAAATAAACAGACTCACTTCACGAAACAAACAAAAGTGGACGAAACTAACCAAAATATTACACCTAGACAGGGATTGCGTTCAAAACACTATATGATGTAAATTGTTGCGAAATAAATCTTGACCACCCTTTAAACGTAAGAATTTAAACGCATTGCATTTTTACAAATAATCGTGCAACAAGCCTCAATTCTAGTACTTCTCAAAATCACTTTGTAACTGAAATGTAAAACATAGAAACTGTCCTCTGGAACATTTAATTGTAATATTGATCATTAGTGAAACGTACATTTAACCTCGTTTGTCTTGTATTACCTTTGTGTGCTAATGAAATGAAGACAATTTACTGACACTAAAAAAAAATAGAAATAATGAAAAACGATGCTAAAATATCCGATTTGAATGAAACAATTGCGGACTTCTGTAAACAATTTCTTGGTAAAAGTATTATTTAGGGTATAAATTAAATTGAACACATTAAGTTTGCGTCATTCTAGCCATAACCATCCCTCGATGTTTGCCCGACCTATTAAGTTATCGAGATGCCTTTGCGTCCAAAGCAAATATCCTTCGGAAGTAAGCTCGTACCTTGCACTGATTTTACTTTTCTCTAACAACGTATTTGTTTGGATGTTACGTATACAGCCTGTCCTCCATGTCAAGTCAGGTTGGTTGTATCTGGTATTATTGTTTACTGAAAAAGGCTACGTGTTTAGATCATTTCCAGAAAAAACCTGCATTCAACGACACGATCTTTAAACAAGTTTGCGAGAAATTTATCACCTCTCTAACCAATGCTCTTTTAGATTAATTTGTCAAAGCTTTGGTTCCCAGGAAGAAATATATGGTAAAGGATAAAGGCTATCATTCAAACAGTGTAGCATAAATTATGGAACAAGTCGTTATCGGAATAAAATATATTAATTCAAAAATCACTACCTTGATTGACGTGAAAGGGTGCAAAATCTTAATCGATCGAAATCGCTCTACTCTGCTAAATCCAAATTTTTATTTTGAAAGCAGAATTGTGATCAGGTAGGCAAGTGCTTTACAGACTATCGTTAGAGCCCGTGTAGTGAATTCATAGAAGTGAAAGTTGGTGAAACTCGCAGCGAAATTTTGTCGTAAGACCGCGAGTGGGATTTCATTTATAAAGACCAATCAGCTTCATGGAAATTGAACACACACACCTCATCTCACAATAAAAGTTTTCGTTTTGTTATCCTACCTCATGTAAAGTATCTCTTCATAACTTGCTTCTAACTCTAAGAACTACTTTACAACAAATATAGTTAGTTAGTTAGTTAGTTAGTTAGTTAGTTAGTTAGTTAGTTAGTTAGTTAGTTAGTTAGTTAGTTAGTTAGTTAGTTAGTTAGTTAGTTAGTTAGTTAGTTAAGTTAGGTTAGTTAGTTAGTTCGTTCGTTCGTTCGTTCGTTCGTTAGTTAGTTTATTAGTTAGTCAGTCAGTCAGTCAGTCAGTCAGTCAGTCAGTCAGTCAGTCAGGATCAAACTCCCTTTAGGATCAAAATTGGATCTGCATGTGTTTCGGAGTTGCATTTGGTTTGCCTGATATCTGTTTCACAGAGTTCAATTTATATGTAATTCTAGGTAATAAAGACAGCATGGAAGAAACGGTTCCCAGCTGATTCCAACAGGTAAAGATGTTCAAAGGGAACTATTGTGCATGGCACGCTATGGGAAGGAACGATGTGTGTATGTGAACATAGGATCAAATTTAAAAGAGTCTTTACTGACCAAATAAAAAAAAATTAGTGCCATTTCCTCTCGTAAAAAAGACAATACTAAAATTTAGGTGAAAACACACCAGTCGTAAAAAGGTAAAACTACAAAAAATGGTCCAACCATGTAAAACCAGACTTACCACTCTAAAATGTACCAAAACCCTCACTGCCTACTAGCATTATTGGCAAAAAATATTGTGGTTCATTATATGAATGATGTCACGTACGTTTCCGTATTACATTTCTTTAAAATCTATCAATCTATCTAAGTTCGTTACAGTAAACTTAACCTCACGTCTCTTGGGTGGATGATCAGGAGACACGTAAGAAGTAATTTCCGTGCCTGTTACGGTTTGAATAAGCTTAAAAACTGTAACCAGGTGACTGACACGCTTTCTGACCTTTCACAATTGTTGTATTAGGTTTTTCCATGGTCATGTGTAATTGCATTAGCATCCCAGATGGACAATGCTTTATAAAACATGGAAATGATTGCAGGTTCTAATCTTACGTTATTTAGCGCACGTAAAAAACAACATTCGCTGATTCGCTTTTGAAAGAATAGTGCTTATGAGCGTTTTTCACTGCTAGTAGGAATTGACTTGTTCTACTATTTCACCACTTATTTTCAAATATACTGTGCTACAATTATCTTTACAAGTAAGCCGAATGACGATTGAGATCCTTTCTCCTGGAAAGGTTATATAGACTACTAAGTTATTATCCTTGTACAATCTTTTAAAATTTGGAATCTCACTTTTCAACCTTTCCGCATGACCATCATCTTTACTGGCAATGAGACTTTATGCATTGAAGACACAATTACGTCATCAAATAGGGAAAACAGTGGAAGACGTGGTCGCGGGCAGAAGAATTCGCCCCGTACGTGTTAAAATAACTGTGAAGGGTATGTACGTTCACCTAGTGTGGAATAAAGAAGCTCAAGTCTTTTCGTTAAACCCGCAAACACGTTGAAAATGTTAGGTGAAAAACGTTGGTTCATTCGGCTGCATGTACACTGACATGAAAATGACCAAGGTGGTACCATGAAGTGGTCAGGCACCTTCAAGATATCCACATAAGTTTGCATATTTTGAAGAGCATGCAAATGTAGATATGTTTCTATTCCTGCCCAACCAATGTAATTGTTTGTGTAATATATGGACAATATATTATCAGGTTTCCACTGTTTGCATTTTGCGCTGAACAATGACATACACTTTGACCTATGATAATTAGATGCATATTTTCAGAAATGCATGTCAGCGCCCTGAAACAGTTATTGTTATTGTTATTGTATGTATGTGCTATGTAGATAGGTCAGAGGTTAAAATATACAGAATTTGTTAGTACTCAACGTACCGCCATTGTTTACTCTCGTTCTGGTCTTTTCGTGACGATATAACAGTTTGCAAACTATGAACAATGGAATCCTGATGTTATGAAAGTGATAGACCTCTGCATTGTGGTTGAAAATTTTTGTCACTCTACACTTAAACAATAGAAAATGGAGGTTGGAAATCAAGATTTTAAATAGGATCTATTCAGCATGAATGGATACTTACCTTTACAATTGCATGCCACACTTATGTCAGATATGATGAGATAATAAGCTTCGTCTATGATTACGTCAGGAACAATCATGATGCATAGGAACAGGTATCAAGTTATGATTTTGATGAGATTTCTACCTTCTGACAATTGTAGGGGCTGATTTAAACTAATTTAGGGAGCATATTCCAGAAAGAGTCCCTAAACGGGGGAACTTTTGGTTATTATGTGGAATAGGATGGGGTGTTTTGTGCTTATTCTATGAAAGTATATTGACTAAAGGACCATTGGTGAAATTATGGGCCTAATGGACACAGTTTTTGTGGAAATTATGGGCTTTAGAAAGTGGCGGAGGCATACCAATCTTTTTAGTGAAAAACAAGGTTCAAAAAGAGTGATTGAACTTTGAATTGAAATAGCAAAATATCTTCACTGTCATGATATGGACCTGGCGAAAACTTCGACAAGCTTTTAGAGGCCCGTTTACTTTTTGGATTTAGTGTGTAAGTCAAAGGAGGAACCAATGGGTTATGCTGCCTTTAGATACCACCCCAAAAATAATGTGATACTACTCAGGCCGTTGCAGATAAAAATAGATACATAACAGAAAGTCTCTAAAGTACGTCGGCTTTCAACACAATCCACGATGTAACTTCTTGTTGCCCTATAGGTCTCTCGGGTTGCTGGACCAACTGTATACTGTGTAAAAATAATGTAATATTAAAAATAAAACTCGTAAATTTCCAATAGCAGTTGGACGTAAACGAAAGAAGATCATTTTCTCTCATCCTTTTGGTTTCTGTTTCATCAATAAATTGCACAAAGGCGGAATGAGATTGACTTCTAATCTCTGCTCATCTTGAACAAAATAAACTACTCACCTGTAATCCGTACCTACCTTGTCGTGTACCTGTAATGCAAAGCTAAAAAGAAGCGTACGAACCATTACTTTATTCGACGTTTCCATAAAAAGCTAAAAAACTTGGGTTTTGGATACCGACGTGCTGCGTGTGACATATTGCCAAATTTTGTAAAATTAGATCTACGGTTTTCTTTAGGAACAGACGCTGTCGTCATTAGATAGAAACGGCCACCTGGTGATTGTAAAACAAGAAACAAATTCTTGTCGCTTTTTTGGATAACTTCAAGTAATTTTTTGTTTCCCTGGTATCAGTTCCCACCACTTTAAATAATTTTCTTCTACACACACGATTGAATGTCATTTCCATAGATCCTTCTTTTCCGAGACTTTATTTTGGTACGAATTTCTGGAAACTTAGTTTCGGAAAAATAATTGCATGTTTGTATACCTACAAATCTACATTACCGTAAATCACTACTTTGGACGAAACGCTGCTGCTTACAAAAAGTGCAAATGTATAAAAAACATTTTACAGAATGCTTTTTCTGAATGACTTCACCATATCAAACTCTTCAATAATTCCTTCATAAAATTTCATTGGATTTTTCATCATTTTAACGTGTCCCCCCCAGGAACATATTCAAAGCATTCTGGTGAAACATACTCCTTTCTCATGTTCGATTCTCCAAATGTTATCAATTTGATGTGGCAAATTTTATACATAGAATGAACTTGAAGCAAGTAGGCGTGATGTCATGGATACACATTTTTGGCCAATGTCTTTTTATTTTTCACTAATATACCACCAATTTCAAGAAATAAAATCCAATATATTTACACGATAGGTGCATCCTGAGCGGTGAAATCTGGAGTAGTTTACATGCCTCAGGGGCAAAAAGCACCTCTAATCAATTCCTAGTCAAATTGATGGGATAAAAATGAAGGAAAGACATAACATTGGCACACAATGTGCATCCATGGCATCCGATCTGCTTGCTTCAAGTTCATTTTTCATAGGAAATGTGACAACTCCAGATGCAATATCTCGAGAAAGGAACATGGTAAATGAATAAAAATTTTACCAGAACGTTTACACTGTGTTTCTCTTTAACATATCAAAAATAAACCCGACTTTGTTCTGGACTATTCATTCAAAGTAAACGTTATTTTCGACTTTTAATTAAGAAACCACACAGTAGTAACCTAACAGTATCAAATATTATTTCTAACAGTGACGCCATTGTCTTCATTTTAATCCAATGCAAGTGTAATATTTCGTTATATATTATATGGGGACTCCAGTCTGCTGTTTAGAGTTATGTAAACAGTAAAATTAAAGAGCTGTATAACTATTCATTGAGATACACCCAGTTGAATTTAAAAGATATCTTCCTTGACTGTTACTTCAATATCTGAAAGAG